>JBBPDE010000134.1:24622213-24649932 GCA_037974605.1 Nannopetersius ansorgii
AATTGCTTAAATCACCTCTTTCCCATTCTGACATTCAGTTTGGAGTTCAGGAGATTGTCTTGACCAGGACCACACCCTAAATGCATTGAGGCAACTGCCATGTGGTCGGTTGATTAGATAATTGCATTAATGAGCAATTGAACAGGTGTTCCTAATAATCCTTTATGTGAGTGTATACAGGCACATGTTGGACTGTCCACAGTTGGTGACCAGTTGCACATTGCACCCATTAATAATTCACCCCAATTTTGTACTTGTTGCAAAAGAGAAATATTGGACACCAAAGAAACTTTCACTCATCAGTCCTTGGTGTTTGGATGTGTGTGGTCAGCTGTGAGGTGTATTAAAGCCTGACAGTGGCTGGGAGGCAAAACCTTCGAAATCTCTCCTTCCCATTCGTGGATGCAACAATACGTGTAAATGCATATAAGACAGTGTGGATTATTTTGCTGAAATGAACAACATTCCTCAACATCTTGAAATTAAATACCATGGGTTTAAAAAAAAAAGTGTAGTCACGTGACACAACGCTTCTCTTACGTCAGAAGCTTGTGGCCAATGAGAGGCCGAACATGTCGCCATCAACGTCATGATTGGCTGTTTTTCAAACGCGACGCCAACGGCTCCGATATTCAAACGTATTTTGGCTGGTGTTTGCCTAGGGTTGGTTTGCGGAGACGAAACTTCTTGCTTTTAACGATTTATTCGTCTCAAATATAGATCAGTTTTGAAGGGTAAGTAGAGATGGAGGAGTTGTTTATTCTTCGGTATAGATGTAGGTTTGTTTGCTTTTTATTGTGACTAACGGTTAGTCATATTCTAAGCTAATAGTACCTTTAGCTCCTTGAATGTTTTAAAGCTTCATGTTTTAGATGAGCTGTTTATTCGATTTAGGACAGTAAACCGGCTAGTTGTTTTTGGTTAATATCGACTCCAGCTGGCTAATGTTGTTTTTATGTGTATTTGAAGGAGATTCAGCCTTTTTGAATATGGCCTCGGAGCAGCCAGGGGAGTCTGCTGATCGTTACTCTTTCGACGCCCCGTCTCATGTTATTGATGATTTTAATTTAGATTCTCCAGAGCGTGCCGATCATTGGTTCAGTACGTTTAACTGTTTTATTTTGATATTGCATTAATTTGATGTCTTATAATGTGGGGAAATGCCGTATGACTTAGCCTTCTGTCTAATGCATGAAAACACCTATCTACTTTTGTTTGTATGTTTATTATATACAAACTGATTTGTCTGGTTCTCCTTTAGATCTAATACCTTCCCCTAAAACTGCAGTGGGGCAGGTACTAACACCTATGAGGACAAAACCTGTTGATGCACACAGTGAAGGCCGTCCAAAAGCCGTAGTTATGCATACAGTCGAAGAGACCTCAAACACTGGTAACTTTTAATTATTTATTTTTTCGTACTTTAATGTTAATGCATGATTTGTTGGCAATGCTACAGTTGCTGGTCAAATGTAATGGTTATAAAGTCTTTAAGGTCCCTTTTGTCCAAGCACGTGTGTTAGGAATTTGTCAATTTGCTCCTATGTCAACAAATTTTAGTGTTTAGATTAATCAGACATGTTCCATTGGACATTCTTGGCGTTTTATGTTCTGTCAAACAGTTGGTTAAATTCTGCCAATTTTGTGCTACCACAGTACCACCATCCAACATTGTGACATCATGGGGTGACAGTAAGCCAACTGCAGCTGGAGGCCCCAAGAAGACTTTGGCACAGCCACGCAGGTAAAGGGAATAAGTAGTACTAGAAAAATTGAGTTAATTGCTTCAAGGCTATTGCCAACGCTCGAATTTAAGAATTGTGGTTTTGGTGGAAAATCTAATTGCAAACATCCTATTGAAACTCATGCTGCATGTTTTTTTTTGTTTGTTTTTTTATTTAGAAAAATCCCTTAAGGGAGGATGACCATGTATTTGGCCTCCTCCTGATTTGCAGTCTTTAGACATCACTGCTTTTTGTCCATTTTATTCCTGCTGACTTTGATCCTTTCTTTCCAGGGTGTCTAAGCGGCCTGTGGTAAAAAATGAGCCCCCTCAGGCTCCTTCACCACCGGTCAAGAAGATGAGGAGGTAAGCAGATATAAGATTCAATTGGTGATTTTTTAAAAAAATATATATATATTTGAGTTTGGTCTGCAGTCATATTCCTACTTACAGCACTGTACTGGCTCCAAAAAGGAACTACAGTCATCCTCGGAGGTTTGTGTAAAAAAATTCTTGCACACGGTTGGTGACTGTAGAATGGTGCATAAATGGTAGCAAGGTGGCCCTGAATTTGTGGTTTTAGTCACTTTGGCTGAGTTCACAAGTGTTTTATTTTTTTAATTTATTTATTTTCCCCTTCTGTCATGATGATTTCACATTCATATTTAAGTGAACGAACTGCCCTGCAGCTTGCCTATTTCATCAAGTTAATTGTTTTCAGCATGAAACCGCATTGAAAATGCCCATTTCTTCAAATCTGGTTTGCCTCACTGGGGAAAAGTCTACCTGTTCAGACCTGTAATTTGAACATAGTCTTAATGTAACTTTCTGCATCTGCAAATGTCTATGAATGCTCTACAGGAGCTCAACAGGTCGACGGTCGGTTCGCCGCAGTGCTGTTGCAGCCAGGAGCAGCATCAGGCTAAAGGAACCACATGCTGCACCTGTATCTTCTGCTAACCTGTGAGTGAAATAATAGAAATATTTTTTCTAACTAGTTGTGTACTGTGACCATGGTTCTGTAGGATTACTTATTGGTTTGGTCACTACTCAAATTGCACTTTGATTAGCAGGCAGAAGAGCTCAGAGCAACTGGAGATGGAGCGCACTGAGGCTCTGCAGAAAGAGGTGGCTGAGCATCGCAAGAGGAATGAGGCCAGTTACAGAGCAGCGCTGGCAGGCAGTAAGTATACCTCCCTTTTGAAATTCAGGCCGTTGTACCAGGTTTCTGATTATTAGGAATATCGAGTGCTAGTTCTGACTCAATGACATTCATGACTGCACTGTTTCTTTTGTGTAGTTTTGACACTGTGTATGTTTAATAGGCCAGCCTCCAAAAAAGCAGGTGTTGTCCACCACCATTCCAAAGGAGTTTAACTTCTCCGATAGTCGGCGGAAAAAACATGCAAGCGTTACTGAGGCATCTTGCAAAGAGACTAGCTTTGTTTCTCAACTGCGCAAACAACCCCACTCTCCTGTGAGTCTCATGGTTTGAAAACTAATACTATTTCTTTCATGAATGACAATCAAAGCAGAAGGGATGCTATGCACTAACAGGCTGAAATTTGTTTGACATCCTTTGAATGAGCCTTTGATCTTCTGTCTGGTTTCTGTAGTTGAAGGCGCCTAAGGGCACCACTGTTCCTAAGCCGTTCAACCTCTCCACTGGCAGCGAGTGGAAGCGGGGGAAGACTGATTCCTATGTGCCCATGGCCCAGCAGGTGGAACAGTTTCAGAAGCGCACGCCAGTCCGATATCATTTGCGCAGCCGCCAGTCTCAGGAGAAAGGTGGGGTCAAATCATCAGCTTTGTCGTAGTGTTCCTGGTTTTGTTGGTAAACCATCAGAGGTGTGGTTTAAACGTTTCATGGTCGTTGTGCTTTTGTGTTGTGAACAATGGAGTGCAAATAAGCACGCATAGCTGCATTCAAGGGCTGATTTGTTATTGGACTACAACACTCAACTGACTTGGATAAGTGGCCCCAAAAGGGGGAATTAAGGGAAAAGGCCTTGAACAATACTGATTGCAATCACAGTACACAAATTTCTGGATTACCTGATTAAGTATATAATTGAGTTACTGAAGTTCACAGTGACTTTCCTTTTTTACTTTGTCTTCAGGCCCATCACCAGAGAAGATTGGGAAGTTAAAAATTACTCATCCTCATACCCCTCAGCTGCTGACACAGCAGCGAAGCCGGCCTGTCATGGTAAAGAGCACTGCAGAGATCGAGGCTGAAGAAGTTGAAAAAATGCAGCAGTATGTATTTTCATTTAAAACCTATACTTTTTGTGCACTGTAGTTTTTGCATGCAAGTGTCATGCAAGCTTTTTTTTTTTTTTAGGCCTTAATGGAAAATTGACTGCAAGGTCACCGACAGCATCTTATCCTTAATTTCTCTTTTTAGGTTTAAGTTCAAAGCCCTAGAACTAAACCGTAAGATCCTGGAAGGGGCAGTGGCTCCTAAGAAACCCCCTCCTAAAGAAGCCACCCAGCCAGTGGGTTTCCATCTTGAGGTGGAGAAGCGTTTGCAGGAGCGTCATGCCACTAAAAACTCGGAACACGAAGACTACACCTTTCACCCCCTTCCATTACCAGTCCGAATCCTTGAAGAGGTGGTGGTAAGAAATCTCCCATGTCAAGCATGACAGTTATTTGTGCATTGGTCTAGTACATCTAATTTTTTCTTTTTTTAATTAGGGTGTACCAGAAAAGAGGGTGCAGAATCCGACCGTTCCTGAATCTCCTGCTTTTGCGTTAAAAAAACGTATTCGTGTTGAACGCAAAACAGAAGAGGTATGAGCTGGCATGAACTATATAAAGGTCTTTAATGTTGGTACTGAAGTTATACATTTCTTTTAATGTCTGCTTAGGCAAAACTACCAGCTCCAATTAAGGCACTTCCGGTTCCCCACTACTTGCCTTTCAACCCCAAGCCTGCAGTGAAGAACCATGTGGAAGTGTGCCCTTTTTCATTTGAGCAACGGGAGCAGGAGCGCAAAGCACAGAAGGAGAAGCGACTTGAAGAGCTGAGACATGAGGAGGTGGGTTTCTTGCTCTGAAGTGTTGGGATATTAAATTGCTAGACCCATTTAATTTTTTTGCTGAGCAGTAGTGCTGTACAATGTGCTGTAGAAGTTTTGTTTTAAGGACCTTTCAAACCCTGTTCACTTTTCTGGGGAATAACAAGCTGCAGCATGAGAATCCTTTACATCCCTTTTTCCAGATGCCCAAGTTCAAGGCTCGGCCTCTGCCAGACTTCCATGATGTGAGTCTTCCAGATAAGAGAATTGTTGAGCCCACTAAGCCTGCTCCATTTAAGCTGATGGTAGATGAGCGTGGTGCTACAAAGGCTGAACGCTGGGAGCAAATGGTAAGTTTTGAAGCAAAAGGTTTCATGTTGGGGTACAATGTTACCACGGCAATTTGCCTTAAAAAAAATAAAGTATTTAGATCCATTATTTCTCCTTTTTGTTAGGTAAAAGACGAACTGAAGCAGCAGTCTGAGGCAGCATGCTTCAAGGCACGGCCAAATGCAGTCACACACAAAGAGCCTTTTGTACCAAAGAAGGAAAATCGCTCGGTCTTGGGTATGTTACAATTGATAGATTGGGCCATGCACAAGGATTTTTCGCTGCCTTTCTGGTCCCTTTGCACTTGGTTTCTGCTGTTCCATGTGGGTGCGCTGCTAATTCTCCACCTTGTTTTCCTACCGTTTTCACCACTATTAACTTCCTCTTCATTTTGACTGCTCTATTTGGTCATCTTTATCTTTTGGCATTTTCTCAAGCCAATACTACCTATTCTGCAGTTCCTGAAGGCTTCCAGCTGGCAACAGAGCGGCGGGCTAAAGAAAGGCTGGAATTTGAGAGGACCCTTAAAGTGAAGGAGACTACGAGGGTGCAGATGGAGGAACGGCTGGCCAGAGAGCGAGAGGAACAGGAGAAGGAGGAAATCGCAAGACTACGAAACGAACAGGTACTCCTAAATATCGCTTCATGGTGGTGCTAGAGTATCTCTTGCAGCATGGGGTGAGGGGGGGCTTAAGCTATTTAAGCAGGTCTGATTAGCTCTTTGTCTCATGCATTTTTATCTGTTCAACAGGTGCATAAAGCTCAGCCTATTCGTCGCTATAAACCTTTGGAGCTGAAGCACAGTGAGACCACTCTGACGGTGCCCCAATCGCCAAATTTCTCAGACCGCTTCCGCATGTGAAGACCCCAAAAACAAATCTTGTACATATTAAGTGTCTCTGCCTTTTTTTTTTTTTTTTTTTTTCCCAGTGATGTAATGTGCTTTGTTTTAGTTGCTTTTACCTTCTGCTGCATGTTTCCCTTTTTTTATTAAACTTTTGATTAAAGTAAATGGGTGTAGCAGTCTAGTTTTTTTTTCTTTAAGTTCTCAAATAATGTCTAAGGGCTCCCCCATAGTGGAGGGTCATGTCCAACTGCACAGTTTATCCAAAGTGACTTCCAACTACAGGGGACAGTTTCACTGGTACAACTTGGTCAAAGAATCACTTTTTTTTTATACCAACTCAGTTCATAGTTTGCCTAAGTGATGGACAAATACCAATGTAAGCAACAAGGCTTATGATAGCTTTGTATAATTTATAAAGAAGACCAGCATGCCAGTAACATAATAGTCTGGTAACTTTGTGGTCCAACACTTTGTGTGCAATTATCTTATTGGTTGGCATACAATTATGAACCCTAATTTTCATTGCTATGTAGCCCATTTTGGTCCAGACTTAACATAAACACAGTTTTATTGAAGCTAAGGCTGTGTCATCAGTGTGTGTTCAGAGGTAAACTCTAAGACTAGTATGACTGGTATTCATTCAGTCCGGTACTTGTCATAGTTCATGTACAATAGCAGACAAATGTGTAAGAAATTTGTGTAGCCTACTTTCCTACATTAAATTTTTTTTACTGACTTAGTTACGAAGATTTCTGGATGGTTTTGTTCAATACTCTGAAAAAATAACTGATTTTGTCTGAAATGATATGACCTCTGTTGCGTAAGCCTTTTAGGCTTAGATGTTACTCAAAACTGCAAAAGTCGCAGATCTGCCATTTTGTGGGATCTTTTTAGAAAGATGCATTGCTTAGCTGAATAACCTTTAAATATAATTTTCTCATAAATTTACAAAGTATTCTATATATGCAAAAAAATGCTACTCTAATGTTCAAAACAAGCTTTTAACTGTATACAGTATGTGTATATATAGATTTTTTTTTTTGTGAACTATGTTGCCATCAACTTTTTTGGTTTTACTATCATATCAACCAGATGCCTTTTGATGAAAGTGGCTTTACGATTTTGAAAAATAGTCAGATGGTTCCAGACTTTTCATGGACACCATAGTTCTGCTTTTAGAATAATTGCATGCCCCCTACTTGACACTGTACAGGCCAGCCGTACATACCTTTGTTATCGGTTACTATTCAAAACTCCCCTCCCCTCCTGCCCCCTGGCCTGCCTATTTCTGGTGTGGTGGCCACAAGGCACAGATAAAGGAGGAATCTAACAGGCCGTTCCTTTGGCAACGTCAGGGTGGGCACCAGCTATAGTCCAGTGGACCCTTGCACCATAAAGACCTTCCAATCTTGCTGCCACTGCAGGTGAGTGCAATCATTTGTGCTGAGGCTTTTCTCTTTTGATTGCTATTAATGGATCTGTTTTTAGGTTTGGATGGTCTTGTCTGTTTTTGTTTCAATTAATGACCTTCAAGTAAAGTGAGTGGGTTAAAAGAAACAGCGATTTTAGGTTAAAACGTTACATTTTATATCTTCTACTGGTGCATGTCCCTGTACAATAAGGTTACCTTGTAAGGTTCAAAAGGTTACGGGTTATGGAACCTAAAAAGATCTTGTCTTGTCACTAACACCTGTCTACTTCCTTTGTTGCTTTTGTAGTCTGCTGCCTGTTCCCCTGCTCAGAGCTTGCTGGGCATGCACTCAGTAAAGCGGTCTGCTCCTCCCGCCCATGACCCGGCCGCCCTGAGGGCCAGGATGGATGACCTGCATCGTAAACTGGACCAACTGTTGTCCAGCAGGGCTGGAGCTGGCTGCCCCATGTGTGGGGTCTGCAGCCATCACAGTAAGCAGCACGAAGCCATGGCCAGTCAGCTTTCAGCCCAGGCCAAACTCCTGAACTCTCTGGAGGGGACAGTGTCGGAGGTGAGAACAGCATTGGAGGAGCTAGCACGCGGTATGTTGACTGAATAGATAACGCTCTCTTTCAGCAGCTAGGCCTACACAAAAGTGCACTTTAAAAAAAATACACAAACCCTATGGGTCTGTTACCTGACCAGAGACCAGTCCTATAATATGCACAACATTCTGAATTGAAAACATTTTAATTGAAATGAACATGTAGTCCAGGACTGTCTTGGAAACTAACCCTAATACAGTCATCACTTTAATTTTTAGTTTAGTAGTAGTTAAGTAGGGTTAACTTAACCCTGAATCTGCCACAAGAGTTTATGATACCAAAGGTTACCCCCAACATGCGTGTGCCAATGTTATATTAATATTACTTAGATACTACGAATCTCTATTATGTGCAATGACACACTCCTAACCATTTGTGTTCTAGGAATTCACTGTGAGTTGCGTGTCTATAGTATTTACACTTCAGAGTTTGTATATACAGCATAGTACAATGCATATTGAGTCTTTCTGCAGATCTGCTTTAGACTTTCTATTTTATATTGTGCTCGTCTCTGTGTGTTTGTACAATCGTGATGAGCAATTTCCTCTAGGATCAATGAAGCTTTCTGACTTAGATGCCGATAGCGAATGGAAATGTCCTTCCGTTGCATACATGCTATGACTATATAGACACTGGGGCTAAATTGACCGGATTCTTTTTTTAATATGAATTTGAATATGCTGTTATGTAACATCTGAATATTTCTCATCTGGGGAAATTTTAAGTCACCTATTTGTTTTGTCCCCAAAATGTTAAAGGCCTAGAAGAAAGGTCTTGTGACAGTATGTCTGTGCCTGCAGCTGCTTTGCAAAGGAGGAAATCTTTGCCAGTAAGAACTTCGGTGGTGAGTAGAGGTTCATTTCATTCATTAATGTATTTCTGCTCTCAGCGGACCTTGTCCTGGGTTATATTCTCCAAAAACTTCACAATTCATTTTACTTGGTCATTCTTCATCCCTTAGAATAAAGCAGGTTGCTCTTGTTACTGTGTCTTTAAGACTGGAATATGGAAATGAGTTCTGTTCCCAAGCCTTTAAATGGCAGTCTGGACCGAAATTGTGAATTGTCCCTAATTGTGAATTGTAGCTAACCCAGTTGTGGGCTGCGTAAGAAGATATACGTAGATGCACTCACTTTTTTTGCTGTCACAAAAGTGTGAATTCTAAACAAGCTGTTATTTGCAGCTGAATTGCTTCATTGACAGAATGGACTAGTATAGTAATTGGTATTTCACAATACTTTGGTATTATGCAATAAACCAGCCTTTTATCTTTAAAATTAATAGGGTTTTCCATGCTATGCCTTTTAAATACATGAAGACTCCTTGTATCTTGATTGATTTTATATTGTATCTACATTTTCACATGAATGTAGAATACTCTTATTGTACTTTATTCACCTGTCTAATGGTCGTTCATTGTTCATTTACTATCTGTGAATGTCACAGCGCTTCTTGTAATATTAATACAGTACAAATACAGCACTATGTTAAAGAAGTTAAGTTGAGCTACACTGCATGTCTCATGAACACCATTCTGTTATTGCAATGTGTGAATATTTGAGTATATGTCCTACTGTTCACTCCCATGTGTTTCCTCCTCGACAGGATGAAGTGTATGTGCGGTTGGATTTACCACGGGAAAAAATAATGCAGCATGCTTTTAATGTGTCCTGTGGGAAAGGTCAGACAGGTACCTACTTGGTTTATTAGCACTATGTCAGCTTGGCGGCTTTCGTTTGGAAAGGTGGAGTTGAGCCAATGCATTCCTGGGGTGTTCAGAGTTGATGGACGTGACGGACAGGCATATTTAACCACAGAACTATTTTTTGACCCTACAACCCACCCCGGTGACTCAGACCCATAAGTCATCTCTGGGGTATAAATGGCAAATTAAATCACAGAGAGCCAACATTCTGTGTGCTGGTGTGACTGGTTCTCACATAGATGGTAACTCAGGGATCCCAGTCAATTTTGGAAGCTATTGTGATCGTTGATGACCACTCATCTAATACACCATGCTTGTTAAAGACACGTGAGCGTGAAAAACCTTTAAAAAGTGTAAATGACCTTTACAGAATGTAAAGTTTAACCAATTTAAGGGTTTCATGTTTACAAACTATCCACTGAATGGAACCCTGGGGAAACAAAAAAGGCTCTTAAATGGTCCTGCACAAATAACCCTTTCTGTGGGAGTGTAAGGTAAAAGCTCAGAAATCAATGAAAGGCTTTTCTTAGAGCCTTAGATAGAACATCACATACAAAACAGGAAGCATATAGGAACCATTGATTTAACATTTTTCAGAACCTTTTCAAGATCATCATGAAATCTCACAATTACAAACAAAACTGATATGAAAATTATATTACATACACAAAAATGTACCCAAAAGTGTGATGTATATACGAATCGCCTGAAAACTGAATACGTGAATAATTTGTTACATTTTGTTATTGATTTCCATATTAAGATCAGTGCAGTTGCATTGCCATCAGATCCTTTCATCTCAGCTGCAAATGTTATTTGGTCCCTTTCGAAGGTCCACTGATTGAAGACAATGAAGGGGAGGTTCTGAGAGGAGAAGTGAATCCAATCAGAACTGATGTAGCGAACATCAAAAGTCAACATGTGCTTCAGCCACACAAAGAAGTTAAAGAACAGTCAGCAGAGGGGCCACTTTTGCCAGCATCGCAGCCCACCCATGGACCTCCAAGTATGGCCAAGATGGATGGAGCTGTACAATCATCAAGCCAAAAAAGTTCCAAAACAACAGGATTGGCAACTCTTACAACTGCACTGACTTCGAGAATGGCCATATTTCCACCAAAAATTACACCAAAACCAATATCACAGAACCAAACAGTATCAAAAACACCAGAGGCAACATCTCCAGTTAAAACAACTTCATCTTCACCAAACTCCATGGCTGCAAAAATGGCAGTAGCAGGATCTACAGCTCAAGTGTTCAACCAGAAGATGCTGAAAACAGCAGGTGCTCCAATAACGACAACAACAGCAACAACTACTCCACCTGTGGTCACCACAGTGTCCAGTAATTCATCAAAGTTCACCGTAACAGAGATAACAGCACCACCACCATTACTCCATACTTTACCTAAGACAAGTGCTGCAACACCTCAAAGCACAGGAAAGTCAATGTTTTCACAAATCCCAAAACGGCCAAACGACACCAAAACCAAAGCAACAGGAGATGAAACACTGGCACCAAATGATCTGATTAAGACAACAGGACTGATAACTACAGCTCCAGCCTTAGTCACTTCTAAACCCAACAGTCCACCATCATCGCCTGGGAGCCCAACTATGACGCCAGGCATTAATCCTGCAAAGGTGACGACCATAGCATCTCAGAACCTAGAAACGTCCTCAACAAACTCTCAAACTGCAAAAGGTTCAACTTTATCTCCACCAAGCACAGCTGGCCTGATGGTTCCCATGGCAACAGCAGCAGGCTCCTCCCTAAAACATGTGCATAGTTGTCCTGAGTCACTGCAAAGGTAAAGGCAGCATTCTGATCAGAATCAAAAATCTTTATTGATCCCAGGGGTAATGTTATGAGTGCACAGACACACAGAGACAAGAACAAAATAAATATAAAGTCTAAATCCAATGAAGTCCTGTAAAATGATGTTACTGCCAGAACCTTTATTTGACCTTTATTGCAGTGTAAGTTAATGTAATGAGATTTTATTCCAAGTCATTTTGAATCATTTGTGGTGAGCGTTTAAGATGCTGTAAAACCAGAATACACTGGAAAAGTATTACGTTCATGATAATACATTTTTTCTTTCTGCTATGAAGTTACTATTTTAAATGTCACCATGTGTTATACATTGTAGTAAACTGTGATGTTATTTGTTGCTGTTCAGATTTCAAAGCTCTAGTGGGAAGGCCGACTGTACTTGCACAGCAGCGCCACCCTTGGTCAAACCTGGTACTGCAGCAGGAGGGCCCAGAACCAAAAAGGCTGGTGGAATAGAGATCAGAATAAGTCCAGCACCAGCAGAGAGAAGCAGCACACAGATTAAAACACCTCCCAAAACCTGCCTCAAAGTAATAGGTAAAAACATAAGAGCACTTATAAATATTGTACTGTGAGTTTTTGGAAAAGCTGAAGATTTATATGGTTTGAATATCACTTGGTTAGTATGATTTGTCATAAAACGGTTTATTAATCTTAAAATGTGTAGTTAATTCTAGTTCAGTATAGTAAAGTACCATTATCAGACTCTACAGCACTTCTTCAAAATTAGCTCAGGTTAAAACACACATACACACACACACACACACACACACACACACACACACACACACACACACACACCATTTCAAAAAGTACAATAATGTTGACACAGTAAAAGACGTCACATAAGGAAACTAAAAATAGAAGAATTCTTGGAACAAAATTAAACAAAATGCACAAATGCATCAAATCCTCAAGACCCATCAATTTGATTTCACTAGTTAGATCAAGACACTGCATTTCTCTGTATCATGTTTCTGTAATGTTTCTATAAACTCTGCTTATAAATCATGAGCAGTTATTACTAGCTTACAAGGGACTGCTTTTAAGCTTTCTTATATCTAACGAAGTTGTGCTCTCAAAGGTTGGCATTATAAAATGAGTTCTGAGCTACTCCTCCTTTCTTGATATTTTGCTTTGAATCACCATGTTGGTGCCTGTCAAATGTATCTTTGGCTTATTGAATGAATTAAATTAAAGAAATGCGACAGAAATGTGTTTTATTGCGACAGGCTGCGAAGCGCCTAAAGATACAAAAAGATCTCGATAAATATGTTTCAACCACTCAGCATTTAGCACCAGCAGTATACTGATCACCACCTGATCATCTAGAATCATCTGCACTTCTTTCTTAAGGCTTTCACTTAGATGTACTTTTATATGCTTGAGTGATTAATATGTAGGTCACTGTGTGACTTAACAAACATTGCTCTGAAACTGGTCAGGTTCAGAGACTTTCAAAGAACAGAAGAAAACAAGAAAGTCTCTTGGAAGCAAAATATGAAGAAATGCAGGATGGCACAAAAACACAAAAAGTACTACATGTGATGTTTAAAATCTGGCAGCTGTGTGATGTATGGAAAAGTTTGGGCACCCCTAGTCAAACATGGTTTATTCCTCTACAAAAACCAGAAGATGTGGCCTTTGCAAAAGTTAATAATCATTCTCCGGCGAGGACTTGTTCTTTCGCTCAAAACTCAAAACATCAACAAAAGATGTCACTTGTTCAGGGGTGTTTAAACACTATAGTAGAGATAACTATAAACAGGCTCTTTTTAACAATTAGAGTGTTTTTTTACCAATTTTTATATAGTATAATTTATAGAGAAGAGTATCACACAGTATTGATTGATATCTATGTATGGTCAGTATGGTAACGTGCTGTCTAAATAGGTGTGTGTGTGTGTGTGTGTATATTCATTAAAGAATGAGATTCAAGGTCGTCTTTTGAAATTGACCTTTGAGATGTTCGGTATCCAGAACAGAGTAATCCTTTTTCCCTCTGACCACATCGCTGTCCCCTAAACATTACCTGCAGCTGTTCATACACTGGCACAATGAGGAGACAGAGGGCGAGTTCTAGATCAGGTGTCAGCGTGTCCCGCATGCCGTCTCACTTTGGTCTGTTACACAAAACCCCACCACGAAGGCAAACACTTCAGTCAAATTCAGCAACAACCGAAAGACTAATGACTACCATTACAATGCTAACTTCTACAGATGACTTCTTCTACAATGTAAAAAACTGTTATTGCATTCACATCATTAACTGTCATGAAGTGATCATCATTCTTTGTCACCTACAGAGTATCATTAATGCATATCTTCTGCTTTCTGCAGATGATGTTTCTCCTCAGCCTGCCCCTTTTCCACACAGGTGTGTGTCTCTGAGGCCTAGTCCACCATGCGACTTCAGCATCCACACCAGAGAGGTGCTGGGAGGGTAATTATGATCAGTTTTTATTTATTTTCGAAACCAAGACCATGCAAACACACACTGCACACAATGATTGTATTAACTAGATCCAAATGTTAATGTCATTTCTACACAAGTAAAATATATACAAACTATTTTCTTATTTTTGCATGTAATATATCAGTATCAGATCACAACCTAATGTACTTTTTATCATCATTGACCTTTACACGGTGTCAGTATTCATGAATGGATCCCCAAAAACAAGTATTGTTACATTAATAGACATTGAAAAGTTTACCGTCTTGGAGAAACAAGGTTTTCTACAGACTGTGATGTTTATTTATTTGTATGGAAACAGACTTATAATCAGCATCATGCTCATATTAGGAACTTTGGGTCTGAGCTGTTTTTCTGAATGGGAAAATGAATGGTGTTTTTGGAAATTAGTGTGCTACTGTGATGTCCTTCCCAAATATCCTTGGATCTTCAGGCATTTATAAAATCAAAATCTTAATAACACTACAAACAAGCAAGGCAACGCCTATGCACAGTGACAAGAAGAAACTAAATGCATTTATGATGAAAAATAAATAATTATTATAACTATACTAGTTATTCAAATGTTGAGCTCATACTGCCAAAGCAATTTCACAGCTAAAGCTTGATGGTGTGTGTGGGGCAGGGGGTGTCGAACTCCAGTCCTGGAGGGCCGTGGTCCAACACGTTTTGGTGAATTCCCTGCTCAGAAACACTTGGTTCACTTTGACAGTTAAATGTCAGGTTTAGTGAATGTGAGGAGGAGAACCATTAAACTCCAGGACTGGAGTTTGACACCCTGGTGTGTCAAGTCTTGTGATATCAGTTTAGCATACAGCAGGGTTGGCTTCACTTCCATAACAATATTGTACTTCAGAGGATATTCACAGGAAAATGTATGCGCTGCAAACCATATTGGCCCTTTATTTTTGAGGCACCGTAATGTTCAAATGACTTAAAAGTCCCATAAAGGGAAAAAAATCCTAATGAAAATTGTTCAAAGCCAGAGTTCCTAATTCAGTCATGATGCCAAATTAAAAATAATGACCTGATGACATAAACGTGATGTCAAGATCTATACGTACATTTCTGAACTAAGTACAATTCGTGGTCTCTTCAGTGTTTCAGTACATTTTTTTTAGCAGTGGACTTGCCATTACTATGTAATATATGGAAAAGGCATTTAATTCTGTTTATTCAGGGGACGTTTCGGCAAAGTGCACAAGTGCACGGACATTAAAACCGGACTGAGACTCGCAGCGAAGATTATCGGTGCGAGAAGTGCGAAAGATAGGGTGAGTGCTGTTTCCTTTGGGCCTCTGTTATCCTTTCAGTACCCATTAAGCAGCAATTGTGTGGAGATGAATGGAAGCAAATTGTGCAACTTTCCATGTTTGGCAGGAAATGGCATTGAATGAGATCCAGGTGATGAACCAGCTGAGCCACTCTAATATCCTGCAGCTGTATGATGCCTTCGAGGCCAGAAATCAAGTGGTGTTGATACTGGAGTAGTAAGTGTCCTATTTTTCCCCTATTTCTTTGTATGCCTTTCTTATGTAGGTCCAATATTTTGTTTTTTTTTATTTATTAGCATAAAGTTAAAATACATTGTGTGTAAATGTAAACGTTTTCAAACACATTTGTTTAACTTACTGCAAAGTTTGCGCTGTAAATGATACACATGTTTAAAACAACTAAATCCAGTACATCACTTTGTTATTTGTTGCGAGATACAATAGCTATTATAAGGCATTTTGGTGAGTTTCATGTTGATCCCGGCAGTGTGGAAGGCGGGGAGTTATTTGAGAGGATCGTGGATGAAAGCTGTCCTCTGACTGAAGTGGATGCCATGGTGTTTGTGAAGCAGGTCTGTGAGGGAATTCAGTACATGCACCAGATGTATGTCCTTCACTTAGATCTGAAGGTAGGACTCTATGAGAGAAGTGATGATATGAATGATATGAATGCAGATTAATACAGCATACCTTACAGCCTGCTCTACCTTCAGCCAGAAAATATCCTTTGTGTGAATCGCTTCAGTCATCAGATCAAGATCATTGACTTTGGGCTCGCCAGAAGGTATGTGTTAAACCTTTTTACCACAATATGCCTTTCTAAACACTGTCTCTTAGTGTTATGCAACTGATCATAGTTGCTAAGCTAATTTGTAATTTTACTCATGACCCCTATGTTTTATTGACAGCATTATTAGTATATTAGCATGTTGGTAAGGGGGCAGTTTTGAGGGGCAGTGATGAACAAGGTGAAATGTAAATATAAATGTACATATTTTCATGGGGTTCCTGTGTATATTGATGTTGGCAGCCCTTGTATTGACACCTGCAGTTGCTTTGATGAAGCTGGGTTTGGTCCAAATTACAATGGGCTCTTCCAAACTGTAGGTATAAACCACGAGAGAAGCTGCGAGTCTCTTTCGGAACACCCGAGTTCCTGGCTCCAGAGGTGGTGAACTTTGACTTTGTCTCCTTCCCCACAGATATGTGGACTCTAGGAGTTGTCACATACATGCTGTAAGTTACAATAGCATATTATGCATTGTTTTCACGTTTTATTCTATATCAATACTTTCCTTTTTACTTTGTCTTCAAATTCTGTCTTGGTAGAGACTTACAGTGCATCTGATGCAAAATAGTCCAGAAAGATTTATTCCCCTAGATTTACTGCTACTTTACCATCATTAGAATTACATAAAGACTCAGATAACAGGAGGCTGCGTGTCCTTTTGAATATTTGTGCTGTAAACATTGTAACCCCCAGTTATTATCATCACCAATATAAAGACATTTGGGTCATTTAGTTTCTCACACACTTCCACATTGCATTACTCTGAATGGCTTCATTTACATGGTGGAATTTTTTTTCCAGTACAGCCATTTTCACCATATCTAGTGCATTTAATACAGATTTAATACAGATGTCTTTATTTTTTATTTGTCCTTATTTTGACGATACTTATGGAGTATAATCTAAAGAAGTAACCCATATGTCTAGTGTTTAGAGATACAGGGTTGTTAAAAATAAAAGGCAGCTCAGTGTGTACTGATCTCTATGTGGATACAGTGACTGACATGAAGAAATCTCTCTGATGTCTCTGTAGCAAGATTTTGCGCCCACAGCTGGACGTTAGGCTGAGAAGGTGCACTAACCCTGTTCCCTTTTATACCACAGACTAAGCGGCCTCTCTCCCTTCCTGGGCGATGATGACAGCCAGACTCTCAACAATGTGCTAACGGTCAACTGGTATGGATACATGAGTCTTCAACACCAACTCAAATATTTAAATACTTCACACCACAGACAGTGACTGATTGACCTACTCATACTTTCATAGAAACTCTTCCTATTCACTACATAAAACAGAATTCACAGTGTGAAAAAACTAAGCTACAAGGCTAATATATGTTTAATAGCTCCTCAAATCTACAAAGGACATCAAAAATGTGCCATCAAGGCTATTGGAACAATGTGACCTTAGACACACCTCACAGTTTCTCATTGGGTTGAATGTATATCTTGCACAACCTTGCAAAAATACACAGTTGTGTTCAGAGCATGGTGATGGTAATGGTGGCTAATGCTATATTCCATTACAGGTACTTTGATGAGGACACGTTTGAGCATGTCTCTGCTGAGGCCAAAGACTTTGTCTCCAACCTGCTAATTAAAGAAAGGAGGTGAGGTACAGTTTTCACTAATCAAACCATTTGTTCCACCATTTGTAGGCCAATTTTATGCAATTGTAATAGGACTAGAACAGCTAGGCTTAATAAGCCTCATCTGTCTGGTTCTCTTTCTGTCTCTGCAGTGGTCGTCTCAGTGCTACTCAGTGTCTTAAACACCCCTGGCTGAATAACATCTCAGAGAAGGCAAAGGGCAGAAATATCATCCTGAAGTCACAGGTCCTGCTAAAGAAGTACATGGCCAGGAGGCTGTGGAAGGTAAGAGTCTAAAGGAAAAGTTATTTCATAAACTAAACAGACATGCTCATTACCCAGTTGTACCTCAGTGCATGTTTAATTATCTTAAAGCTTTAAAGACAAGAATCTAAACCTAAGCATGCATGATTATTTTTTCGCTGTACTTTTTCATTCTAACTCACTCTCTGTCCGTCCTCTTGTTCTCATCTATCAATTTTTGCCATTCCTCTCTCTTTCTGTTCTCTCTCTCTCTCTCTCTCTCTCTCTCTCTCTCTCTCTCGCGCGCGCTCTGTCTACCTTTCATCCCTCCCTTCATCTATATATTTATTGATCTATCTCCCACTCTCTCGTTCTATGCCTATCTATTCTTTCTCTCTCACTTTCTTTCCTCTATACAGAAAAACTATATTGCAGTAGCAGCAGCCAATAGGTTTAAGAAGATTAGCAGCTCAGGATCCCTTACATCAATGGGAATCTGAAGAATTGCGTTTTTACTAAATGTAATGTTCATAATGTCCACTTGATCGTCATGTTTAATAAGATCATTTTGTTGTTGCTTTGTTAAAGAAGGACACAGCTGTACACATTATAACCACAAGACATGCTACAGTTATAGTGCAGCATTCTGGCAGACAGTAGATCTGTTAATTATGCTAGATACCGGTGTATGCAAAAGTTTGGCTAACCCCTGGCAAAAGTACACACCCTCTACAAAGAACATTCCTAAGTGTTTAATTTGACAAATAAATGTTCATTAAAATAAAAAGACACTCTGTAGAGGAAGTTAACTTCTTTTTATTGATTTACTTTAAATAATAAACAATGCAAATGTCCCTTGACTTACTCAAACTTTTGCATACAGTTGTATATTAAACCCTGGAGACAAACCAAGATGATTTATTCAATAGAAATGTGTGAGAGTTTTGTTCGAATAGCATTTATAGACCCGTCTCCTTTCTGTAAAGTGAAGAAAAGTAGAACCTTAAAGCATCTGTATGAGCTAAGCACAGTTAACACAAACATTATGTTACTGCACAACTATAATTAGCTTCAGGTATTTTTCAGCTGGTGGAACTTGTGGGTGTGTTTCGTTTGAGAATAAACTCAATCCATGTCTTATTAGAAATATTGGGTTTTTTTTATTAAATGGAATGTGGCTCATTGAAAGGGTTTCAACAGTTTTTTGAACAGTTTTAGTGATTTTATTCAGCACCAGAGCACTTGAAACATTCGGCTACACTCATTTACAGTTTTATTCATTGGCCTACAAAACAGGTTCACTTTGTAGCTATACAGGTACTGACTGTAGGTACACAGTTTATCAATCCCCCTCTACACATCCATCAGTGGTAAGGACCCTTCTCTACAGTGGCCTCCCACCCAAAAACTCAGCCAGTATTGATCCATGTAACATCATGCCTTTTTTTTGGCTTTTTGTAATGTTTTGTTTTGTCTGTATACGTGTCTGATCCATGTGTGTATGTTTTGGCCTTAGCCCCGCCCCGTTTCTAATCCTGTTCACTTCTGTCTGGATCCTGTCTCCACCCCTACCCAGGTGGTCTCATTTCCTTAATTAGGGGTATAAATGATTTGTAATCACTTATACCCCTGAATTTCAATCTGTGTTTGGAGATTCTTTGTAGAACCTCTTGTCCTGCTGCTCTTTGTAAAACTTGAAGAAGAGCTGGAAGCAGTTTTAATGTGGGGGGGACCCATTGGTCTATGTCTTGGGGGGTTGGGGGAAGTGTTGGATGGGTTGCTGCGCACTTGCAAAGTCTCTGTCCGGGGACATGTCCCCCCCTGCTATAATGGTTATGGCGCCTGTGGGCTAGAGGTTAAAACAGAAAAGAGGTGCTACAATGTTAAGTGCTCCTGCCCAGTAAAGTTAGACACTGTTTTAAAACTCCAGTAAATCTGTGCTAAGATATTGTTTTTATTAGTGCGAATTCGTGCTTGAATGGGCCATATATATACATAACAATTTTTACAAACATGTACATAAACACTGATGTACACAGACACTGCTAAATGTACCTTCCAATTCCCATTTCATACAGTCTTAATAACCTGCACAAACAGTCTCTTTAGAATAAATTGTTCTTGTCACAAAAACAACAATAATATTAAACAGGTGAAGTAAATACCATCATCTTGTTACAGTGGGTGGGATTTATTATGCAGCAAGTGAACAGTCACTTAGATACTAAGGTTGCTGTGTTGGAAAGCAGGAAAAATAGACACGAGTAAGGATTTGAGCCACTTTAAGCCACATTTTGATGAACATCTCTAGATCAGCAAATGGAGAATGTCTGGACTTCAGTTAAAAAGTTTTTCTTTGTGTGACCACAACATGGCACTGTTGTCCTCAAGACATGCGTGCTGTCCTCTTCACAACCAAACACGTGTCTTTTAAGCGTTATTTTAAATTCCTTTGAAAAATATTCTGTTAATACTTTTACTGTTACTGTTTCTCTCCTATATGTTTTTTGTTTTTTTATATAACCTATCATTCCTCTCTCTTTCTGTTCTTTCTCCCTCTATCTGTCTATCTCCATCTTTCTCATTCTCTTCTACTGTCCCTGTATAACTAAACATAATGACCAGAATGGTGTACAAAACCCCCTAATTCCTGCCTAGACTTTGAAGCTGAAAAGTTATGAGTATTACCTGTAGTCTGCGTAACTGCAGACAGTATTTTTTTATAATTATATACACAATAGAATACAGCAGTCTATTACTGCTCCTTTTGAAATATTTAACATGGAGAGACACAGATAATCAGGTCAGAATAAAGTTCTTGCACAACCCTAACCTTTGAGTATTTACATGAACCTCCTCAGCATCTTTATGTAATATTTCTCAGTATCTGCTTCATCTATGACTGTCCAGTCTTTTGGTAAGTTCTGTGTGAGTCAGAATGAGTCACGGAATCTCCTGAACTTCCCTCGGCTTTGCTTTCCAAAATCCCCTCCCAACAATCTTCCCCCAGTTCAGCCTCCCTGCACCTCATTTACATAACACATGTAAAGTGAATTAACGTTTACACTGTATTTTTTGTCTGTATCTCTTTAAGGTTCGGGTAGTTTTGCACTGGAGTGATGGGGACTGGTAAAACATATCAGAAACCTGTTGCCTAACTGGTCAAAGTCTTTTTATGCTAGTATCTTATTATTTAGACCAGCAGTTTATACACAAATGTAATCAAATGAAGCCAAAATCAAAGATTGGGGAATTAACTGTGCTAGAGGACTTCAGCATTGTTCCTGAACTTAAAAATGTACTTGATGTGTTTACTTTAGTAAACACAACAAGCGAGTGGCAGCTCTGGTCAAGGTTCACAGTGTGGTTTTAGATGACCAACTTCCTCTGGATTGAGGCAGCGGTCACCAACCCTGGAGTCCTGGAGAACCACTTTCCTGAGGAGTCTAGTTCCAGTCATAATTGGGAACACCAGCTCTGCGTAATGAGCTTCTTCAGAAGGCCCTGTTTGGCTGGAGTGTTAAGGGGGAGAGGGCTACTGGTGACCTTGTCGCTTGTCTCAAGCTGCTTTGCCTGCAGTGTTATGAACCATGTGAACTGTCTTAAAAGTGGTAAGCTGTGTGATTTATTCTCTCAGAAAGAACCTAAAGTCCTAGTCCTGAACTCACACTGCTTGTTATATTTGAATGTTTTTCCTTTTCTTTGATTCTCCTGCTCCTGCGCAGAACTTAATACTTAACTGCATTTGTTCACTTTTACCAAATATTCGAGGTCATGTGTTTGTAACCTGGACTTAGGTTACCGGTTCTCTAGGGGATGTAATAGCCTCACATGGTGATCACTTCTACGCTGATGATACACAACTAATTCTCTCTTTCCCTTTGAACGATAACCAGGCCTCAACCCGCATCTCGGACTGTCTGGCCGACATTTCCTCTTGGATGGTGGCCCACCACCTCAGACTGAGCCCCAGCAAGACCAAGCTCCTCTTCATCAAAGGGAGTCCGTCACCAAGCCATGATCTCACCGTCTCTTTTGGGAACTCAGCTATCGTCCCTTCTGAGAAGGTAAGAAATCTTGGTGTTACGCTTGATCAAGACTCTTCTCAGTCCTGGCTCCCCAGTGGTGGAATGAACTTCCTCTTCTGGTCCGATCAGCAGAGTCCTTCACCTCGCCTGAAGATCCACCTTTTCAAGGAGCACTTTGGCGACTAACTATGTCTCTTTACTACTGCTTGCTTATTTCTTTTAAAAAATCCTTTCCCTTGACTTCTCTAGGGCTTATGTTGTTCTTCTCTGTGGCTTATGTACTGTTGGGTTAGGTGTTGGCTTATTATTTGACAGTTGTTGTATAGATGTAAATTCACCTCACATGACGCACCTAGATCATCTGGTTCAGGTGTGTAATGAAGTTGTACATGACAAAGTTTAAGACTGTATTGCAGAACATTTCTTGAGAACTATAGGCCTTAATATTCTGCATCATGAAGCATTTGCATACAGAAAAGGAGAATTTTACAGGGATTTTACAGAAACCTGTAAAATTAAACCATGATGAAAAGAATATGAATGCTGTTTGATTATGAAATAATGAGTCAGAATTTATGAATGAGATGTCCAAAGTGTTCAGTGCATCAAAAGTTACCTCATAAAATGGTTACAAATACCTTGTTTTACCAGAGAGAGATCAGCAAAACGTTTTTTGCCATTATTTTACCATTATGTTAAATACACTGAAATGAAATGTAGGTCCACTGGTCATTTCAGTGGGTAAAAAAAACCCTTTTTGTCACCACTGTTGTGAAAAAATTGTGTTCTTGCATGCCTGTCCACACTTGTGGTCATCTGTTCTCTTCTATTGTGTTGCACCATGGTCCTGGAGGGACGTTGCTTCTTTTTGCGGTGTACTGTGTATATGGCTGAAATGACAATAAAACCTACGTGACTTGTACTTGATTGTTTACAGCTTAACAAGTAAATAATGTTGTTTTAAATTTCCCTTTAATCGTTCACATATAAGGGACATGTCCTCTCAGTTCTGACAACCCACTTACACAACGCCACCGTCTTCCTACACCTGAGCCACAGATACAGATCAAATCTGTCAGAAGCTAAATCAAGATGGCCAGATGAGTTCGGGGCACAAACCTGGCCTACATCCTCCTCCTCCATCACAGTCACTAAGTAAACAGTGGGATGACGCCATGGTCACATGAAGAAAGCAGGCAAAGATTTGTGTGCGCTGAAAACTGAGGGCACAGGGTGGAGAGGAGGACGGAGAGAAGAAGGCAGGAGCAGAGACGTGGGAGGGACCGAAACTTTCAGACAATACGGTTTAACGTTACTGTCACAGCTGTCTAGGGATCCTGTAGAGATTGTTATCTGATCATCACTTCTGAAAGTTTTGTTTCGAACGCGTTTTAATCGGACATCAAAGGTAGGCAAGTGTTCCACGATTGCGTGTTTTCGTTCTGTTTAATTGTGACGTCGTTCTGTCGAAGAAAGTGGTAACTGTTGGCAACGAGCGGTTGGTTTTAACAGAATAGAAACTATATTCTTCATCTGATTTGTGTAATTGCATATAATTGGACCTCGTTTTACCGTAAAAACAACGATTAGGTTCTGAATTAGTATAATTGAGCGTAGAGGCAGAATTGACGGAGCAGTAATTTGGTTTAGGGAGGTGAATGGGGGCTTTGTGTCTTTAGGGCCAAGTTGAGGAGCTAAGCTAACGTAGCTCAGTTCATCCACATGGACCTGATGCCTCTAAATGTGGTGAAGAAATGCTCGGAACCTGCTGCTCCTAGACCGCGTGTTTTGCTGGGCGGCGGCTCCGAGTTAAACTCGACATGGCGAGTCAGTCTGCGGTTTTGAGCCTCTGGTTTCGCGCTGTACAGATGATCATCAAATGCCGCATTTCCGACCGTAGATTTCATAGGAACACTACACAAAAGCACAATTCTTAGCAGAAAACGGCTGAGGGTTTTTTAAGCATCACTTAAAGCCCCTCTCTCCGGTTTATCCGACGGGTGGGACGATTTCAGTACAGTATCGACGATAATGCGGGCCCGACACATTTGATGAAAAACTGTTGGCAGAAAGTGGAAGTTTTTAATTAGTGCTGAGTGTAAGAATCAGATTTGCTTAATTATTTTGCTTTTGTTTTTTTCCCTGTTAATGTTGACATTTTCTTTCTTTTTGGGGTTGGCGCAAATATTATATGTAGTATTTCTGATGTGAATGGGACGCATCAGTCTCCGCATGGGGGCGGGGTTTGGATGCGATGCGGGGCTGCATAGACAGGATGCTCATATTTCTAGTGGTGTGTGTATTCACCTAATCGATTAACTGGAATCGATTCTTTCACGAAAGATTCAAGATTCAACAGCACTGGGTGAACTAATATTTTATGTTAAATGTGGGGCGGTCCAAACGAATAATTATGAAATTGAATGGCACCCATGATTTTATATTCAGGTTTTTGCTATTGATTTGTATTTTTCTTTTTTTATAAGACTTTGCTATGTTTTGCAAATATGTTTTTATGGTTATTTGGCTATATAATATACAGTATATGTGTATATTAATGGCTATTCAATGCAATTACTGAATTAGAAGAACTTTTAGTTGCTACCAAAATCTTTGCAATGTTTTGCAAATACATGTTTGTTTTTTTTTTAAGTTAAATCAGTCTCTGTATGTTTAAATTCATACATATGTATACATTTGAGCATTTGTTTCTAGCTCAAAAATGTTGTTACAGCCCTAGTGGAACCACTTGGAAAACATTTCATGCTATAATAACTACTATAGTAATATTATTGTTGTGTGTAGGATTGGTTATATCGGTGTACAACACATTATAGAACATATATTATATAAAAGGCTATTCAGTGCAATTATGGAACTGAAAGAAAGTCAGGTTGCTACCAAAACCTGACCTGATACAAAAAACAAAACAAAACAAGACCTCTGTAGTTTCAAGCCACAATTCTTGTTAATGTGAGTTCTTTATGGTCTTAGATGAAAAAGCTTGAAAAAAGCAAAACTGAAGCGTAGAACGGAGAGCCGGAGGCAGTAAAGCAATCCAGGAACTGAACCGATAGAACAGAAGGAGATTTAAGTGGAAAAAAGGAATTATGAAGTAAAAGCAAAGAACACAATGGATCAGAGTAAACCCTGCATTCCGATCCTATCTGTATATCTGAGTAAATGTAAAAGGTGTTGTTTTGTAATATTCTGAAAGCACAGGTTAAAATGGAACGCACCAGTTAGTCTCACAGCCTGAGAACATGGAACCAGACTTTTAAAGGTTGTTGGTCGTGACAGATACATTTTTTTCATCAGGTGAAATGAGTTGAAGGGCTGTGTTTATGTGGCTTGGACTTTGCTCCTGTCTTGAGGATAAAGCCAATCTTAGACTTTGAGTCCTTACATACACAGGGTCACCTTGTGATTTAATGTGCATACTTTGAATCTGCTGTGGTTTGTTATTTATTAACCACAGGCTTTCTTAATTTGCCTTGATCTTACCAGGTTTTCAGCTTTGTTTGCCCTCGTGTGAACCTCTGTATAGAATTAATGCTGTGGTTCATAACCCTGATGAGCATGCAGAAAGGGGTTTATGAGAACTATTTCTGAAACACAATAACCTTTTCAAGTCATTGCTGGAGAAAGAACTCAGACAATGTCTTTAAAAAGTATAAAAGTTAACTATTAATTCTACCAAAGGCCCTCACTTTGATTTCTTGGTTGATCATGGTGCATTACACCCTTTGCGTTTCTGACCTACTTTTATTTTTTTTTTTTTTACCTGTACTAAGGGTGTGTTATCCCTCTGATTTTTTTGTAATTAACCCAGTGTGATGTAGACATGAGGCTCTGGTGATACTGGGTTAATTAGAAATAAATCAGAAAATTTGAAGCGTATTTCAAATGAAAGTATTTATTCTTATTGACGAGTAGAGCTGTGGTTATTCATTATAACAAAATAATCTACCAATCATTTTTGCTGTTACTCAGTTTTTAATCAGTTGTTTAGAAGCCGATCAGTGAGAAATGACTTAACAGTAATGTAGTTTCACAGAGAGGAAAAAACCATCTCGAACAACTAGGAAGACATTATTGTAACAAGATTACAATGCAGTGTTTTCCAAGCTGCATTGACCCTGGAGGAAATTGCTTCCGTTATGACTGTACAGAGATAAGAACAATATAAATATATAAATGGTTCCTAATCTAGGCTAACAAGACAATTTAAAATATGTGTGATCATACAGCTTGGCACCAGATCAATGGTGATTCATTGAGAACGTCATTTTTTTTATTGCTGATTTGGAAATCATGACTGCTTTATTCCGGTGGTCTTTATGCTTTTTACTCACAGAAAAAAAATTTTGAGCCTCAACACTAGAAGTCTTTATTCACTGTGAGTGTTGGTGAGTAGAACAGGATGTTCCTGGACTGGGCCAAAAACTACAGTTTTAACAAAACAGAGAAGCCCAGAGGTGTGACAAGATGGAATTTTAGGTGGTTAGTTAGGGGCTTTGTGGTTTCTTTTTTTGTTGAAGTTTGTTCATCTGACGTTGCCACATGGATAACAGTGAGTTGTTATTAGCACAATAATTACGCCACAGTTTGGTTTCCTAAGTAGGTTGCAAGTATCGTCTACAATATTGGCCAACAGTGCCTTTATCGCAACGTAGATCCATAGCAGTGAGCCTGTAACCAAAAAAAATGCAATAACAAGGAATTGAATGAATGTTTTTACTTATCATTTTTATTTTTAGTGATTAGTTTGATTGGTCCTACTGAATAAAAATACTTAGTTAATAGTTTTGAACCCTTTTTTATTCAGCACTGCCAGTGCATGCGTATGGCCAACTTGTTTACAAGCCTTTGAAAACTGAAATACTCTGATCGAGGCGGTGTCAGATATCACAGAAATACGTTTTTTTTAAATGTCACGCACTCCGATATCTATAAGGAACTGAAATGTTTGACTGTAATTAATATGTTTTGCTTTAACTTTTGTTTTCAGACTGAAGCACCATGGCTGTGGAGGGTGGAATGAAGTGTGTGAAGTTCCTGCTGTTTTTCTTTAACTTTATCTTCTGGGTAAGTGCCTCCAACCATGCCATGGCATGACTAGTCATAGGTCTTGACTCAGTATTACTCATGACTACGTTAATGTCAACTTCCTTTAGCGTTTCTTCCAGCCATTCACATTGTCTTTTAGCTTCATTGTGAAATATTTATGGTCTTGAGTAACTCAATGAACTCCTGACGTCTTCTTTTTTGAGAAAGAAATCAGACAATCGTTCTTAGGGATGTCTTCAAACTATTCATTTTGAGAATGGTCAGAAATCTAGTTCTGTAGTTCACAAGATACACTTATAAACAATTTTGATGTTTTCAGCTCAGTTACATCACATTCTTGTCGTGTCAAATGAACAAAATAGAACCAATCAAACTGCGGATGGAGGTAAAGTGTACTGATGTAGTGCCTTCACAGACAAAGCCCTGGAAAAAAAGGAAATAACTGAAATTACAGGAAAGGTCACGAAAGCCATAGTGGCTAGGGAGTTGCCCCTGCCATCAGAAGGGTGTGGGTTTGAAACCCAGGACTGATAGTGGCACCACTGAGGTACCTACACTTAGACTTACAGCTTAGATTTAAACCACGTTTTTGTGTCTGCCTTTAAAGGGCTATGACTCACCTATAAATTTCCCTCCATGTTTTACAAGTGAAATTAATTTAATTAATATACTGAGATAATGTATGTCCTGAAAAAGTATGTGTTTGGGTGGGGGGGGGGGGGGGGGGGGGGGGGGGGGGGGGGGGGGGGGGGGGGGGGGGGGGGGGGG
>JBBPDE010000134.1:24663581-24684218 GCA_037974605.1 Nannopetersius ansorgii
GAAAAATTGTAACCTATATTTTGGATAATATTGTCATGTACCAGACGAAAACAATAAAAACTTGAATTATAAAAAAAAATGCATGATCTTGATTGGTTAATCCTGTTTCCCAACATAGCAGCTGGCAGCCAATAAAATTTCACTCAATAAATTAAGGGATGTGTTCAGATTAGATTATGACCAACAAAGTATAAAATACTATAGAAAAACATTATACAGGCAGGCCTATATACTTTTTTGTATTCTTTCCCAGACATTACCTCATCACTAAAGATGCCTGTAAAAACCTAAATGGAAGGCTCATGAACTCGTGAAGAGATTTGCTGTCTTCAAGTGCTTGTTGTAAATTGTTCAGAAATAATTACAATTTATCACAAATTCAAGTCTGTGGCTGGAAATCTAGGTCAAATAAGGGACCAACTTTTAAAAAATGGATGACCTGATTTTTATACCGGTTCTTTCTCTCCAGTAAATAAAATAGAGAAGACTAGAGAAGAGACGATGAGATGTAGCATTTAGGCTTTGGGATAAAATGAGCAATAATTTAATTAAATCAAGAAACAGGTTCAGGAACCACGTTCGCCTCAGTTTAGCTTCCTGTTTTATACACACCCTATTGGGAATGCACTGACACAACGTAACTAAGTGTGCATTTCAATAAATTATTAGTTTTGTAAAATATAACCAGTTTTAGATTTTTACGGCGATACTGGCCTAAGATTAACAGAAGCAACACTGTTAGTCCGCGCATGTATGACGCAAAGTTGCTGCGCTTCAATTCTCCAGCTTCGCATCCACATTAGCAAGTCTGCTAAGGCTAACAGGCTTTCATGCGCGGTCCTGCGAGCAAGAGTGAGCGAAATAAACTGCGTCATTATAAGAGTCACCAGAGAAGGAGGTGTCGCGTCACCACTTTATTTGTTGAGGCATAAAAGGAATTATTCAGGGTTATTGTTAAATCTTTTCATAAAACTACAATGAAGATTACACTTTACTGTAAAAAGTGAGAGTGGATTAGGTTCACAAGCAAACAATTATAGGCAAACAGTGCCATTTATTTTGGTTGTATGTAATAAAGGGGATTCGCTTATCACTTGTCCTACCGGACCTTATCTAGAAATTAGATATGTACCGTTAAATATAAAGTTTGAGGACCCCTGCTGTATAATGATGAAGATGGCACAAAGTATGGCAACAAAACTGCTTGATGAGAAGTAGATCTCATCAGAAGATTTCAGCATCTTCATTAAACTTTTTATAGGCTTCATGCCTGATTAACAGCATACCAACATCTTGGCGGGACACTTCAACTTGCATTCTCAACATCACCAAGATCAGAGTGCGCCTCACCACTTACTTCTTAACTGGTGAGGTTTTCTTTGTTTTTTTATTCTTCACACTGGCGTATAAAGCCAGCATGAACATTTAGTGACAACTGAAATGGTCAGAATTTCTCTTTCTATTAACCAGTTCAGTTTGTTACATTTTTTCATGGTTCAATTTTGAAGATGGGAGGTTTTGGGGTGATTTTCAACATCCAGAGAGTATTTTATGTTGGGTTTATGGTCTTCACAGGTTCTATAAGGTTCAGCCCCACATGCTACCAATACCAATTGTTCAGACATTATTAGGGATGTTTCCTCGTAGGACACTAATCTGTACTCTTTTAAAACTATTAATTTTATTATGCCTTAGTAGTTCACTCACTTGTGTGTGTATTTTAGTTTTTATGTATTTATTTCAGGTGGCTTCTTTCATCTATAATAAAGGTTGGATTCATTGATTCAAAAAGCTTGTTAAGTATCAGCCTGTCATCATTATAGCTGTGATTTAGTTTTGATGCAGAATGTTGCACTCTGGCAAAAAGAACATTTAAACGGCAGCGTAAAGTTCCTGAATGAAAAATACATTTTGCCAATATTTTGCCAAGTGCTCAAAGATTTTATTTATATGACCCATTTATTTCCCACTGTTTCAAGTATTTCTCTGAGTTGAATCAACAAAAGAAGGTATTGCCTCATGGAGTTATGCTTTTAGCCTGAACTGACAGGCCAGTCTTTACAACTGTGTCAAGCTCCTGTGTGTAAAACCCATCAACACTATTTCACTTTGTCTACATTGTTCTGGCTCTACACTCTGCATCCAGCAACAGTTCCACCTCTCCACATGCGCACTTTTAGATCTCTATAATATGATGCAAATGTATTTTAGCCGCTAAAGGTGTCCTCTTATTCACAAGAAAGCTTACATAATCAAAAAAGGATGAGAAGGACCATATTCAGCCTCTTGCTGACATGATCTGCCTTACAGAGAGCTTGTGTAAAAAACACTTAAGAACATACCAGGATATAAGGCAAGACTCAGATCCACTATATGTGATGGATTGATATGTGGGCTGTAATGTAGTAACAAATAAATGGATACACTCTTCCCATTTACAGTTCATTTTACTGCAAACTAATGAAAACTGAAGGACGAAAGATGGCTCATTTAAACAGTGGCTTGGGTGGAATTTTGCAATGGGAAACTTCGGCATAGAGACGTATCAACACTGTCATAAACTGCTGGAAAAATACGGTAAAATTACTGGTGACTACATCTGCCAGTATTTTACTGTAATTTTACAATGCAGATCTTTACAGGAAGAGCAGTACCTTGGGATGCATTTCGGGTCAATTTGCTCAGATAATGTTAAGCCTTAAGTTGTACTGGGTAAATAATGACAATTTCCAGTCATTACAGAAGATAAATAACTGTAGGCTGATCTCAGAATGACTGGACACGATACAGAATTGGGTTTATTGGTCCCTACAGAACAATAAAATAAAATAAAATAAATGAATAAAAGGTGCCATTTGAGAAATACTCATCACCAGTATTAAGCCTATTTAGTTTCCAGCCTAATAGAGAACTTGACAAGATTAACTTTCTATTGCGTTATAAACATTCTTCTCAGGAAAGGTCCAGCCAAAGTCAATGTAAAAAGCCTGGCCAGTTCACCATCCCCAGTTACTGACTGGTCAAGCTTCTGGCCGGTATCTCCAAAGCTCCGGACTTGCAGGAGTGGGACTTAGACAACACATGTTCCATCAGCACCATTACTTCACAGCAAGTGACTGCACTAAAATAAGCTCTATGGCCATTGTTGTTTATTATAAAAGTCTCTTACTTCAGCATGCATTATTCTCCAGCTTTAGGAAGAAGCTAAAGCTCAACAAGTCCAAACTTCCAGGATTCCTCTTCCAGGATTCCCCTGGTCCTCCTCCTCCTCCTGAAGAAAGCTCCTCACGCCGCGATCATGATGATCTCCGCCTCCTTGGAGGGTCTCCGGTCGTCGACCAGCAGGTTCATCATGCTCTCGGACTTGATGAGGAGGTTGCAGCCCAGAAAGAAGACCCCGAAGATGACGGTGAGGGAGAGCACGCAGAGCACGGCGATCTGCACGAGACGCCCGAGGAACTGCTCGCGCTCGTCCGCCAAGGGCACGCGGGACCCGACCATGGCTGGAGCCAGCAGTCCGTGGGACACGTTCATATCGAGAATCGGGGAGACCCCCTACACCCAGACGCAACTTCTCCAACTTTCGGAGTGCCTTTAAGCAGACCGTCCCACAGCAGTGCGCATGATCCAGATTCGGAGAGCAATGAAGTTCCTACCGATGGCGGGTTGGTTAAAAGACGTAAAGGGGGAGGGGGGTATACCGGTGGAGTGGGTGTGTGTTTGGAGGGGGGTGCTCCTCCTGTCATTAAGGCAGAGGTTATAGAAGCTCCAGTGAAGAAGATTTTGGGAAAAACGCGTTCGAGTGCCGCGAAGAGGCTGGAGCCAATCAGAAAGAGGGAGAGAGACAGAGAAAGAGATGTTGTACGCAGTGCTGGCTTCTTCTCAGCGTCGATTCTTCTGAAACCAAACAGAACTGATAAAGAAGTTTGTCCCCTTCTGAAGACTTCTGAGAAGGGCTAGCTAGCTTTTGAATATTCTTGTGAATCTTTGAGCTGAGTGATGCATTAGGTGATGCTGATGGAGGTCCAAAACTGCTCTAAACCAACGAACTTCCATCTTCTGAGATATGCATATCTAAGAAGACAGGGTATATACATGTGTATGTGTGTACAACCACTAGATGGCAGTATTGTGTAGCGTATGGGGTAGTTGGCCGTTTTATGGCATGCGATGAGGTGTTAGTCATCAGTTCATACAGGTTTTTTTTTTTTTTACTGTATCCCGTCATGACCCATAAAATGTTTAAAAAATAGAGTTGAATAGTGCTCCCGAGGTGCAGGGCTACAAGAAATTCTGTATGTACAAAAAAACAATGTATTTGTGATACATGACAATAATGTAATTAAAATTAGCTTGAATACTTTTTAACTTCTAGGCTTTTTTAAAAAACAGGTATCTCAAATCTGAATCATAACACGTATTTATCAGTAACTGCTATTAATAATGAATCAAAAATTAATCATAGTAAAGTCGGTTCAAAACAGCTAAACACAAATCGTTTTGTGAAAAAAACTAGAGCATATTTCTCATGATTCCATGTTTTAGTTCAGACTGAGGCAGTAGTGACTGTTAGAAGCTTGTTTTGAGTGGCGCTACTGCAGGTGTGAGAGATGGTGTCAGTTACAGCGCCAAGTGGGGTGATAATCCCAGGGGCGAGAAAGCTTGCCAGCTCACACTCTATCACATCTAAGTGGCATTATTGATTTCATGTGAGGAGCAGCTATTTTTAAACCTAAAGTGAATGTCGGAGGTGTTTCAATGACAGTTCCTGCCCACACCACACCAGAACCATTTAACAGCTCTAAGTCACAAATCCCCAGGACATAGCGTATGGGCCAAGATATTACACACCCATGTCTGGTGCTGCGTTCTGTGTGTGTGTGTGTGTGTGTGTGTGTGTGTGTGTGTGTGTATGTTCGATCATTTGACTGTTTCCACAGCAACAGTAAGATATGAGATCACTGGTATTCACATTCTGAAGTGATAGAAGAGGCACACTGCACAGGACATGTTTTACATACAACTGATTTTGCCCCTTTTAATTTACATATTATTTTAACATGGGCGTAGGATTCTATGGTAAAAAACAAAGTATGATTGGGACACCACACCCATGGTGCTAAGCTAAACAGCTGGACTGAAACAGACAGCCAGGGTTTAAGTCTGCGATGGAAGCATTTGTCATATATGAACACACCACAAATTCTTCTCTGTGTGAACGGTGGCCCCCGGGGAGCAGCGTGTGGGGATGGTATCTGCCTCAAGGGTGTCTCAGTGATGGCACCAGCAGACCTGGGATTCAAACCCACAACCTTCTGATCGCAGGGACAACTCCCCAACCACTAGGCTACCAGCTGCCCCAAAGACACAAACGAGGATTAAACCCATGATCTTTTGTTTACAAGGCCTTGCCACTTGGCCATGATGGTGGTCTAATGGTTGGTAAGTTGCCACTGTGATCTGAAGGTTGAACTAATCAGAAGACTTTCCAGAAGGGAAAGAAATCAGAAGACTTTACAGAAGTCTAAGACTTTCCAGAAAGGACTAAAGAGTATTTTCATGGCTTACATGTACAGAAAGTGGGGGTCACGGGCTTTTAGCGACCCCTCTGTCCTGTTAGACGTCATCTCCAAATTTTGCAGGCAGTGAATGAAGAATTCGCTGATGCTTGTGACTGTTGCACTCAAGGCTCTCTCTGTTGTGTGGTTCACTCATGTCTGGGAACTGTTTCTTTATCATCCACTCCAGTGTCTGCGTGAATGGTGTGATTGTTTGAGAGGGGAACAAGGCCAGTTATGAGGATATCAGTGAGGAAGAACTTTCAGCTCTTTAGCAGAAGAACTGTCCTTGTTGTGTGAGCGTTTCCTGTGCTTTCACTATTGACAGTGAATCACAGTCCTGATCTTGGAGAACTTACATTGTATGGACAAAAGTATTGGGACACACCTGTTTTTCACTTCAAGGGCCATTGTTGCGGATTCAGTTTTGGGAAGGCCCTTTACTATTCCAGCAAGACTGTGTCCTAGTACACAAAGCAAGCACCATAAAGACATGATTTGAGTTCTGTCTGGAAGAACTTGACTGGCCCACACAGAGCACTGACCTCAACTCCATCCAACACCTTTGGGATGAACTGGAATGGGGATTGTGAGCCAGACCTCATTAAGTGCTCTACAGAATAAATGGACACAAATTCCCACAGAAACTACAAAATATTGTGGAAAGCCTGCCAAGAAGAGTGGAAGGTGTTATACCTGCAAAGATGGGTTGAACTCCATATTGAACTCACAAGTCGATGTATTTGAATGCAATGTCCTTAAAGTGACTGTTAATGTAATGGTCAAACATCCCTATACTTTTACATATAGTGTATATTAACCTATCTGACCAAGTAGATAAATCCGATTTACACAATTATCCCCTTAGCTCAGATACATGTCTGGTGTCCAAAGTTAGCTTGTTGAATTGAGAGTGAAGCTTATGTCCACCTCATAAGCTCCTGTTAGCAAAAAGAACTAAAACTGTATTCTGGGGCTTAATTTTTTCCGTACTTTCATCTGCTTTGATTGATAACAGTATGACTTGCAGTGTCAAAACTACATAACTACATTACCAGTGTCTGCCTGATGACATATCATGTTACCTTGTGTGAACAGCAATATAAGGTGCAGTTTGTTCAGAAATACGCTGTATGTACAACTCACACAAGGTTTACCATACCCCACTGCTTTGAAAGCTGTTTGCTGTTGCACAAATTGCAGTGCTTGTTTTACAGATCCAGACCTTGCGCAGTGTCATGGGAGGTTTGATTGATATATGTGATATGTGAAGCGATTTGACTAGGCAACATGTGATTTGTGTCTAGAAAAAAATGTCACTTGGCCTGATATCTGTTCCTGAGTGATGATGCCCTGTAGCCAAAACCATCAAGATGGGAATGATAAATGAAAATATTTGCGTACCTAACTTTCATTTGCAGGGACTTACAACAGGATCAAATTGAGTGTTAGGATTTGATCCATTTTCCTGTGTTCTCCATACATGGTCCATATTTAAGGCAAGAGCCAAAGAATCATATTGAGTACTACTGTAGTATACTAGGCCCATTTGTGTGTTCATAGTGAAAAATGCACCAGCGAGTATCATTTATTGTTACTACAACTGCTAAAAGATGTACTGTAGTCAGCGACTGCAGGCTGCTTGTGTAACAGATGAGGTTTAAAACGTCCTGAATGTTAGAGGGTTTGTACTGCAACTACTAACATAACAGCTAATGAACAGTATATGTAATGTGCTTTCATATTTACTTCTGCCCAAAAAGCCTTTTACGTCACTGATAAAGCGATGAAACTGTCACAATATCAAAGGCAGACATTTCTATTTGTTCATGTTATTTTGTTCCAGCCAGTCTACAAAAATCAGCGCCACAGCTGACAGAAACAGACAATTTAAAGACAGTGGCAGTTTGGACTATCATAAATATTCCAAACTTATAAAGGTATAGATATGCACTGAATATAGTGCACAGTGCAAGAATACCATGCATAGTGAATAATGCACATAATACAGTTTTGAAATATGGCGTGTATCAAATAGCATACTATAGTGTGTAGTAAAGGAACATAGAGCATAGTGCAAGAATATAGTGTGTAATATATAAGAATATGGTGTGTATTGAGTATAAGGAGTATAATGTATAGTGTAGTACTACAGTGTATTGTGTAGGAATATGGTATATAGTGTATTGTGTGTGGTGTAGTATAAATAGTTTAATACTATAGTGCATAGTGTAAGAACATGGTGTATAGTGTAGGATAATAGTGTATAGTGTAATACTACAGTGTATAGTGTAGGATTATAGTGGAAAGTGTAAATGGTGTGTAGTGTAGATATTTAATGCATAATGTAATAATATTGTGTGTAGTATAAGAATATGGTGTGTTGCATATAAATATAATGTGTAGTGTAATGCTATAGTGTATAGTGTAAGAAAATAGTGTACATAGAGTGTATAGTGTAAGAACATGGTGTATAGTGTAAGGCGTTGTGTAGTGTAGGTATTTAATGCATTGTTTAAGAATATAGTGTGTTGCATACTATTAGCATATAGTGTAGCAATATTAAGTGTAGTACAGTAACCCCTCACTTTTACATGGATCAGCAATCGTGGATTCAGCCTCACGTGGATTTTTTCTGAGAACATTTCCATTTTAAATATAACTGTATAAATATAGAAAGTGTGTCGTGAAATGGTAAAATACAGCTGTACTTAGAGGCCGGAGGTTTGAAAGTAGCCAATCCGAAAATGCTATTTATTTCTCCTTGCTGCTGATTGGGAGCATCCCACACTCGTTGTACTTAAAGTAGGCAATCTGCTTTGTGTCTTGCCTTCGTATTTTAGTGTTTTAAACATTTTCCCCCAATTTTCAACAGTTATCTCAGTTTATTTAGTATTAGTAAGCTGTGCCCTGTCTGAACATGTGGGTAGAGAGAATTATTTCAACATTTCTTTTGTGTACGAGTCTTTGTGTTTGCTCGCCGCATGATGCTATTGCTAAAACTAATGCGATTTTCTCCGGGATCAATAAAGTTTTCTGATTCTGATCATTTATTTCTTTTGGCTGCTTCGGATTGAATCATCTGTGGCAACTGCAGACCAGTGTTTCTCTTGTTTTTCATTTTGTCCTTCGTAAAGCCCTGTATTTTTTTTTACTGTAAATTAAATTAAAAGAGGCAAATAAGGGTTTACCTTTACATTTTTACAGTTTAAAATGAAGTTAAAGTGATCTGGGAGCACATTTGGGGTAAAAAAAATAGGCATTTTTAGGCATTTGTTTTACCAAAACACAACAATGCGGTTTTTCACTATATGCGGGTGCTCTTGGAATGTAACCCCCAGAGTTTAGTGTAGAAACAATGTGTGTAGTGTAATTTAGTGTACAGTAGGGTTGAATGATAGGGAGAATACATTTATTTTGTCCCCCAAAAGCTTTAAAGATTGAAGCCTGGAAGGTAATCATAGGATAATCACATTTTCCCACTTAAAACTTGACAACTTCCCATAATATGAAACCCCTTTGATCTAAAATTGGTGCCCTTTCAAACAGTTCTTTCATTCTGCACTGGTGCATAGTGTAAAAACGTAGTGCTGTGTGCATGAATGTAGTGAATAGTGAAGGAGTATAGTGCAAAGTGTATATTCAATGTAAACAGTTTACACGTTTTAAATAGCTTCTTAATGAGATTCTGAAGAAGTGATCCGTCAACAATACAGAAAGTCCCTTTTGTGTTGCCGTGTTCCATCAGTCGTGACCGTAATCACGTGAGCAGCATCTGTGTATTGGTTAGGTTCTCTGGCTCACATTTCTAGTGCCTGGGCTGACTGTCAGTAGAGCCATGAAGAAATTTTAGGCCTGTAGCCAAGACTCGCCGCCCTGCAACCCGAGCCTTGCTGTCACTCTCTTTTATTATCCAAGAATTCTCATCCTCTCACGTCCACCAGAGTGAGTGTGAGAGATTGCCTGCAGGGTTGGGGGTGGGTGGGTATACGGAGGGATAAGGGGCATCAGAGGTCTCCACTATAATTTAAGTACTTTTCAGAGGGCAAATCCTCATTTCTTGAATGTACTCTTACTTAAAACAAATGTCTGCCCAGCATGGCACAGACCAGTAATGGAAGCTGCAGGTTTATTTTTGTATGTTGCATTCACGTAACAGCTGTAATTGGAGTGATAGTGACTTTCTCCAGTTACTCCTTCTGGATGAGGTATGGTATTTCTTTATTAGAGAGCTGCCATGTCCTTCAGATGCTCTTATTAGGTTGCCATACCAGACAGAAAATTTCATAACAGGTCACCACGTTTAGCGCTCACACAGACAGCGACAGATAGGCGATTAAGAGCTGGAACATAATGAAATCCGCATAGACATCCAAAATTCTCTTTTGCTTTAGTTACATTATTTACAATTAATAGTTGACAAATATAACCTTTAAAAACCTATTTTTGCAAACTGTGCTGTGCAGACTGATACACGCTGTTGGACCAAAAATTCTAAATAAAATGTAAAAGCTATATCATTGTAGACTCTTTTATGTGCAAAACTGCTAATTAGAAACCTAATGCTAATTTCTACGACTCTGCCCTTAATCTGTTGAATGAGGCCAGTCTTAAAATGACAGGAAAAAGTGTTTGAAACGTATTTTTCCTGTCACACACACTGAGTCTGTTTATGAGGATGGGTATATATACCTTCTCCTCTCAGAGTCATACTCTGTTCCTTTATGAAAACAGGAGATCAGGTTACTGAACCACAATGATGAGCTATTAATACCCACCATAGGATTTCCTCTGTCACTCCCCATCTGTCCTTTCAAGCCTTTTACAAAAGCAGAGGGTGGAAACTCTCACTGATTCATATTCACAAACGACAATGGGTTATAGAGAAAGTAACACCATATCTGAGAAATACACATATCCTGCAAAACTGAGTGGACACTTTAGACATTCTGAGTAATTGTGAGCTCTTTAGACGCAACAGCAAAGAAAAATGGACACGCAAGGTTTTTTGAGACTGACAACAATGCTTTTCTTAAAAGTGCTTTTTAATCAATTCAGCCAATTCTTAAATGGTATAGCAAGTTGTACAGATTGTGCTGTGTGTGTGTGTGTGTGTGTGTGTGTGTGTGTGTGTGTGTGTGTGTGTGTGTGTGTGTGTGTGTGTGTGTGTTGTATAAACTAAAGGTACAAATGAAAATTCATTAACGCATTAAAAAACATTAAAGTGCCTCAATATAACACCACTCACCTCGGAGGAGGGATTGGCCTGAACAATTTTGCATAACTCATTTTTCATGTAGTAAAGTATCAACAGAGCAAGATACCAGTTGGAACAAGCATTTAACAAGTGTACAACCCCATCTTTTCTTTGAAAATCTGTCATTTCCTCCAAATTGCATCAGTCAAGGCATTTGCTCAGTGCATGAAACTTGGCATGGGGTTTTGCATAAGCAGTTCTAACTCTTTACTTCCCTTGTGACATTGGGGGGATCCTCCCTGTACCCCCAAAGCTCCTGACCTGTACTGAATGCACACCGTGAAGACAGCAGTTCCTTTATAGATGACATTTACAACACGCATGGACAGGCACAGGCCCTCCTCGTGTGGTGTCATTGGTGCAGATTACAGTGGACCAAAATTAGGCCACAGAAGTTTATGTTCCCCAGGGGTATGTGACACCCATGCTGCAAAGTGTGACTGTGTCGTTTGGTCTACTTGTATGAAAGCACCTGAGATTTTTTCTGTATGGCCAACATGATTCTAAAGTACACTGGCCGAAACTTAACATGTCCCATGTGGTTCATAGCTCATAATTTCCTCCTCATTTGCATGGAGCCCTCCATAACTCAAAGTCAAAGCCTGCCTTACAACTTTGTGATGAAATCATCGGGATGAAACGTAATAGGAGGAGTGTTCCACACTTACAGACACGCAATGGGGAGAGGGATGGGGTTAACGTGATAGGGATGGGGAGGGAGGGTGGCTGCAGGCAGTAGATCATCTTCCCTGTAATAGAAATGTTGCATAAACACACTTTGCGCATTTCTGTTCCCAGAAACCTTCACTTGTATGACTTTCTATGACAAATCACAGAAGCACAGCCAGTAAAGTTATGTGTCAGAAGTATTCATGGTCTAGCTTTTGGGAAAATTTTGTGATTTTCCTGCTCAAACAGACCCACTGAACCAGTGCTGAACTGGCCATCAGGTGGGCAGGTCCAGCCCTGCACTGAACCCAACTAGGTCTATAATGATTAGTCGTTTTAAAATGATAACTCAAAAGAATAACTACATTGAAATTTACAGTCTCAGCAAACTGGCAGAGTGATTATATTGAAATAAACAAAGAATCAACAGGTCATTATAAAACCATGTTGAGCAGTCTGAAAATTCTGAATATTACCACTAAAATGCTTATATATGCATCATTGAAAGAGAGGAAACCCACAACAGCAGGACCTCATGAATGCACATACTGTATGTTGTGGTTATAAATTTCATGAATGTGAAGTACAATGCTAGATTAGTAATATGATCAATAGTGAAAGCCCCAAACCTGACCTGTTTAAGTGGGTAAATCCCTACACTCTGCTTAACAAGACTCTCCATGACTGGAATTGAATACCCCCGCCATATGTCATCGCTGATGTTTGGTCCATACTCAAGCATGACTCTTTCTTGTGGGCCGAAGAGAGCGTACCATGTGAATAATCTTGGACAAATACATTGTAATAATACCAAAACCAAAAGGTCTTGGTCACATGATCCTAAACACAATGACGTCAACAGGCAACCACTAGAGTCCTCACAGCATATTCTTGGTTTGGTTGTGGGTGTCTTTTGGATTTAATGTATGATAACATTAAAATAAAAAGGGACTCTTTAACTGAGAAACAGTGTCACATTCTCAAGAAAAAGCCAGTACTCTTAGAACACATTGTCTTTCTAACAAAGAATGCATAGGAAAGTAAGCGGATGAATGCACCATTGCTCATGTTTTATGTGAAAAACTGCAAGCATAGGTAGAATTAGTCACCAATCATGACTGTTTGAGTTTTACTTTTATTTGATCAATCATCTTATTGTCATATCGTCTCACTAATGGTCTTCTCCCAATTCCAGAGAACAAATGACTGAAATGCATGAAACCGATTGTTCATGTTCACTTTATGCGTAATGCTGAAAAACATTAGTAATGAAAGATAAACAGGGTCTAAGAATATAAAAATATCAAAAAAACATAATGCCCAAGCCTTTTTTTTCTCTTATGAAGACAAAATATATAGAATATCTAGCCATCACTATACATACAGTACATACAATTTTGTATACTCTAAAATTTGAACAGTTTCCTCTGGGATAAATAAAGTTTTCTGATTCTGATTCTGAAGTCTGGCAGTCACACTTAACATATTCATCAGTCAGTGACAATACTCAGAGACTTCTTGTAAGATGCTTGTAAGAGGCTGCACTGGGTGCTGGTAAAGTAGCTGCACTGGGACTAAATAAAAAGTTTGCCAGATGCCATCAGAAGCTATTTGGTGGAAATGTACAAGCACAATCAAAACCTGCACTTTCAACGATAGAACACTGTTCTTACAGATGACTATATGACAAAACCACAGCATTTTTACATGAGAATGAACTGTTCTAACAAATATCCAGAAGGTGCATTTAGAAGAGAATCCCAACTGCCCTATTCTACTATAGGGACAACCAAGTACTTGAACGACTAGTGAGTTTTTAAGTAAAAGGGAAGATAGTTTTGTCATCTGGGACTGAAACCTCAGTCCCACAGTAATGTACAACATAATACTCAATTATATTCACCTCCCTTCTTCACCCCAGTGCAATATTGCCTTTGAATATCTTTCAAGTCATTTTAGCATGTTCTTCACTGAGGCATTGTTTTAATTTAAGTACAGTTAAGGCTTTGTTTGATAATTTTTGTATGTCCAAGTAAACAATGTTAGTTTTGGTCCATGGCCTCTTTAGCTGCTAATAAGCCACAGGTGTGTTTTTAAGCACCACTGATTTATCTGGACATCATAAACATGTATGCTCACATACACAGAATATACAAAGTTGTAATACTGTTTATGTATGAACATTTGGGTCTGATTCCTCCTCTGCCTAAGGTACCCTGAAATGCTTTTGACTGTTACAGTAGAGAAATTCACGTCACAAGTCACAGTTCCAAAGACTACAAAAAAGCACAGCTGTCAATTTTTAGGAACAGCAGGCAGTGCTGTGTCTTTTGCAAGATATTTTATCCCGACTCCAGTAAAATAATTGGGTAGGCAGTGAGGGAATGGGGGGTGGGGGTGGGGGGGGGGGGGGGCAGTTTTAGATAAAGGTACACCACCGTCTTTTATTCCAAAAAGCTGAGAAATGCAGGCCTTTCCATCCTTCAACAAGACGCTGTCCAAGTGCTCCCAAAGTATTGCTGTACTTCTGTTCACATTTCAATCAAACTGTCATATCAGTTGTCTTTGCTCAAAATATCCCAGACAGTTTTAGAAAGGCAAAGTATCCATGAAGATCTTGTCTACGATGGGAGGAGGTGGGACAAGGTTTTCAAGCTTAAGGTAGAAGATACGCTGGAGGCCTTGAGTACACAGTGTTCTGAGCTCAGGCAGTTTTCCCAGCAGCCGTGACAGGTAGTTGGGTCGAGCTGCGTCTGAGGCACTTGTGGCGACGTGGTCTTTGAGACATGGGATTAGGCAGTTCTGGAAGTCCTCCACTCGCCTGGGTTCCTTCAGCCCATGACGATCTGTACAAGAGAAGTGATCATTTTAGACCTTGTGTTATGAGGCCGCATTCTCTTCAGCATGGAGGTAAACTTCCGTTAGTATATGTACCTTTACAGCTAGGTATATTTACCAGGACAAACTGTTTGAAAAACTCACCTGTTATGATGACCAGTGTGGCAAGGCAGGAGAACGAAGCAATGTCAAGGTTCATACGATGTAGATTGTGGGAGAACTCCAAAATGGAGTCGATCCAGTCACCAAATCCCCGCAGACACTGCATGCGGTGAAGAACCACCCCATTACAGAAGATCAGTTCATCTGCCTCAGGGTTTGATCTGAAACAGACATAAAGAAAAGGGGGTTCTTTGGCGGGAGTGGCATGTCGCATGACCGTATACTTCAAACAAATTATTTGACTTTATTTCTTTCTATATGGTTTATGTTAAATCAGGAAAAAAATTGATTTCTCGTACCTGTAAGCTAGCCGTAATATGAAGAGCTCGACAAAGGCTGATTCGAAGAGCAAGTCTTGGTCCTCCTTACAGAAGGCGGAGAATCCTGGGATACTCTCGGCCCACTTTCTGATCACACTCATAGATCCTGTCAGCAGGTCATAAAACTGCTGGATGTCATTAGCATCCTCCTTTTCAGCCAGGCTAGCCACTGTTTCCTGATACTGAACAGAATACACAACAATGTAATCAACAAGCGGTAGAATGGTTACACCTTTAACACACAGTGGTATGTTCTAGAAAACTATGTAGCAAGTATGTTACATACATACATTAACAAATTATATAAAATTATGCATCATGAACTATTTCAGTTAGATTGTGTGCATAAACTTGAATCAATCCAGTGGGCTCACCTTTGAATAGTCTAGTTTTCCGATGAGTGGGTTTGATTCAACGTGAGCTGTCACAAGAGAGGCAACGATGTTCACAGGAGAAGCAGCAGATGCTGATTCTTGGACTTGTTTTGGTTTAGACGGCAGACGGCCCCTTCTGCCCTTCAGGCTGTCCGTTCTCACGACTGGGAAGGCCCAAAATTAAAAAGCTTATTTTAAAGATGTATTATCATCAATAAATTATCTTGTTGCAAGTTGTATGATGACATCTGATTATGACGTTATTATAACACATTTATTATTAATAAAAATGGTTCTGGTTTTTAATACTTGTATAATAAAATCAGTGAGATGTAAATTTTCGCACCTTCTTTCACCATTCCTACCACCAGGCACTTCTGAAAGCGGCAGAACTGGCACCTGTTCCGCCGCCGTTTGTCCACCGGACAGTCTTTATTGGCTAGGCACACATACTTGGCATTTTTCTGTACTGTACGCTAAAAACACAAGCAAGGGCTTTCTCAGTTTAACATGGTCAATCAATGGACACATTAAAACACACACACATGTTTAAATACTTTGCGGTGATGCTTAAATTGCTAAATGTATTTTTCAGTCCATCCTCTTTGCCTTATGATTAAAATGCTGTACTTGATTGCAGACACTGTGATTACCTTAAAGAAGCCTTTGCAGCCTTCACAGGTGCGAACTCCATAGTGCTGGCAGGAGGCATTGTCCCCACACACTGCACAGCACCCTTCGTTTCCTGTTGGACTCTTGGCTTTGGGAGACACCTGACTGTCCACCAGGGTTGAGCTGTCTTTGCTGCTGTGATCCAGGCCAAGGGGACTGAAGCTGTTCTGTGGGCTCTGACAGAAGGGGTCCTGATCAGGCAGCTGAGAGTGCAGCTGCCCCAGAGGAGACAGGTCACCGCCTGTTACGGGGCCAAAAGTAAAGAAAGAAGGTGTCTGGTGGAGAGGCGTCCTCTCAGAGCCCCAGCAGCCTGGATCTGGAGAACAGGGCCCGAAGACTCCATCCCAGGCAGGCACAGGCTGGTAACCAGGGGTTGAGGGCGAAGGAGCCGGGGCTGGGCTACCAAAACAGTTTGAGCTATCTGAGGTGTGCAGTGCGTCGTCCATGTAACTAAAGGTAAACATGCCAGGGTAGCAGCCATGCGGGATGTCGTCCAGCTTGAAGGCATCTTGTCCTGAGGTAGCGGTGGCGATCTGACAGGAGTAGGAATCAAACTCCCCTCCGTATCCCCCGACCAGAGAGGTGATGCTCGGCAGGGAAGGAGCAGTAAGCTGCTCTCGCTGATCACTCATGTCCATGGCCAACCTGGAGGTGAAGTCAGGGTTCAGAAACTCTGAGCTGAAGAGTGCGCTTTCATAGGACTGGACTCCATGTTGACTTTGAACACAGGTCATTTCTGTGGAGTGGAACCACAACAGCTATTTTATTGTATTGCAAGGTTTTGCTTATTTTAAAGTGCACCCCTAATGAAAAGCATAATTCACAGACTATCCTTCTGATCCTCAAGTCACTTTAAATATTTGAATCTCAAGTACCAAGAGAAAGAGCTTCTTCATTGATGGGATCACCATTGCAGGAGATGAGATCCATCTTCCTACCGGTTAAGAGTAGACGAGCAGATTCTGAGAAAACCTGGAAAGCAGGCTTGCAGAGCTACACCTATTTATACCTCTCTTATGAGTCTGCATAACTTTAGATGAAGAAGACTCTAGTTGACATTCAGATGTGGAGTCCACCAATGACAAATGGGAGACACCCTCAATGCCAACCTGAACAAGCGGAGGCTCGTCGGTTACTGAAACAGCGCCCTCTAACAGAAAAGATTATAACTACACCATTCCATAAATAAAAAGTTGATTTGAATGATACGAGGGTCTAAAACGGGACTGGGGGGAAACTAATATAACTGAGCAGAAGCTTTAGCTAAATGTTCAAAATACAAATCTATGAACTGATATGATGTAGAAAAGCCCGCCACTGCTGCAGCCAGACAGACTTGCACAGAGCAGTGCAGGGTCCACCTGTTGCGGTGCCTTTATTTACAGAGAGGCTTTAGCGAAAACACGACTGTCTCCATTTCCACCTCAGTCCATCAGAAATCTGGTGATCACAATAAACTCGACTGTCTCTCGGCAGCTTTAAAATCACGACTGATACGCTACATGATCTCAAGTACTGCTTTCAATGATAAAACTTCTTCTACACTGGGGTAGTGATTAACTTTCTCTTCTCCTGAGTGGCTGTCATTCCTTGTTTCCATTTTTAAGGCCATTCTGTTTTGTTCAGCTCCTGGACTGCTTTACTGCTGCTCACACCTCTAGCTTTGGATATTTAACAGCGTATTTTAGTATTTTAGAAGAACAGCTCCTTTTTAAATTTTTTTTATTATAATAATAATAATTATTATTATTTGTTCCAGGTGTAATTAATTATAATGTAAATTAATTATTGCTTATTATTATTATTATTATTATTATTATTATTATTATTATTATTATTATTATTATTATAAAGCTACTCATCTACTCGTCTCACAACTTCATCACTAGTGCCAGTTTCATTAACTGGCTGTGAACATTAGGTACTGATGTAAAAAGTAAATGAATGTAAAAAGTAAAGTAATAAAAGGTAAACCCAGCCCGTACCTGGTTATAAAAGCTGCGGCGAGTTCGTCAGTGTCCGTGGACCATCCACAGTCTGCCGTGCGCTCTCGCGGAGCTCCGTTTTCTCACGTTTCTCTGGGCTCTCCTGTCTCTTTCCTCTTTTTTTCTATATATCTCTCCTGTAGATGTGCCGTGACGTCCCTCCCGGGTGTGGGGGGCGGAACCTCTCGGAGAATCTTTCCGCTCTCGCCAACCAATCAGAGTCCTTTGCGTCACTAGTCACTGACGCACGCACGGGATTCCATTGACGCAGAAAAAAAACAACGAAAAAAAAGGAAAAAAAAAAAAAACACCAAAAAGCCAATCCGCTCTCTATCGCGCTGCTCTAAATTTAGCAGAACTCAGCTGAATTCGGTTAAAAATAGTTAAAAGAGGGGGAAGACTCGATTTAAGGATGTGATGATGAGGAAAGACGGCTGAAAACTCCCCCTAAGCACAGGTCTGATACATATATAAAAGTGTTTGCTTTCTTCGGCCTTAAAAAAATATAACAAAATGAAAAGACACCTAACATGAAATTGGATATATAAATATATAGGACAGTTGGTGGCTTAGTGGTTAAGGAGTTGCCCTTGTGAGCAAAAGGCCGGGTTTGAATCTCATGACTGCAAGTGGCACCACTGAGGTCTGAGCAAGGTACTGTCCCTCCACATACTGCTCTCCAGGTGCTGTGTCCCTGGCTGCCCGCTGCTTGACTTGGTGAATGGGTTTAATGTAAAGAAAGAAAGTGCTGTTCACACTGTGTACTGTGGTGTGTTCACATATGACAATTTGTCACTACACACACATACATATGGCCTGTTAAGAGCAGTGGCACATATATACTACATATATATAAAATAATTGACCTTGCTGTGTGTGTTTAAATGGTAGAATGGGTGAGCTTGGGATTGGTCTGTGGAGCACTATGTTAAAGTTCTTGCTGTGGGGAGACTGAGTTCCAAATTTACATAAATGGTCTGTTATGTACAATTTTTCTTTAATTTCTGCTCTTCTTGAGTGACATGTCAGGGGAGGGAGGATCGTCCTGCACCCATGGAAATACTAGTGTGACTGAAACGGAAGTGAACTGTCTGCACTTAAAGCAGCGCTTGCATCATCTCGCTGTGGTCACTGTTCTGCAAACCTCCTTTTTCCTTTGAGCGTGATCACTTAAGATAAAGTTCACGTAGTGTGAACTAGAATCTGGTGGCTGTTAAAAAATTTTAAATGGAAATTTAAAAATGTTACTAACTGTTGTGTTCATTGAAACACCATTACATACAAGTCACATACAAGCAGAATATGCTTATAAAATGAACAGTAAAGAAGTAAATTAACATTTTTAGAATTTAATAATTTGTAATATAATAAATATAACAAAATCTTACTCAGATTTCTAGTGAAGAGATTTTTTTCTAATATTCTAGATAATTGTTTGATATAGTGATGCTGTAATAAATTATCTTATAAGAATCCAGTTCAATTTCTCTGGGTTCAGTCCCATTCAGCTTCTTCAAAACATGTGACAGACCTAAAGTAAAGGTGGAAAGGTGGATTAATGAGTCACTGCTGCGGTTTAAATAACCTTGTTACCCTTAGTGTCCCAAACATTCACAGAATGAAGGGCTCTGCAGGTCATCCACCTTAAAAAACAATTTGTTGATTAGTTTGTTTCTTTCTCCATTCGTGTACTTCACATAAATTAAAAAGATTCAAGGAAAGCAGAGGTTCTTAACAGGCCATAGATGAAAGACTCTGCCGCCTCCTCTTCCTTTGGCTTCCCACAAACCCTGCCCACTCATAGCTTGTTGGGGCTTTCTCTCTACCACAGTCTTCGTGGTGTATTCACAGGTTGGAATTCCATATGATAACAGGCCACACACACTCTACGTGGCTCAAAACCTCACATTCACTTTTCATGTCACCTGATGAGCTGTTTGAAATAAGAGCTGTTTGAAAAGAAGATCAGGATAAAATGCATCAGAGCGATGGCATATGTTGCTGTTAGCAAAATGTGTCAGTATTTTGATTTTTCCATGCAAGAATACATGGAAGAACACATATTTAGAGCAATTGGAAACTTCTATTTTACTAAAAATGCTTTCTATGGTTAAACTTGGTAATAACACACAGAAAAAGTAATCCTAAACTTACACAATGTAAATATGATGAGCTACACACTCAAAACAATGTGGTAATTTATCACTGTTAGAAATTGCTTTTTCAGCATAGTAATTGCTTGTGATTGTGGACAAATATAAGAATATGGATAAAAGTATTGGGACATCAGAAATGTTTAGCCCGAACTCAGTTTTTTCAGGGTTCAGGCTAGGCCCTGTACTTCCAGTAAAGGATAATCTTAATGATTCAGAAAACCAATACACTGTGGACAACACCATGCTTCCAACTTTGTGGACACAGATTGTGGAAGAACCTTTTCTATTCCAGCATGACTGTGCCCCAGTACACAAAGCAAGTTCCATAAAGACATGGGTGGATGAGTACAGAGTGAAAGAACTTGACTGGCCCACACAGAGTCCTAACCACAGAGTCCTGACCTCAACACATTTGAGATGAACTGGAACGGAGATTGGGAGCCAGGCCTTCTCGTCCAACATCAGTGTCTGACCCCATAAATGTTCTGCAGGCACACATTCCCACAGAAACACTCCAAAAAACGTATGGAATGCCTTTCAAAAAGATCGTTATAGCTGTTATATATATATATACACACACACACACACATACACACACACACACACACACACACACACACACACACACACACACACACACACACAC
>JBBPDE010000134.1:24687121-24709949 GCA_037974605.1 Nannopetersius ansorgii
AATCACCTCTTTCCCATTCTGACATTCAGTTTGGAGTTCAGGAGATTGTCTTGACCAGGACCACACCCTAAATGCATCGAGGCAACTGCCATGTGGTCGGTTGATTAGATAATTGCATTCATGAGAAACTGAACAGGTGTTCCTAATAATCCTTTAGGTGAGTGTACAATAACCATTAATCCTACCCATACTACTTCTGCTTATCCCGTAATATTACTCCTACTACTACTGATAATATTAGTCCAGTTTATGCACAGATTATGCTTACTCTGGGTGCTGCTAGCACATACATGTTTTTAGATTTTAGATTTTTCAGATTTTAGTCTATTTCACCTGCACTGCAGTGAGTGCTCTACATGTGAATACCACTTGAAATGTTTAAAACAAATGTTTCTGTTTCTGGAAAAATAAAACCAGTTGACATGTTTTGTCTTTTTATAACTCATAGACATTAACATTGTGATGCATTTCCTGCCCAATCCTTCAACCACATCCTGTCTGTACATGTGGGCCACATATCTGCATCCTCTCTCTCTCTCCCTCTCTCTGTCACACTCCTACACACAAGCTTACATCGCACTGTGGTGCAGCATACAAACAAAACAAACCCCTCAACAATGCGCAGACCCCTCAATGCAGTTCTCTGGAGGCATTTTTCTCATTTCAAGTCTTGGTTCTTTCTTTAGCTTCTAATCAGTCATTATTAAGAGCTGCTGAGCATTACACCATAACCTAAAAACCTTAAAATCTTCATGGAAATCCAAATATTGTTATTGGTAAACGTGCTGAACCTCAGGCCTCCTTGCAGAATCCATCCAAGCACAGATGTGAGAAAACCACAGCTGGGGCCGGTGGGTTACGCTTATTCCTGCAGCATGGCAGTTTTTCCTGTTTGGAGGAGTTTAACGTTAACTTCATATGGGATCAATATTTGCATCAGGTTTCTCATTTGTTTAGGTTCGTTGCTGAATGGAAAGAGGCTCGTTCAGCTTAAGGGTACTCAGACAACTACAAAGGCATGAGGATGTTAAAGGGGAAAACCATAGATTTTTATTTGGGGACTATTTTGGCCCATTAATGCCTTTCATCCTGTTCCATATATACCATGTTTACACACAGTGTGAACAGGGTATAATTTGTCACCTCACAAACATAATGTATTCAAAACATGCTGGTTTTGCAGCTTGATATTACACATTTGCAGAGTGAACCACATGCTTTGTTTTTTTTTTTTACAAAAGAAATCTAAATAATAAACAGTTGCATATTTTCTTATAACAAAGTAAAGAAGACCAAAATAGGATTTTGGATTCTGAGGCTAAGGCCAGAGTAAGCTGTTTGTGTGTGTGTGCACATGTTTGCTTCTTGTTTACATGTGCGTGAATATGGGGTATGGGTATGGGTAGCCCCATTGTCTCCATCATCAGGCAGTATATTATTTATCATTTAATTTAATAATAATCTTCTTGGGTCTAATCCCCTTCCAACAACTGTGACTAACTTTACATCTTAAATGTTTCATTATTCAGAAGTTATGAAGAAATCAGAAGAATATCCCTTTTGTAGACGATCATTGATTGTCAAAAGCATCTACATATCAGAGAGTCCTATCAGAAATTTTCATGACAAATGAACCAATGGAAATGGTCAAAATTACTCGCATTCATTTAAGAATTTTTCCTGTTTTAATGCTATTGTTTTAGAGATGCCAGGTTTTGTTGCGACAGTGATGATACTGTATATTTCTAGATACATTGATTTTTAGTATCATTACTGAAATATTTTGGTTTCTGCGATACCATTATATTCCAGGAAGCTGCAATATACAAACATGCATCTGTGATCATCCTGGGGTTCCATAAGTGATAAGTGATTTCAGAAATCACATGCAAAAACTGATCTAGAAGACTAATACAGGGTAGTCTTGAATCATGTGTTCGAGACTTGGTGGATCTATGCGTGGACATGAACTTGTGCGCCTTCCACGGCAAGAGAGTCACCATCATGCCTAAAGACATTCAGCTGGCCTGCCATAACCGTGGAGAGTGCGCATCTGAAGGATACCACAAGGATTATGAACTTTTTTATTCTTTAATTTTTATTACTTAATAACTTCTGTAAAGTGATCATGAGTGTTGTGAAAGGCGATATAATTAAAATTATTTTTTAATTATAAATTTATTATTTTTTTATTATTATTATTAATGTACTGAAAGACATAATATTGGCTTAGGGCCAATGGCACATTCAGAGTTTCACTTACTTATACCAGATTATTCTTGCAAATATCAAAAGACTGGTTGTAAATGTGATGCTGTTTTCTTTGACACTTTCATTTCTCAGTTTTGTATTTGTTGAAATATGGGTAAGGGTTAATAACACTTTATACTAATGTTATCAAGCAAATGTAGGTTAGTTTTAAAAACTAACAAATAAGTAAAAAAGTTTAAGTAACAAATAAGTAAAAAAGTCTTCAACCTTATGGACCTGATATTCCATACACAATGTGCTCGTCATGTGGGTTAATGTACCTGGAGATACCTTCATTTGGAACGCACAGCAGCCTTTTAATTGAATGCAATGGCTGATAGGTGAACCTTCCTGCAACTTCTAGAGAAGTATCCTTGTGATTTGGAGTCCCCCTTAAAAACCCTGTGTAGTCCACTTTAGACGGAACTACTCTGGACATTGGAATGTACCTCTTGTATTAAACAGGCTTTAGGGTGTTTCTCAATACAAAGTACTTCAAGTATGGATTCTTAAGAATTTTTCCTGATTCCCAAAGCCGGGAGAATGCAGTCGATCAGTCTGCATTTGGAACAGCAGGCCTCTTGCTGACATGCACATATGTGCATTGCAATTAACCATGAAATAACATGCGAAACAATGCACCAAATTACCTGTGTTTGTTTTCATTAAAAGAAACAAATACTAGTAAACTGTCCTAATGTGTGTCTATATCAGCTTCACAAAAACATAGAATCCTCAGGTATCTGTTTTGAATCTAGAATGACAAAACATGGTCATGTGCATTGCTGTGTACTAACATACTACATAGGAGTGCTAGAATATATTAGCCTTGTCATAGAGCCTTATCATATATTTTTTTGTCATAGAGCCTATATCATATATGTTTTTTGTTTTTTTTTTTTACTTAGGGCTGTGTTACTAAGGCTACATAACAGAACAAACTGTTGTCTGAAATTACACAATACAATTACAGTGCTGGCATTTTGACTGTATTGTGTAGCACAAAACACAGACCTACTGTAGACAAGTTCCCATATCTTCTGTACTTCACCTTCCTGTAAAAAAGCGATGTGGGCTACGTTTTAGGTTACCATCTGAGGGAAATATTTAAGGTACCCACATTTCTCTCACTTCCTTTGAGGCCTCTGTTGCGTGCCATTTCAGCTGCTCTGAAAGCAGCGTGCTCTGCCTGGAGCCTTTGATAATAATGGTGAAAGAAACCTCAAGGCTGATCTCAGGTCAGTGTAAAAGGCTTGCTTCCAAAAGAGGAAGGCATGAGGATGCAATGAAGATGGTGCAATTTGCAATGCTTGGCATGTATAGCTGTGTCATTTGTTTTTTTAAACAGAGTGCTTCTTTCATGTCTATATAAATAACCTTCAAATGTATTGCCATGTTACCCAAATAAATCTAGAAAGCAAACATCCAACAAGACATTGCCTGGAGAGTAGCCTGCAGACATTTCCCTCCATAAAAGAAAATGAGATTTATTGGTAGTGGCAGTATGAGATGATCGTCTATGCAATTGACATTGCAACACTCTCCAAATACTGCAATACTACTTTTGTTTCATTATTATGTTTTTCCTGGAAACAGCAGGATTACAATAAATGCTCTTCCATTGATCTGGCCTTCAGGCACTGGACTAAAGTCCCAGTGAGTCAAAGTATAATTAACTAATATACGAAGCGACCAGCCAGCTTTCCAAAGGCTGGGCCAGTTTCATGAGGAAAACATCACTCCAGGCCTTCTTGAAGTCCCAGACGTGTGACTGACTGTTAATACGCACAGTAGCCTACCCAGTAAACACTGGAAGCTCAGTAGCAAGACTCTTTACTGAAGAAGTCACTCTAAAAATGTTACATACGAAGCCTTACAAACATCGCAAGAAACATGAATTCCTATTTTAAGCTTCATATAGTTAATTCTAGAATGTTTAATTCAGAATGGGGCAGCTGCTGGCCAAGTGATTAGGGAGCTACCCCTGCAATCAAAAAGTTGAGGGTTCAAATCCCAGGACTTTTGGTGGCACCACTGAGGTACCCTTGAATGAAGTGAAAGTGGTCATACGTGAACAGCACGGAATTCTTTAACCCATTCACCAAGTGAAGCAGGGGGCAGCTACAAACACAGCGCCCGGGGAGCAGTGTGTGGGGACGGTACCTTGCTCAGGGTACCTCAGAGGTGCCTAGCGGTTTTGGGAATTGAACTTTCTGATCACGGGGCGAATGCCTTAACCACTAGGCCACCAGTTGCCCCAGAAGATAAGGCATTGGAATTGTCTCCACACACTGCATCTTGGGCACAGCACATTGGTGGCCTAAGTGACTTGGTGAATTATTTTACATTGTTCACACTGTGTGCTGTGTGAGTGAGCCACTTTACTGTACTTTACAAAAATGTGCCTTGCCTTTAGCTTTGTGCTAACACATACATACAGGTATTAGTTGAAATTAGCCATCTCATAGAGGTGTTTTTTCCTTTTTGTTATTGACTTTGGTAATGTAATGGTAAATAAATGTTTAACTTATCTTCTTTTCAGTAAACATTTACAGTAGGGCTGTGTTCATAAGGCTACATAAGCCTTTCAGGCAGTGTACAAAGTAGTTGGATTGCTAGTTAGGTCAGAAAAGGCTTTTACAGCCATAAAGGTGGCTAAATAAAACATGAATAAGTAAACAGTAAATAGTAAATCTTAATATTAAAGTAAATATTTTAAAGATGAATATTAAAGTGCATATTTTCTTTGTAGCAATTCAGCATGATTAGTGCTGTATACAATTTATTCATTTTTATCTCCATATGATATTCTTGTGTCACACTTTTATAGAAATCTCTCTTTCAGTGTCTGGCAATAAACTATAGCAACTTAAAGCATGAAAGGCTGTTTATGAGCCTGTGGTCTTGTGCCATTAGCATGGCCTTTAGCATTGTGCCACAAAAGTGTGCTTTCTGCTTCCTCTTGCTGAGTGAGGTGACGTCAAACTGTTTTAAGCTTCCACCATACAAGTCTCTTCATATGCATTCCCAAAGTTACTCAACCAAAAAAACTCAACATTTTCAGTAATCAGCCCCTGATCATCAAATCAAAAATTGTATACAAGCTCAATACAGCAAATCATACTGCACATCAGAGCTGAAATTATGGGAATATCTCAAACAGCCTCGGGGAGGAAGTGGTACCAAAAACACATGGAATAAAAATAATAAAAGAACTGTACTATGATTACTGATGCGAAAACGCTTATTAAGCTGTGTTTAAGCGTAGTGTGGTGCCTTTTGGAGAAGTGAGAGCATCATCACCATAACAGCATTGCAACAATGCAGAGGAACTGAAAGTATCCAAATTCTCGACCTTTGTAAATAGAACATGCACAAGCACATGCATATCGATGAGTATTTCAGTCAATCAAGCTGAATCTAAATGCTAAATTCTGCAGTAATCTCCTCTTCATTCACTTCCATTCACAGCAAAAAGTCCAAAGACTTGTAAATATTTAAGCAAAAATCTTTCCTGAGCCATATGTCAGCCTATTTTGTTTTACACTGGAGCGATGAGTCATAGAGCTAAGAAATAATAATGCTAACTAATTAGCTTCCTGGATAAATTCCTGCTCATTTTCCTCCAACCACATTACATAATAGACTTGTTTATGTGGTTTCCTACACTTTTTGATAATGCCATCCATAAAACATGGGGAAAAGCATAGACATAATAGCATAGACACTTTTTGTACACAACAAAGCAGTCCTTAGAAGGAAACCTTTGCTCAGTGCAGCACACGCTAAGGTTTAATTAGAAACACTCTCTTGGACGGAGAGTGTTTGTGAGGGAGGAGGCTGAAGAATCAGTCAGGCTAAGAACTCCAGTGACTCTCTTTTGACACTGGCCAAGTCCCTGCTGCCTGGACTTCCTCCTTAGCTCTGCCCGCCGGTTATTGTGACACATGGACAAAGGCCTTTGTGCGCAGTGGACAGAACAAGGCTCCAATGGCTTGATTTCCTCTTGATCCTTTTATGCTAGGTCATTCTGTTTCATGGAACTTGAAGCACTGTCGTCTGTTCCTGCTGATCTGTGCACTGTTTGGTCGCCACATGACTGGTCTGGTCCTGTTTGTGGTGTCTGACAGCTAGGTCAGCTACCATATGCCCTCAGCAAATACGTAATCACATATAAAAGGATGCACACACACTACTATAAATAACAATCATAGCTCCAAGAATTGTAATGAGCCCCCCCTAACCCTTACCATCCACCCCACCCACACACACTAGCTGGGCTAATTACCCGGTACCGACTGTCTGCCTATTGTCCACCTCTTAAAGCCTCTTTCACACACTCCTTTTAGATCTACAGTGCCCTCGTTATGCATTCAGGCCTTTTTACAGCCCAGCTCACCCCAAACACTCAAACACTGAGGCGTAATCATCGCTTACGTCAGCCGGCAATTTACCCCCAGTGTCTCCGCCACTCAGTGAAGATAATAGTGCAACAAATCAGCGACAACTAAACAGCACACTCAAAGACCACTGGCTGGGCAGTAGTTTGTTACATTACATGCGTTTAAGTACAATTTGGGTTACTTGATGTACTAATAGTAATGATAGTACTTTTCCTTCTCAAGAATATTTGTGAGGAAATTTCCCTCTATTAGCTAAGTTCCTATACAGCAAAAAATATCTTGGCTAGTGAAAAAATCCCATGCCTAGACAGCATCGCTAACTTGATATCGAACATTTTATTAGTTTTAAGTATTTTTATTAAAAAGTAAGGAAGAATAAATTATCCACTCATGGAATATGATTATTACATAAAATGACCTAAAACAAGTAAAAAATGTGTAGCGTCAAAATGAGAAATATTCGGTATACTGTACTGTACTGATAAGGCTAAAGATGATTGTGTATTTTATGAACTGTTTGTTTTGTGGGATGAATTTCATTTGTTTGTTTGTTCAGGCACTAAGGTGCTTTATTTTTGCTCACATCTCTGTTTAGGGTTTAGCATTTTATTTCTCACCAAAAGAACTCCAAAAAGCAGCACAAACTTCAGTTCAGACCAGAAAGGACACGTGTCATAAAAGAACCTTTCAATGGATAATTCCTCAACAAACCATTTTTGTAAATGAGGCACGCAAGTGTAAAGAACATTTTTAGAAATTCAGCTTCCACAAGATATAAAGGTTTCGTATAAATTAGAGGTTTCTCCCAGAACTATTCATCTAGGCAGCGTCTAATTTAGGAACATTCATTTTTATACATGAAGGCTGAGGCTGGATGTACTTACAAGTTCAGTTGCAGTTCTAAAAGGGATTATTGACCTTATACTTTTTTTTATCCTACTTTATTTCAGTTTGTCATTGTTGTAATAAGAATATGGGTCTGCTTGCCTCCACCAATGTCCATCCAAAGAGGCGATAGTTACTGGCTGTGGGTGGACACAATGCAGGAACGACGTAATGCGAGAGAAAGGATGGTCCTGGGGGGTATTAGTTGACCTCCTAGGTCAGGCAAGACACTGAGGTGAAAGCCCTCCTGATGAAACCCTCTGTAGCCTCTCAAAGCACCAGGGGGAAGCATTATTGTGTTTTCCTGGAGGCCAAGGGTTCAGCTGTGGTATAGAGGAGGAGAATAGAGGAGGAATCTGGGGGTCATTCTTTTAGCCACACATTCCTATGCATATTCACAACCATGCCATTCAGTTGATGCCAGCTAAAGCAGCCCCAGTTTCCCTCCACTGAAGGGTCTTCTGAGCTGTGAAACAGAGGAATGCTATCGGATGCTTCATCTCATCACGCACACCCACCCTGAGGTAATTAGATGTTTTCTGATGGAGCGAAGGTTATGAAAGCACAAAGGGGCCGCATTGTTTTGAACCATCAGCCTTTATAGTAATAGTGTCCAAGGAATATTCAGAAGAATATTTTTACACAATAAAATCATTGATGTTGCAACCAGAGTCTGTTATTTGAGGAATTCTGTGCAAATTGCTTACTGGGTGTCAGAAACCAATGGTAACCGAACACACAAAGCAGAACAAACTCACATAGGAAGTGTAAGGTGAGGACAGGCGAGATAGAACAAATGAAACCACACATTTATTTTAAGGTTGTTTTTTTTTTTGCATGACTCCTTTTCAAAGTAGCAAATACAGTTGAGTACAGTTATCTGCCAGAAAAAAAACAGCACTTATAAAACGTCTTTGATCACTATATGGTCCATGAAACTCTGTTTCTAAGTCAAAATATAAAAAAGCAAAACGAATCCTTCATTTTGTACATCTTCCCAAAAACAAAGAAAAACAAAATAAATAAATAACTTACAATGTCCTTACAGAAACAAAAGGTATGTACAAATGTTCACTGACGTAAGAGTGCAGAGCTTATGCTGAGAACGGTGACACAGTTGTTAGTTTGACAGTGTGGAAAACGGGCAGATACACTTTGACACATTTTGCTTGTTTTGGCTTTGGATTCTTTGTGGGGTTTTGCACTCGGAGGCTTTTTCTTCTCATTTATTTTCTTTTAAGCTCCACTTTAAGCTCCATGCTTGTGCGTCTGGACGACTCTACGGGATTCTCCATATGCCTTAAAAATTGGAATTTGAATAAATATGTGTCAATGATTGCTTCTTCAGATATTTTTTATTTGGGATTAGACAACTACACTTTAAAAGTAAAGATGCCAAAAGGTGTGAATTGGTCTCAGTGGATTTTCAATATGTGAGATGTGAGTCTGAAGAACCATTTTAAAAATGAAAGAACATCCACCAAATGTAAAGTTTATAGGAAGAACCCTTGGGTGGGTAAATAACCTTTAAAAGCTTCCAAGGGTTCATTCAAACATGGTTATATGTCAATAACCCTTTGTGGCACCCTTTGTCTTTAAATAAATATACTGTTGAAAATTGGCTAGCTGAAGTTTTCTCCCACATCTTAAAATTTAGATTTTGATTTAAGGTGCTACGTAAGGAAGAATCACTGCAAAGATGTAGTCAGTTTGGGTGAACAGGTGGCATTACTTATGTTAGTTCCACTGAAGCTCTCACAAGTGACCAGCAAGTGACCAAAACAGCTCAACAACTGTTCCTCTGCTGGAGCATCCATTTGACCTGCGTTCAGATCTGCTGAAAGGCCGCATTCTTTGGGTTGTCTTGGTGTCCATTTTGGTGTTTCCAAGCTGCCAGAAGGTATTTGACTATTTGGTGTTTGAATGCACATTCCTGGTTGTTTGGCCTTGCAGTCTTTGGCTGCATGTCATAGTCCAAGACCCTGAAGCCCTCAAAGTTTGCTCTCTTCTTCTTCCAGCGCTCGGTTCAGCCCCGGGATGTACTTCAGAAGCTTTCGTCTGAAGCTCTTCTGTTTGGGCTTCCTCTGCAGTGAGCCAAACGCACCGCATTGCTGCTTCTCTCCAGGAGGTGCTGATGAAGACGAAGACCCCCTCAGGTAGCTGCGTGTGCTTGCGCTGCGGGTCAGCGAGGATTTGGCCGAGGCGAACAGCTCACTGGCCGGCCGGAGAAGCCGCTGGTGCGCCGGCTGCGGCCGGTCTCGAGAATTTTCCCCGGGATTGTTGGATATGTTTTTGTTGTCTTTGGCATTGCTGCCGTTTTCCCCACGGTAGAAGCAGGTTTGATAGAGTGGGTCGTCGTCGCCTGTGGCTGAGCTGAGGTGGCTGATGCTGCTGTTGGCACTGTCCGTGCCCGTGCAGCGAAGGGCACGCATTACCACGGGACTCGGAGCACCAAGGCTGCCGTAAATCCCAGCCGACTCCAAAGACTCATACACGGCTACGTCACTCATTACAATACCTGGAAGAGGGAGACACAGAGAAAGCATGTTAGACAAACTCAAATGTGGCTGCATGTTTTAAAGAGAGACAGCTCAAGTCTGAGGAGAGTCAATGCTGCGGATTTCATGAGCGAGGGAGTTCCATAGACAGGGGGAAACATAGCTAAAGCATCTAAACCCCATGGTGGACAAACGAGCAGAGGGTGAAGCAAGTATATTAGAAATGGAAGATCTAATGGTATGGGAGGGTGTGTAAATGTAAAGTCAGAAAGGTGCAGGGGTTCGAGTTTACAAAGAGCTTTGAATGCTAAAAACAGACAACATTCATGAATGCAAAGCTGGGTGTTTTTGCAGCTTAGTTTTCCCCCATATACAGAGTGTAAAGACTGAAAGGAATGTTTTAAAACTGGAATGCAAATGCAATGGAAATTCGTTTTTTCCTTTGTGTTAGGCCTTTAAGCCTCACACATAAACAGTAGAATTTGTTATTGCAACATTTGATGTGCTGCGCGCAAGATTAAAGAATTCATCCAAGTCCGTCTAGCCGGGACAGTAAACATACAGCTGCTAACCAGGCATCTGCAAACTTAATCCACATGTTAGCATAATGGAGCCTAGTGTGAAGTTCACTTTGACACATCACACACACACAAACATAGTGGAGTGAGATTTGGGATCACAGACTGCATACAAGTGCAGCATTTTTCTCAGCAGCCTTAGGCTTATTGCTATAGATAAACCTGTTAAGCCTCTTAGAGAACACTCACTAATACAAATGCTGTAATGACTCCCATCAGACGAGTTAAATGATCAACAAAAAGAAAGGAAAAAGCAGACATCTCACCATGAACAAGTCTCTGCTCCTGCACCATAAGAGATCTGTACTCATCCCACTTCTCATGCAGTGTTTGCTGGGAAGCGAGAATAAAAGAATGTCACAAATGCTGTGTCATAGCAAAATCCAAACAGTGGTGATGGTGGGTCGGGACAGAACACAGTGTATATATGCGAGTGCTTATAGGGCATCTGATATCCATTTCATGTTAAGCTGGGCTATTCATCAGGATTTAGCCAGCTGTGTTCTGAACAGACGCACTTCTGTATACCGGGTTTAATCACGCTAATGAAAAAGCCTTGCGTTTTCAGGCGCATGCCTCTTTGTTTCCCCCAGATGTGTTTTTGTTGAAGCACAATTTTAAAAGGGGTCTTAGAAAGGCATCTTAAAAACAGCAGTTTGTAACTGCTTACATTGCCAGTCTATTAAAGCACAGTTCCTGGCCAAATTTAGTGATTAACCATCTGACCACAGATTAACCCTCTGTATGTCTATATGTATGAACTGAGCATTGTAGACGCTATAAATGCTATGAAAGTGAGTAAGCATATTTAGTTTCTCTTGCATGACTTATCACACAACTACCAAAGTTGCAAAAGGAACAGAAAAAGTTAAGAATTTCACTTGCTGTGGTTCAGACACATACTGAAGCAAACAGCTCTGTCGCCAACTTGTGCAGTGCGGTGATCGTGTTAAAAGTCACTTCTGCTTTAGCTGCTTCACCAGAAGGCCCTGCTGTTCCGCTCAGAGGAATGTGCGGCTAAGTGTTGGTTCTGCTCGAATGTGCTCGTTCAGCTGTGTGCTGGTATGTTGGGGGGGATTAGGGGTGCACAGGCACGGCAACAGGTGGGGTGTGAGGAGATGGGTGGGGCTGGTGCAGCTCAGAGCTTGTGTACGTTTTTTGTTAAAGAGCACTTTTCATTTTCACAGTCTGGAAGAACATATATGTGAAATAAAGTTGGTCTGACATAAGGGGTGTTTTCAAAACAGTTTGTGTGTTTTTGTAAGATGCTCACCTTCAAATACTGTAACCGGGCTTCAAGTTCTGCTTTCCTTATAGCACTGCTATATATGGTCTCAAGCCTGGAAATGACAAAGTAGCATCGTCAATCAACTGTGACACCCCGTTTCCTGAGGTTCTGCACAGTGCAGAAGGAGTTAATTCATTCAAGCTTAGCTATTAATTAAACAATGCCACATTTGTATTGTATAGTCAGGATAGATCCATTTAAGGAGTAGGTAAGAATATTCTGTTCTATTGTCAAACAAAAGGTAGATGGTACAGTTAATAAGTGATTATTTTTCAAGCTTGTATTATCAAACTTCTTTGAATGGATGGTCTCAGACTACTGCTCGAGCATATCAAATATGTAAAATGTATAAAATAATGGCTTTAGCACTGCTGGTTCAAGCTGAATTTATAAAGAGTGTTGTAGTCTAGACTTTTTTTTGAATGTGGTAATTGTAGGGCAGACAAATCAGAATGCAGATGACTAACAAAATTCAGTATCCAGTAAATAATAGAATGGAATAAAAAGGTTAGAAAAAGATGAAAATGTCTTTTGGTACCTAAAACAACACCCCCCACCACCAAAGATGTAAGATACAGGCCATTTAATGGAAGTCTAGCAGCCCTATGTAAACCTCTCCTTTAACATTAAACCCCAGACAACAAACACGTCTGGGTCTGAGCTTTGCGATTTACAAGGCCCAGCACCCCCACAGATATCCGATTTCAAGACCAGTTTGTAACTTCGGTGAAACACATATGAAGGGGGAACTTTGTTTTATTAGGCTGATAACTCTCTCATTTACAGCACCGCTTTGTGCCCTGAACACTGAGGCAAATTGTGCTAAAAGCCGTGAAGAGAGGAAAGCCGTGCCCCGCTCTCGTTCATGTGGTTCACATAACACCCCCCCCTTTCAGTTTATAAATGGAGGTTCATTTAGACGGTCCTTTTATCTTTCATTAACTGAGACAGAATGAGAGTGTGGTTCTAATCAAGCCTTAACTGAACTAATTCTTTATGTTAATGAAAAAAGAACAGACCGAAGCGCCAGGGCCAAGCTGAGTCATGTGTAGCGAACCAGCAGAGGAAGCAGATTCATATCTTGCTTTCAAAACGTGCGATTTGACACACTGGACACCAAAAAGCTGCAGCAACTAGAGTTACTAGTGAAACTGATTCTGTTTCTGTGCTCACCTAATGGTGTTGCCTGATGACCTGACGAGCTGGACGATGTCCTTATGGCGAAAGCCTTCAACGCAGGTCTCGTTGACGCTGGCGATGGTGTCTCCTATGAAGGAACGAGAAAGAAGAACAATGTAAGTGGGGCTGATGATGGAAAACTCACAGCAATGACTGTTAGGTTTTATTTAAAAAATACCAGTCTGTAGTGACGCCACTATTAATATTAGTAATCGAGTAATCCAACAATTACTCACACTACTGATAATTACTCACACTACATTATTAATGATTTCTGAAAAGTCCAACATTAAAAGCGGTAACTGGAATGGGTCCCCATTTGCATTTGGGGCACTACCAAAGACGCTTTGCCTTCTTGTCTGAATTGCTAAATGAAATTCCTGCTCTGCTGTGGGTGTTTTCAATTATTTCACGGGAATCGGAACACCTTGCAACGAAAACCTCAAACTGAAGGACCTTGTGCTGTTCCTGAGAACCACAATGACCAATTGGTAAACTTCCTATGAAGTGATAACTGGCTCTTACTGTTCCTTACAGTTTAAAGTTCCCCTCCAACAAAAAATAATATAAAATGCACTTTATATTATTAGCAGGCGGTGTCTGAATGTATGCCTTTTTTAACGAAATGGAAAACTAAATAGATCACCCATTTACAGCGCAGTGCCAATATAAATGGTTGTGTCTAACAGACTTTGATCTAACATGTTGCTGTGGCTTTCCTCTTTGTGTAAGGATCAGCATAAAGAGCTGGAATAGGGAAAATTAGCCTAATGTCTCCCTTACCCCAATCAGCCAAGGAATGTTTGAAGTTTGCCTCTTTACTTTTTCACTGAAGCCACAATGCGTCACTAGGATCACCCAGATCACTATCGTTCAGATGGTTAGACAAAACATGTCCTGGCTGATCAGCTGTATTTGGGTATATACACAACAGTTTTATATATAATAAACCCACTAAAGTTTTGTACATAGTTCTGTTGGAACTCTAACTCTCCTGATAATGACTTTTCCTAAGGAAATAATTTTGCTATGGTTAAAAAAATCTGTACTTTTGTTTGAGATCATAAAAATAGCAACATGCACAAAACATAGCAGCTGTCCTTTAAATCATGTGACATCAATGTCTAGACCAATAGTTATGCTCCAGAATCACTGGGAATAAAAACTCAGTATATCAGCTTTCATTAAACATTCACACTGTATGGTACAGGTTAGTGATCCTCAACCCCTGACCCTGGAGATCTACCTTCCTGAGAAGTTTAGTTCCAGCCACTGTCTGCAACACCTGCTCTGGTTAACTAACTTCAGAAGTCCTTCATTGGCTGGAACGCTACGTAAGAGGGATATAGTAACATGCTACCTGCAGGTTGAAGCTAAAAACAGAAGGAAAGTAGATCCAGCCATGAGGAGGGCTGGAGATCATTGGTGTTGGGGACAATGGAAACCTACCTGACTTGGCCATTTGGGAGATACTTGTGACTATATGCATGCATGCTGGGAACTAGTCAAGACAGAGTGTCAAATCGAGAAGAAGCATTAACTTATTTTATTCATTTTTAAAAATCAGGCCACTGCGTGTTGATCCATATGATTAAGTGTATGAGTCAGAGTGTGCGTGTGGCCGTAATTTTCATCACTCAGCATGAGGTTTTCCTACTTTCCTGAAATCCAAAGTTCTTTTGAACCGCAGTCTATGAAAGAGCCGTTTTATAGCAGCCTTGAGCCTGGCTTGGTTTGAGCTTTTCCACAAAAACACTCACAAGCGCTGGCGTGGATTTACCATTTGTCCTGTGAGCCTTTCTAGCCAATCTGGTGAGGTAATGCATCTCCACGGAGCAGGCCATTGTGGACAATGGAGAAAAGCACGCAGAGAATGTAGGAAGTGAAACCAACACACACTGACACACAGCTGATCTGAGAACAGCCAGTTTTGGGTCTTGTAATTGTTCTGGGCGGGGCTTACCGGTCAGTAAAAGGAAAGTATTTGGAATGTGTGTTTTTTTAGAAGATGATATGACAGATAGTCTAGATTTCCTTCCTTTACACAAGCTGACCATATTATTGCAAAACTGTGACCATGAGGTCACAGGATCAAAGAGACAGATTCGTTTATGGGTAAACAGAAGTCGATCCCTTATAAGAACGATGTTTAGCAGCTGGTGGCCTAGTGGTTAGGGTGTTGGCCCTGCAATCAGAGGGTTGGGGTTCGAATCCCAAATGCTTGTGTCACCGCTGAGTTACCCACGAGCAAGGTACCCCCCCCCCCCGCTCCCTGGGCGCCTTGTTGGTGAATGGGTTAAATGCAGAGAAAGGATTTCACTGTGTGTTGTACTTGTATGAATTAGTTTGAATGCAAGAAACTACTTGACAAACGTGAATCTAAAACAGTTTAACAGTAATATGAAGTATCATTTCAGTTTTGAGATGTTTGGGGGCCACTGTGGAAAAAGGCTCTTTGTGTAAATGCCTGTTTGATTTATGTCATGCCAAATTGACAAACCTGAATTATGCTGGAGGAAGCAGCACAATATTAAGTGTGAAACTTATAGTAAGGCTGATGTGTGTGAATGCAGAGGAACTGAGTTCACGCCTGAACGCTTTCCGGTGTTACAGTGCGACAGAGGAAAGTCCTGAACTCTATGAGCTGATGGCACTAGAGCGCCCAAGACACATGGGTGATGTTTGCACTTCCCTGAACAGTAGGCAGACACTCAACTGTTTCGGTGTTGACACAGTCAACTGACAGGAGGCCTTCGGGTCACAAAACAAGACGGGGCGAGGCGGGGACGACGATCGGCCCGGCAAAGTTACCTCACAGCATTGCTTTTTTTAGTTGGTGCTTTCCCAGAAGGAATAAAGGCAAACGTCAACACTTTGTAAGTGGCTTCCCTTTGTGCAAGTATCAGCATTAAGAGCTGGAAAAAGAGGGAAATAAGCCTAATGTCTCCCTTTACCTTTCAGCCAAGGCATTTGAAGTTTGACTCTTTGCTTATGAACTGGCACCACAAAACAAAGATAATGTCACTCAGCTAGATCTCTATCGCATCAAGGTTTTAGACTAAACTTTACAAACAAAACAAGCCCCGGCTAATCAGATGTATTTGCAATAAGGAAATGTTTAGTGCCTCTTATTCTAGGCTGTGTGTCAAATGCCAATTTAGAAAAAGACAGTCTGAATAAACACTGTGGGTAATGTGTTAATGTACTTCACAAACACTTACCAACTTTAAGGCCAGAGTGCTTTGCTGGGCTGTCCTCGTGAACCTTGCAGACAAAGGTGCACATCTCTACTGAGTTCTCATCCTGCTGGTGTAGCCCATACGTCTGCAAAAGACAAATAGCAGAATAAGTACACAAAACTCGCGTGCAGAGGGTGTTGACTATGTATACAAGAGAAAATGTACGGATGGATCAGTAGTATAAACAAAGTCATAACAGCTTGCTGTGTCACTCTAGACCAGTTGGACTGACTCTGGTTTGAAGGTATTAATAGACTTATATCCAGCAAATTTCTTTTTAGTGCATAAAACCCCTGGAACGTTATTTATACCACAATATTATTCCACAATAATCATAATTCATGATATAGACTCTTTAATATGGTAACGATGGTTGCATATCACATTACATATATACATCTGTTAAATAATTCAATTTATATTTTGTGTTGACAGGAAAAGATGCTTCTTGTTTCCAACCAATAAACCTTGAGTGCTGTGACCATGCCAGAAAATGAAAACTAAATATCTTGATGTCTGAGGCAGGAGTGTTATAACTATTTGTCTAGACCTGAAAAAAATGTAGAGAAGTAATACATGCTTAGACCACATTTCCCACGCCTCAATTATTAACCCTTTGTTTTTTTTGACAGGTTTAACAGTCTACGGTAATGAATTGACCTCAGGCTACTGGTCACATGTAAAACATCCTCATTTAACCAGTCAAACTGAAACTCGACGTTGGAAACTTCTCTTTTTTTCCCTTCTGTTGTGGCATGAGGCAAAACAAGTCATCCTACACTACAATAGACTAATAGATTGTGACAAAACAACTTTTTTTGCTGCCAAGTACCTCATTTGGCTGGACTAATCAACACTAAGCACATTGGCTGTGTTGACTCAGGGTTGACTTTGGCTAAAAAGAAAAGTGCTCCAGGACCAGAATGAGGACCCAGTTCAAGGAAACAGGATGACGGGCATTTCTGTTTTCAACTATGTGACATAATTTTTCCATTTTTACAGGCAGCAGTATGCCATACAGTATTAGAAGCCGAAAGTGAGCTGTCACTTATCCAGTCAGATTCATACCTCAAGCCCTGCACATACAGGAAGTTAGTCAAGCTCTCTCACCTACCAAGATAAAACTATTACTGCAGGAAGAGAAGCTCCATTATATTGCTAGGAAAGCTTCCACATGCAAAACAGTGGCAGAACTTCCCACTATAGCGCTAATGAGTAGCTATGTGGGGCGCACTATGAAACATGACATGGCTTTGCTGCCGGCGCTAAACTGACTGTTGCCCTCATTTGCTTAAGGCCAGGTTTGGTATCTGCGATACATCGCTTGAGCAAAAGAAGATTCAAATGAGGTCTGCATCTTTTAAAGCTAATCCTACCCACTGACATGCCGCTGTTGTTGGAGATTATATTGAGATAGGACCCAGGCTATAACACGCGGCTCTCTGGGTTTGTGTTTAGAGATCCTACAAAGAAAGGGAAATGGCATCCACAGAGACAGAGAATGAGTCAGAAAAGACACTAACCAGTATTTTTCTTTGGGGTTCAGTTGTGCGTGAATAGTATATCACTTCCTGTAAACCCAAACCTTGTGTCTGAGGTTAACACGTGGCAGCTGTACGTATCTTGAAACTTGTGCTTGGTCACAAAAAGGAGTAAACCTGACTAATATCAAATCTTCTCACGAACTCTGACAAAAAGAAAGCATCACGAGGGGGAGAATTCATCTCTGATTAACGCAACTGAAAACACTGTATACGTGTTGAACGTTTCATCTACTCCCTCATGAGTTTCGATGGCTGGTGCAACATCCCAAAAACCTGGAGAATGCATCGATTAAAAAAAATGTCCACAACGTGGTGATTATTTATTAAACCCAGCATGAAATTCAATACAGTCTTTAGAGCACTTCCAAGTGTTCAGAATGGCCCACTTCCTTCGCTTTCCAGACCCGCCCATCCTTTCCAAAGGCCTTTTTAAAGTGCTGCTGCATCAAAAATTGCAAAAAGATATTGTTTATATAGCTTGCACATGTGTGTATTAATTAATATTAAATTACTAATATTTCGAAATTATTTACATACATACATTTTACATACACACATTTTATATTATATATATATATATATATTTATTTTTTAATGCTGTTTTGATGTACCCTTCTGGGTAAATGGATCCTGTAATCCTGTCAAATAACTGAATCAAACTGTGGTGAAATAATAATTGGACACTTCTGTGAGCTGTTTACTGGCCTTCCTTTTGCCTGGCTGCCTAAAGCCAGGCATCCTAAGGCCACTCATATCAGACCCTCTCTCAATCACAGCATGTCCTGATGTAACATCCTGGACTGTGCCGGAAAGGAGTGGTCCAATGTCCTACAATGGCCTGGGTCATCCAATGCCAAATATAAACCAACGATAGCACATCAGCGCCACATCAATTTGACCATCATATAGAAACAGAAGATTACAGAAGTGAACAAGAGTGTACTGTTCAGAAAACAACTTACGTCTGAATGTCTGCAGCAGCTTAATACCCGTTGATTACAAGCCTACCGATACATCGGTCATGCCCTTTGTGGTTTACATACCACCACTAAGGAGCTGGGGTCATTATCGTGAGTAGTGTGATGCTGCTGCTGGTATTAATATACAAACTACCACAGGCCCTCACAAAGTGAGAATTGTATACTGGCTCTCCACAGAGCCAGAGGGAGAAAGAACCAAGGACAGGAGGTCGACAACGTCCGCCAGCAGGAAAATATGTGGAGCCACAGCTAAAAAAAGAGAATTATTCTGTCTTCAAGACCACAGAGAATCTTCAAAACACATGCCAATACACACGCTACAAACACCGATGAGATTCCAAGGAAAAATACCACTGACATTGTATGCTGCTTTCAACTGGATGTATTCTTTAACTTCAGTTTCTTAACTAATAAACAAACAGTGATGTGCCCTGCGGTCCAGCAGCTCATCCAGTTTGTGAGTTAAAAAAAACAATCATATCCTATTAGAGATAATACAATATCACATTTAAGAATTGACCCATTAATGCGATTTTGTCTTTATTCCTAATTGTATTATGCCACCCAAACACTCCATCCTATACCACTTCTTGGAGTGCTAAATTCATTTCTAGCAGCTTTCCTGACTCCAGTAAAATTCACAGCTGTTTCAGAGAGGAGTCCATTTTCATCAGCTGTCTGGACAAATCCGGTTAAATAAGATCTGAAGAATATCCTCTTACCTGAATCTCAAAGCCAAACGTTTCATCCTCGTTCTTCTCCAGGACCACCACCTTCCTGTAAGTCCCCATGAAAAGAGAACACTTATTAGATGTTAATTGCAATAATACAGAATATACAGATATATCAGGCTCTTATTAAGCATTAGGCCCACTAGAAAATTCAACAAGACTTTCTTTACGGCAGTATGCGAGTGTCCAGTTCAATCATGACCACTGAACTCAATGGACGGATCATTTCATTACAATAGAAACATTTCTTTATAGATGTTCTGTTCCATAACAGGCACTGCACTCCATCCCCTAAAGACGGGCACCACCAGTTTCTTAAAACAGAAATGATGTCACTGTGATGTCATTGTTTGTGTGGCAAAAAAAGTGAACTTAGAAAGCAGCCAAAACAAGGTTGATGGGTTTGACTAAGAAAAGAATTTGCTCTAATAACAGAACAATCGTGGGCGTGCCAATATGAAAAGCCAGCTCGGCTCATCAAAACATGTTTCCTCCAGCTTCAGAAGGCTCCTGTGAAGAGGTGAAGCCTCCGGCTAGTGAGGCCGAGAGCACAGGGAATCGGCTAATGGGTAAAAAGTAAAACCGGTATCAAGGTTTGGTTTTAACTGAAACGACTCCCTTCTTCGCACCATTCCTGATTTATTCAAGGTCTTAATGTTGAACTGGCAGGTGAGGAGCGCGTATTTATGATGACCGAATACTGAATAAGGAACAGTGTCTGTCAAACATTACGTTACATAGTTAACAAGGGGGTTCTGCTTTATACAGTGCTAACTGGGGGGTTTCTGCAATGACTATAAAACAGTCAGATGGTTCTTATGACAGGTACTTTACATGACTTTAAGAGCAAATATAGTTCAAGGAAATAACTCTGACGCATATTTGCTGGCTCTATCATTCATAGTGAAAGGAAGGGGGGCACAACGAAGAGAAGCTGTAGTGTTACCTTTCTGGCTCTGGAGGTTGCGTGAGGGGTTTCCACTTCTGTAGCCCACCATTCTGAGAGAGAGAGAGAGGGGGGAGGCGGGAGACATAGACAGATTTTAGATCATGTCTTTTTTACTAAATGGGACAGAACTCTGTTTTGGTTTTCAATAATAAAGAAGTAACCGTAATAATATTCTATTCTACCATCAAATATCACAGCAATGGTTTAGATATGTTTGTGTGTCTGTGTCTTCTGGTTGTGAAGCAACTTTGATGATACAGCAGATAAAACCTGAAATGCATGTCTGTCCACCCTCGTCATCTCCTGCCTCAATGTCATAGTACAGTTCTGTCACGCTCCTGATGAGACTCTGATTAGTCTATATGGTGACTTTCAGGTTCACAGTGTCTGCAGAAGAGCTGCTAGACAACTTTTTACAGAAACTGCTGTTTCCTACCAATCCATCATCCCAACATACATTTAGGTTTGCACATGCAGAACCACGTGTAGGCAAACAAGCCTGGAGCTGCAGCAGTTTCCTTACAATAAGTTCATTGATGTAAAAGCCAGATCTATGCGAGACCCCACCCAGCCTCCATTGGCCAAAGGAGCTGGAAGTACACCCAGCGTTATGTCTGTTTTGACTGAAGTCAATTCCCCCCTGTTCTACCTCAATGGACCAGAGTGTTGTTCCAGTGAAAGTGCACTTTATACCAGAAGCCCTTCTGGCCCAGTAAAACGTTGCCTTTCTTTATTTTCCTACACTTCCAGAATCGTCTTGGGTTCTCTTCAATGACTTCATTTATTTCCAAGTACCCCCGAGGCTCCTTTGGGGGTGGCTGTATCGGGGGGCTGAATTCGTTAGACGCACAATACCCTGTTGTGGCCTGGAGGCTGGTTTGCGCGTAGGAGGTGCGATACAGCAGGCACTTTATGAGCAGTGGTGTCCAGCTACTGGTCTCTCCTTTACTTCCGCTGTGAGTGTGCACTATATATGAACTGTTGCTAACAAACAAACACATGCAAATGCAGAACAGTTGAGGTTTGTGTGTTTTTAAAAATAACATCACAGCGGTGAGGCCTCTGCATATCTCTAAGTGGCATCTGAGGCATCACGTTCTCGATAACGCACAGCAGCTTCTACCTTTTCAAATTGAATATTAAGTAAAACGAAGAAGCCCCTCAAATACTGACAGTTTCTTTGGCCAAAAACGTAATTAGAGCAGGGGGTGGGCACTCTGGTCTGGAGTCCAGAACAGTTTGAAAGTTTCACTCCTCAAACACACTCAGTTAACAGGGGAGTTGATCTAGGTGCGTTTGAGCAGGAAAATCACCAAACCATGCTGGACACCGGCCTCCCAGGACCAGAGTGGGCCCCCCTGCCATAGAGTAAAACATATTACTGTTACTTAGCAACCAGATGTTGCAGACTGATGCACATTAGATATGGTTAAAAAAAAGTGCTTTGAGATAACAAGGGTTTGACCCATCAGACTGTGTCAATTGAATTAACTGTTGTTTAATGAATTATCCCGAGCAACAATAGTTACTATCAGCCCCACAGACTCTAATCAGAGAAGAGGGAAACAGTCTTTTCTGCTCTCCCGTCCATCCTTTTAATCCAAGAGACTTAGGCATTTTCATTGGTCACAGTTGCTCAAGATCATTCAACGCAATAAGCCATGCTAAATTCAAACTCTTTAAGGAAGTTATGCTTGAGTTATCTGAAGGAAAGAACACAATGTACTAGCGGGCTCACGCCTGATCCAGCCATCGGACCAGCCGAGTTGACCCACGGTCACCATAATGACGAACCAAGCTCTTGTGATGATGCAAGTAAAGAAATCCACAACATCCACACAATGCACAGCACAGTGTAAGCCCCTCGACCAGCCACACAGAGGGATCCATTGTAATGCATAGGGCTACAGCTCCCCAGACAGTGGCGTTTACTGCTTACAGTGCGTCAGATGAGCTTGGGGTCAGAGCTTTTGGTCAAGAGCACAGTGTGTGGGTGGTCTAGACACCAGTGGTGACCATGAATGCCCTTCAAGATGTTTGGACCCAAGAGAGAGCTGTGAGTGATGAACCATGTGTGCCGCAACAGCACTTGGAAATTACACCAAACTTTTCCAAGTGAACACAGCAGAGGCTAGTCCGAGAGATGAAGTGCTCCCATGAGAAAAGAGCCAGAAGAGTAATATTGTGAAACTCAAGACAAACCTCACAGCCTGACCAGTGCAGGACACATGTACAAAGAAATACTCGTTTGGTGTGTTGTATGTATATACACAGACCTGTGTAGACACACACACACACACTAAT
>JBBPDE010000134.1:24736427-24767102 GCA_037974605.1 Nannopetersius ansorgii
CTAGTTATTATGTGACAGTTGTTGTATAGATGCTCTGACTGCAGTATCTTAGTTAAATAGTTGACATGGATTTAAGCACACTTTCACACACAAATGTGCATTACTAAAATGGAGGCTATCTTAACCATGTAACACAAGTATGGTCCCTGTGTTATCGTTTTTTATTTAACAGCAGTGTTTGGTCAGCTGTTTTACTCAAATAAAATTCCTGGCTGACTGTGACCAGTAGGGTCATAATATTTCTTAACCCTTAGATCTGATTGAGACAAATCCTAAATGCTTGCCATTTACTCAAGGAACCACTGCTTGGTGCCCCCGCCCTCTTATGGACGAAGACTATCTTAAATTTGGGCATTTTTGTTCAAGAGTATTTGTGTGCTTTTTAAACTACAGTAACTTTGCTTCTTCATGACAAAATAAAGCTCAGCATGTCTGACACCTCAAGTGGGGGAACTTCCATATAAGGAGCTGTTTTGCTGTATGATGGCAGTTTACCATTTGTTGTGCTTCCGATACAGATCTGTTAGGGTTAAGCTCTTGTGCCAACAACTTTATATTTCAGGTTACTTATCAACAACATATGTGATGGGGCTTTCTTAATGCTTTAACATAATCAGCCTACAGGCGTGTTGATAGTGTAAAGTGACCGTTCTGTCATACGTGGAGATGCCACCGCACAGTGTGAACAGCACATAATTATTCCTCTGTATTTAAGCCATTCACCAAGTGAAGCTGCGAGCAGCCAGGAACACAGCGCCTGGGGAACAGTGTGTGGGGACAGTACCTTGCTCAAAGGTGCCAGTCCTGGGATTTGAACTCACGACCTTCGGAAGCACACTAACCACTAGGCCACCCAGCTGCACTGGCATTCAGGGCTAAAGAATACTTTATGGATAATTTTGGATTTCAATAACAATAATAAATAGCCAAATTAAACCACCCCCAAAACCCCATTCTCAAAACGTTTCGAGATTGTAATGATGCGTCGGCAAGGCCATTAAGTTACATCAATAGTTGTGTATGAAAATAGGTCACTGGTTACATTTGTTACCTGCTTGACCATTACTGTTCTTAAACCCCTAGTGCATAACCTACTTCAACACATTCCTACGGAAGGGAGGAAACTTTCCTAAGGATTGAATACAACCAGTAACCCTAAGCAGGTAGAGCCATTAGGTTGTCATTCTGAGTCAATGGCTGTGTTTTATGGTCCACTAATTCACTTCAACATCCTGAATAGCCCTCTAAACAGCCTGCTTCTGTTAACGGCACGATCAAAACAGTTCTCGATCTGTTCTGCACGATCATGAAGTTTCTATTGCAGGAGCCATCAAGTTTAAACTGATTCATAGGAGCTGCGGCTTCCATGATGACTTAATATAATAAGTTAGTAGAGCCATTACATTATCGTCATGAATTATGACAGTGTTTCATGGTTCACTACTTTACTTAGAGCTTGAAGAGACAAATAGGCCACTGCTTACCTCACTTACCAGCATGATCAATACAGTTTGCTAAAATATATATATATATATATATATATATATATATATTAACATCATTTCGACACGCTCCAGATGTAGGCAATCAGACAAGCCATGTCTAGAACTCATCTTTGGTTTGGCACAGGGGACACAAGTCTAACGTTTAAGTTATTAGTTCTGTAAATACAACCTCAACTTCTCTAAATGCATTCAAAACTTCATTATACTATACTGTGGGATACTAGTAGATGTGTTTTAGGATGCAATATAACTGGGAGCTATACATATATATAAATGAACAAAACTTCACTACTGCCATTCAGTAAGCAGCCCTTAATTACGTGTTTGTGATGGTTTGTGAAAACAGAGTCTAAAAGAGGCTGCCCTCAGCATTTAGCTAGAAGTTGACGTTTTGTTCCATTTTATAGCATACAGTAAGTTATATTGAGTATTAAACCACATCAACAAGGCTGCTCCACCTTAACTAGGAGCTGGGTGCGGTACTGTTTTTTTCAAAGAGCGTTTGAGTTTGTTTGTATACCTTCACATTATAAGTACTACAGTTATGTGTGATACTAATTCTTCTGTTCCACATCACTGTCCACATACAGGCATTCTGTATAGAGACCTTGAATCTTGTCTGTGGATTGGTTGTGGTACACCACAGCCTGGTAAAGCTGAGATTTACACATTTCATCATGGTCATCTCTGACACATCCTAGATGGTGTTTTTGATATGTTATTTTAATCTGTTTTTTTCTTCATTTCTCTCCTTCTTCGAATACTCGCTACTGTGCTCGTCCAGGGTCTGCCAGCACTGGACATTCCTATGATTTTTTAACCTAATCTCTAAATGCCACGTCTGTAGCAAACAATCAGTTACCATGGAAAGTTATTTTGGTGCATTTTATTGAACAGATTCCCAGCCTAATCTATAAATAGATATAAACTAGACTAAAGAGTTCAAGCAAGCGTTTTACAAAAATGTGTGCTTTGCATAAATGTTCTCTGAAACCGAAAACAGCATCTGCCCTTTGGCTTCTTTTATAAATGTGTTTCTGTTGTCTAAGTTCTGGAAAACAAATCAAATAACTGTCTACGCTCTGCCAGCACTGGACATTCCTGCGATTTTTAACCTAATCTCTAAATCCCACAACTATAGCAAATGGTCAGTTACCATGGACAGTTTTTTTGGTATGTTTTCATGAATGTAGAAAAAAGACTGACTCAAAAAACACTTATAAAAGAAGCCAAAAAGGCACACGCTGAATTCCATTTCGGAAAACATATTTAGTGTATTTACAGATTAAGCTGTAAATGTGTTCTTTAAGAGAATAAAGTGTAGCGACGAGGATAGAATTTTCACAGGCTCCACCTAACCGTACTTTTAAAAATATGTTGTGTTTTCTGTGTTTGAAACTTCCTTTTCTGTGTTTGAAAAGTGCAGCAATAGTAAGACACTGTATTGTGTTTGTCCAACACGATTCATATAATATACATGCAAAGCCCAAAGCCTGCATTTTAACAGCACTGTCATTTCCTACTAATAATAAGAAAAAAATAACACAATTTTGCACTAATAAATAAGAGCAGTGATTAAGAATTTTACTAATAGACACATGCAGAACATGTTAAGAAAATCTGCTTAATTTTCCATTTTCCAAGATATTCTCCATAGGGGTGCAATTACTAACATTAAATAAGGTAAAAGTACCACTCAAAACAGTACAATAAACAACAAAACTGTGCTAGCCTTAGTCTCTTGTCAGAGTTTCTCATTTACCACATTTAAGTACACAAAAAAAAACCTGTGTTTACTTCAACATCCAAATTTCCACTTGTGTGACTAATAAAGGGTTATCTTATCTAACTCAATACATTAACTCACATTTACACATGTATTTGGCAGGCGCTGGCTTTTTAATCCTTAACTTATGGCGCCTTTCCACTGCCAATGTACAGCCAATGTTCTTCCATTACAAATAAAGCGAATCAGACCCGAGCTGCTCGACGGTAGGGCTAAAAGTGGGCGACAGCCAAGATGACTGCATCACTGCTTGCTGTTGGTTGAAATGTCATCACAACATGGAAAGAGGCCGTGAGAAACGTGAAGGTGCACTAGGCCATCGCTGGGTTATGTTTTCATCACACGGCTAAAGACTGAAGAGAAAAACAGTAAGAAACGCATCAGTGCTGGAACAAACCCACATCTTCGAGGAACACCTTGGTGACTAACCAGTCCTCTTGTTTATCTCATATCTTTTTCTATGTATTTAAGAAAAACCTTGGGCCCTTACCCTCTTAACTGTTTTTCCTTATTTGTGTATTAACCTCTTGAGTGTTTTCTTTTGACAGGGTTTGTTAAGGTGTGTAACTTAACTGGCAGTCACTTGCTTAAAAGCAGGTGTTGATTTTAGCATAGCTTTTACAGCTGTGAAGAACAGACGTAGACTACTTGAGCACTGATGTACGTTTACTAAATGCCGCAAATGTAAACGTGAAAGCATCTGTGACAGAAAAACTTTCCACTGCTTCGACTCCATGGACGCGGGTTTGGGACGATGATCGGCCATAAAGTGTGGGAAAAGAATTATCAGGCAGAGATACACTAGAAAACCAAAGTGTGCTGCAACTTGCGTGCTATTGCAGTACAGTTTAAGCACAGCACTGTTGTTGTAGGCCTATGGATAAGTGCTTTTTGTTAGAGTTAATACTAACTGCCGTTTAGATTCTTCACTAGTTTAAAAGTTAAATGTCAGCTCTTGGAAGGCTGAAAGTGTATACTGTGAAAACGTGCACCACACTTCTTGTTTTCAAACACAGCTTCTGAAAAGGGGTGCCCAGCTCCAGTGCTGGAGGGTTGATGACCATCGCTGTTTGGGAGTTCTCCTATGCAAACACAGTTACTAAACCTGGTAATTAACAGGTGGAAATCACTAAACTGTGCTGGATGACAGCCCTCCAGGACTGGAGTCGGGCACCAGAGGATTATGCCGTCCTTGGCTGTAGCCAGAAGAAGTGACACCAAAGAAAAGTGAAACCAGAAGAAAAAAAAGGAAATGGGCTCTGTGGCACGCATCATTGTGTATTTATATAAGATAAAGCCATAGCAATGGTATTTTAGGATCCTCTTTAGAAGTTTAGAAAGTTATTTAAAGTTTAGAATCTCATTTAGAAATTTAGAATCTCCTTTAAAACGTCAGAATATCGTTTAGAAATTTAGAATCTCCTTTACAACTTCAGACTTTTTAAGTTTAGAATATTGTTTAGACTTTTGGAATCTAGTTTAGAATCTCCTTTAGAACTTTAGAACACTGTTTAGAAGTTTAGAATCTCAGTGGCTCATTATGAGTGTCTCATAACCGAGTGCTAAACTCACTGATTGTTCCTTATTAGAAGCACGTCTGGAGCCAGTAGGGGCTTAAATTCTCTTGGGATTTTCTAAATTCAGCCCCATTACTCCAGTTTTATAAATATAATAAGATCATGTCCAGCCTCAAGCAAGTTGGAGGGATCTGTGAGACGGTGCTTATTGTTCCAAATAACCCTCAGGGAAAACAGAAGTCTGATTTTCCATTGTGCCATTTGGGTAATGCAGTTAAAAATGTCCATAGTTTTAGGAAAACCACAGTGTTATTTTCGAAGATGGTTTTCCATTCCACAAAGCTGGAGCTATAAACGAAGGAGAGGGAAATCAGCTTTTATTTACAATCTATATTTGTGAGGTCAGGATTTCCTCAAAGGGACAAGAAAGAGTGGTTAGGCCTTTATTTAGACCAGCTAAATGTGTTCATTATATCTCTGAAAGCTTTCCAGAGGCTTAAATGTGTCTGAGAAGGGAAAGAAGATCATAAACATGCCGGTAAAAATGAAGCAGACCAGGCGCACGCTGTAGACATTCCTTCCATCACTGTCTAAAGAGATGTTTTAAATGACAAGCGCAAAAAAAAAAACCAAACAAAAAAAAACAAACACGTAGGCACACTGGACAAGATGGTGTCAAAGCGGAGGAGTAGGAGGAAAGAACTTTTAAACTGTTCACAAAACTGCTGAATGTAGTGATTCACTCAGACATCCTGCTGTTCGGTGGGCTTTTACAGTTCTGATGGAAAAAAACGGGTGAAATGAAACCCATAGACTCTATACATCTTTACTTGAATAAACAAGAACTTATGCAATCCCTCTGTCTCCTCTGGTGATCTGGAACATTTACTTCATTTACTAGGTGCCCGTTCCCTTTGAGCTCAGTCAGAAATTGATGATATAACTCAATACAGCACAGTAACAAAGCAGACAGGCATGTATATTTATACACACACACACACACACACACACACACACACACACACATATATATATATATATATATATATATATGTATGTACATATACACAGGTCATGGGAAATGTGGCACATATTTTATTTTGTGTAATTTAATCACATGAACACCTGGATGCAAAGCTTACTTTCCAGTATTCTAATTACTCTAAACATGGGCCTCAGGATACCCACATGCATGGCATGTCAATACAAGACAAGCTCCACACAGCTGCTTTAGGCTTTCTCGGCTTCTCCCCGTACATTAAAATGGATTTAACGCTACAGAACAGCCCAGTAGATTTTATATGGGAAGGATTTTATGCAACAAAAGTGAACAAGAATGCCACAAAACATCCAGTTTTCTCATTTAATTGTCTTTCAGGGCCCAGCGATGAATGCTGATGGCGATTCAAAGTGCATCTTTTGTACTATTTGTAGTTCGGTTGCGCTGGACTATAAACTCACTGTGCTTAAGAACACGCTCAACAAAAGCAAAATGATATTTCTGATGACGCACAAAAACTCACATGTGGCCTGTAACCACACCACTTACTTGAAAGTCAAACCCAGCGACAGTTATGTTATGTCGTCCTCTAGCACTTCATTAGTGGTCAGTTTCTGATATCTTTTATATATTTTTTATATTAAGTATTTCATAAAAATATAAACATATTTAATAGGTATGTGTACGTCTTTAATCATAGTTCTTATTATATACTTACATGTAGTAACTGTGCATTAATATAAGTATAAGTATATAAGAGTTTATGTGTTCAACAAGAGTATGTATATAGTAATAGCATGTTATATACATATTGTGAGAGCATATACATACATTAAAGAATCTCTTATAAGCATATGAGTATAGAAGTTTAAGAGTACATACGTATGCAATAAAGAGTATATAAGTATATAATAAGAGTATAGAATGTATTTACATAAATGAAATTTGTAAAAATCTGTAGATCTGTCTATATATATAATAGGAGGGATTACATAAGAATATGTATTCTATGTATAGTAAGGTACATAAACATATTTAAGGATCTCTTATATAAGCATATATGAGTATGTAAGTATAATATAAGCTGTGGTGATGTGATTTATTGAGTTTTTAGTTGAAAGGTACTGGCCAGTACACATATCAGTAAATACACGACTCACATATATTTATGTACTGTAGTAGATGTGTTTATTCTATATAATCTTCTATCTACATACATATAGGATCTATTATTGTTAAAGTATATACATTTTTTTCTATAAAATCTAACCATTTTAACTTTTTTAAATAACTGAAAATCCAACGTTGTTCAGAATCGAAAGTCGTCCCGTAAACACTGTGTTTATCGTTGCAGCCCAACAAAAACACTGCCCGTGCCAGTTTGACTGCACTGCCGGGCTGGACCGGGCGGGGGGCTAAAGAACCGGGCCCGCAGAGCCCACCACAGGACCGCACAGAACAGAACACACGAACCGAAACACTCACCCTGATTTCCCGATCAGCCTGTAGTGGAGACGAGTCCTCCGACAGAAGCCAGAGATGATAAAAATGGCCACAAGTTGAGCCGTGGGAGCGACAGGCTGAAGTTAACCGAGCCGAACGAGGCGGAGGAGAGAGAAATGAGGAGTTCTGAGAGAGTAGTCCATGTAGAATTGCGCAAACACACACACATACATACACACACACACTGCCTGTCAAACACGCCCAGCTTGACACTCCCGAGTAAAGAGCACCGCCTCGACCACAGCGACGAGTCCGTCGGAGGGAAGAGAAGAGAGAGAAGAGGAAGGAGAGGAGCTCTGAATCGCAGGCTAACGCCTTCACTGCACAAATACATCGACATTTCAGCCTCCCCTGATTCTTATTTCACATTTACACTTAAAAATGAAGCCCTGCTTCAACATTTCTGCTCAACGCAGTGTTTCAGATGTAAAGAAAGTCTCCCCGAGCAGATTCAGTGTGGAGAAAAGTTCTTTATGAATGTGAATGGAACCAGACGCCGCGACTTCCACACCACTAACCAGAGCCGTTTTATGTATTATCCAAAACCACGTACACATGCCTTTTCTGTTTTTACAAGTAAACTGGGTGGTAAATTGTATATAAACGTGGTAATCCTGGCTCAAAAATTTTACTTCAGGGACTATTTTGCCTCACCTTCTCTGCAAACACGTTCTCTGCCATTTTTAATATGTGCGTTGTGCCTAAAGTTTCTCTCAGGACCATCGTGAAAGTGGCAGGCGTCATTAAACAGTGTATTTGTAACCATAAAAAGTGAAGGAGCTTTAAGATGTCTAGTTCCATTCACTACCATTGCAAACAGTTCTGACAGGATGAGTTTCTCCTTAAAGCAGCATTTTGCAGCAAACCTCTTCAAGTGACCCTGTATTTAGGAAAATAATATAACACACGTGTACTGATGCTATCTGTTATCAGATGTAAGCAATCAAAAACAATTACATATCGCTTTATCAGAATAGCCCATGTTCTAGTGGTGCTGTAGGCTTCATGCTAATGAAAAAACATTCCACCCCCAGACCTTGAATTGAATTCATCCAGAGGATCAATAAATCAATAGTATGTATCATCTTGACAGGAATTTGTCAATATGTTTGCAGAGTGCAGTCAGGAGCGTGGCGGGATGAAGTTCACACGCACAACTGGCATTCCGGCCTTCTCCCACACAAAAGGCAGGATTAAACTGGCTCGCTCCATTCGAGCATAGGCCGTTCAGAGCAAATACCAAACAAGAGGGGATTATGCTTGTTTGTGTGCGCTATGGGCTTTTCTGATCGCTTTCCATTCTGTTTTGTTCTGTTTCTCATCTCTCAAGCTCACTTTAAGTGAGCTTGAGAGGTGAGAAACAGAACAAACAGAATGGAAAGCGATCAGAAAGGCTCTACGTTTCTAAGCCCTGTCAGAAATACCACTTTAATGTAGGTATAATGCAGTCAGAGAGAGATATACAGCAGGAAATCTTAAAAATAGGTTGTTCAGGAAGGTGCCACAGCAGCACTTTAGTGCCATGTTGTGGCAAAACGGTGGAAGAACCGCTGAAAAGCAAGGGGAGGGTGTCGGGCAAGTCAGGTCACGAAGCACCAGCACATAATCCTCTCTGAAGGCTTTTGAACTAAACAACACGGCCATCAAAAAAAAAAAAAAATCCAATACAACACATTTCAATATTACAGCAGTGAAACACTGGGGGTCGTGTGAAATAAACATTGCTGTTTATTAATATAGTCAATATCTCACAGCACAGAAGCCAGAAGACAATGAGCAACGAAGGAAAAGCGTCACGTCCACAGAAGAAGAAGACACTGCACGGTGATAAACAAGAAGTCTTCTGAATCCAACAGTTCACCTCCAACAAGACAAGACTTGAATTTCACAAGATAAATCCTGCAGGCCTAAAGTGGTCCTGCAGCTCATGTGGTTTTCCTGCAACTGAATGCATCAACCAATAGAAAAAGTAAAAAAAAACCCAAACAAAAAATATCACATCCAAATGCTTGTACCTTCATTTCAGGACTTCTTGAACTGTGAGAAAGTGAATGAAAGTGAATGGAGCCGTGTCCCTTTATAGTCCAAACATCAGAGTATGACTTTATTATGTATGATTTAACGGGAGACCTGCTGAAAGCCTTAGAATTTATAGCATAAGGACCAGGAGGAGTAGTATAAGCGAGCCAAGTGACACCCTTTTGGGAAGGAAAAAAGGGAGTCAATTATACATTTAGTGTTGAACGAAGTGCACAGCTTATAAGGCAAAGTCTGCACCAATGTGCATTTAATAGTTATTTTGTGGTGTATGTTGAAAATTGCTAAGCAATAACATTCTCTGTCCTGTAAAGTACTTGGTTTGCACTCTGGAATATTAGGAAGTAGCTACCATAAACAGATTGAGGGGCATTCAGGCAGAGTGGGAGCTAAAGAAAAAAACCAAAAAAATGGGATGACATCATACTAGAGTTCATATTGAGCTTGCAGGAAAGAGGGGGGGTGGGGAGGAAAAAAGCACAATGATCAGAAAACACAAGAACACACTTTGGTTGCTGGAGAAAAGACAACACAAGAGTTACACCAGACCCTCTTTAAAATCAACTATGTACAGCAAAAATATCAAGACAAAGACCATAGGCAAAAATAAACTCTCAATTCCATTACTGAACAGAGGAATCAATTGCACGAAATAAAAACAAGAAAGAATAATAATAATAAAAAAAACACTTTGAGTGGCCAAATGACAAATGAGTGAACATTCTTCTTTTGCACAACACAGATAAGGTGGGGCATCTTCCAGAACCTCAGCAGTAAGAGCTGGTAAACGGCAGATCATATTTCCGCTATTCTTCCACCTCTTTTGTTTTCTTTTGGTGAATGGAAATCTTTTCAGTCTCCGCCATTAGAACGTTTCAACAGGGACTGTTCTCATACCGGATTGGACATTTCTGTTCAAGTCACAACGGGCCCATTAGTCTGATCTGATCTGACCGGAATCTCCTGATTACAGCAATAGCTCATCTGAACATGTGCCACTGCATCACGCTGAGAATAAAAAGCCGTGAGAAGCAAGGGACTAGAAACAGAAGTGAATGACGAGGAGTCTAATACTATGCAATGGAATTACATGTTTGGCATGTTCTGTTGGTTGTGCATTAAAATGAGTGCTTTCACTGCAGATGTTGATTCACTTATACTTAGAAAAACATGGAATTTGAGCAGGGGTGCCTAAACTGTTGCACAAGACTGTATATCCACATTAACTTTCTGAAAAGCCCTCAAACCAGGAACATCCCAAAACCACAACAATCAAGCAGTGGCTGAGCAAACAGGCGAACCAAATGTGGCCTGAATCCACTGTTAACAACTAAAGATATCAAATGTCCCAGAGATTTCCTCCTGTTACTTTGTTCTGTCCAAAACCTGTCAAAGACTTTTACCAGAATATATTATATTGTGACCAATCTATGCTGTGCAATTAGAGCATTGAAAGCTTTATCTGACCTGGGCAGTCACCATTGCCGGAAAGCCTCAATTAGGAACTGTTGTGGGCCAGACTGGAGTCATACTTACCAAAATACGGCATAGCAAACGTACCCATTTTGTACAGCCAAGCTGTTATTTAGAAGCCTCTGTTGTGTGATAGTCCTAATTGGCTTTATATAAAGAGCAAAGAGATTAAGGGTAACTGAAAGTATGACTCAAAACAGCAAACCAAAATGGAACAGCAAAAATGTTAACTATACTATCATACCAAGAATAGATAGCATATATGTTTATATTTCTTTATCTTCCATATTTACAAAGTATGTCATAAGACCATTTATTACATTACAGAAGGATCAGGGCTGGATGTCTTTCTCATCAACCCGCAAAAGACAGCATTAAATGGCAGAGGGGTAAACAGACAATCACTTCAATTTTGTCAGTGTTAATGATAAACCTCCATTATATCTTGATTAGGTCTCATAGTAGGTTCTCCCTTTTCTTCCTCAGGGCCCACTTTTTCAAAATGTTCCTTTTAAGGCAACAAGAACAGGATGGCTGAAGGTTTCGTCCTCAGCTCATAGTTGATTCTGTTCCTTCATATATTTTGATATCTTTCCATGTTGGTGTACTTCTTTTAAATATGAGGTAAAGACTGCCAGGAATGTCCCGACACTGGATGTGAAATCATTTTTAGTATTTTTTTTTTAGAGGGGACATTGACTCACAGTAAAAACCCCTTTTCCAGTCAGTACTCCACATTTTCCACAACTCTTTATTTTCCTACAGTACACACTATAAGATCTCCTCCACTCCATGGGCAAAGATCATCACTAAGCCTGGCTCCAGGATCATATCCTCACCCATGTGCTGATTCTCACAGGCCATGACCACCACCGCCTGCTTGCCTGGGATGCGTTTGGCCACGTAGTTCTCGTAGTAGCGGCGGTTCATCTGCCGCGTCTCCAGCGTGGCCAGACCCTGCGGCCAATTGCGCTCGTGGGCATTTTCGATGAGGTCGTTGACTATGGACAGCGGACAACCACTGTCAATGAGGGAACGTTTGATAACTGCCTGGAGAACAGCATCAGGCGTGGAGATCATTCCACCCCAGCGGGTCACACGGGCAGGCTGCAGAGAGTTTACCCACCTGGAAAAGATTAGTTACAGAACATTAATACTTTAGTTGAATTGAAGTCCTTCATCACTGTACATAGCACAATGAGATCTAATCAGGATTCAGGTGTATAATTGTGCATTTTAGATGTGATATTTAGGACCTGAGAGTTCACCGTAGCACATCTTTTAATCATTGTTTTGAAGTAGTTTTTGAAGTAGTTTAGTTTTGTTTTTGTTCGGAGAAAAAAAAAAATCTTTCTGGAAATGTGTTTTGCGTCTGTTAAACACAAGACCTTAATAACTTCACTAACTCAAACTTATAGTCTGGATCTTTAATTCAGTATTATGTTACAGAATTTGATTAATAATAAATCAGCTCACAGAGCAACATAGAAGAAGTAAGCACAGCCTTAAAAGGAATAAAAATGTTTCTAGAAACAACAAAGCAGAAAGACAACACTCACTCCAGGATCTCATTGTACTCTATGCTCTCCTCCAGATTCTGCAAGTTGGGGTTTGCGCTGCGGATCGCCCTCATGTATGCCTTGAGGAGCTGGATGTCCCGTTTCTGCGTTGAGAAAAATTAATAACGAAAACAATGAAGGAATTTGTACTGTCCACAAAAAACAAAATAGTCCATGTCAGTGATAGTATGTTCAGCCATGCAAAACCCTGCTGCCCAATCTGATCGCTCATATTCACTACAAGCCTATTTTTGATCAAAAACACTGGTCTAACCTGCTCAGCCAGCTGGTGCTTGTGCTCAGCTGCAGTTTTCTCTAAATCCGCAATCTTGGTTTGCTGCTGCTGAACGACACTGCGCAGGTGTTTGATGCAGTTGTGGTTTGGCATCTCATCTTTGGGCATCTCCAGCCTAGGAAACGGAACAGACATTGAGAAATAAAAACAGGAGGAAATCAAATCATGTACATTAAGACCTGATCAATAGGCCTGTCCTGAGGGGCTACAGATAACAGATTAATTAAATGATAGTTCACAGATTAATCACCTAATGTCAACAAAACACTTGCATTCGCTCATTTTGTGGCAATCATTGTTCAACTCATGATTCTGTCGGTAATAATGACGAGCGTTTTTTAATCAAACAAAACAGAAGTCTGTAGTGAGGTGCAATGAAAAAGAGACAGAATTGCCACGTGTGATCGTACGAACAGGTATTTGTTTAGTTTTTTTCGCCCGTTATACACTGGTTGAACCTCATAAATGACTGAGCTAATTGCTGCAGCCTGGCTGGTATGTGGGGTTGATGGGTGCAAAAAGATTTACATCTATAGGTTGTGTTACGCTCTGTGTTCCTCTTAAAATGCCGGCATATTCTAAACACAATGAACATGCCAGCCATCCAAGAACTGCTGAATAGACTCCACTCACCCGCAGCCCTCCTCGCAGGTAACCGGCCGTTTGGGGTTGTGTTCGCAGTCTTTAAGGTGCGATTGCAGTTGGTCAAGGCGCAGTGTGGCAGTGCAGCCAAATCCTGCATTATCGCACGAGATCTGCAGCTTGGAGAGCATGTTTCGCATGATGCGGGGCACAGGTCGAAGGTGGGCAAGTGTCACAACAGTGCGGTCCACCGGGCAAATCTGCTGCTGCGCAAACCACTGCGTGATGCAGGCATTACAGAAGGCATGTTCACAATGCGGGGCCTGAGAAGACACAGATAGATAGTCAAGACATATCACAGAATCAGAAACCTTTATTGACCCTGGGGGAAATTCCCAATGCTATGACTGCATATTCACACAGAGACACATAAGACTGCAGAATAGTGTTTGAATTACTGAGGATCAGTGAGTCATGTGAATGAGGATGGTCAATCTTGAACACAATGTATCAAACAATGTGAATAAGGGGAGCAATCACACAGGTGTGGCACCAACCAGATGTCTGAGTGTTTGTTGGAGAACATTGAGTCATTGTACTCTGACCTTCAAAAGGTATCAAAAACCATTTTGGCAAAGTTAGAGCAAACCAGATATTCAGCTCCTTATTTTAGAAGTAGCTTTTAACACAAAAAGCCCCACCAACCTGCACAGGCTCCTCCAGCACTCCGCTGCAAATGGGACAAAGCAGATCCTCATCCACTTCCCCCTGGAACCTGGTGACGTCGTACCCCATGGCACATTACTGGCACTCTCAGATACCTGCAGAGGTATATGTTCACATGAGTCAAGTGATAGAATATTAGGAGAGTTGTCAAACCAACCATAAAAAGGGGTCACCTGAGGCCATAAAAATTGTTAAACAAATCCATTTACACTGCCATTTCCTTAATGCTAGAACATGCATGAAAATGAGAGGAATAAACTGTTAGCTGATAAGCAGAAATTTGTTTGAAATGTACCTCAACTCATGAATAGCCAAATGAGGCTGTGCAAAGAACACACTGTCCTGACAATATTAGCTTATGGTTTTTGGTTGCAGGAAACAGATTTTGATGCATTTTGTTCAGTATTCAGTATAAAAAAAAAAAAAACAAAAAAAAACAACCACGGAAAATGTAAAGTAATGAAGCAACTGCCAGTGGCTTCTACTACAAGGTTGTTTTGAGTCAATTAATTTCGTTCTACTTCAAGAACTGGAAAACATATCAAACCGAAATGCATTTCCACAAGAAAATGCCATTGGTTTCATGGACAAAATGTTGGGTTTTTTTTCCCCCCACAACATGGATTCAAAGCAGCGATCTTCTGATTCCGGGGCCGGCCTTCTACCACTGGACCACCGAAGAAGGGTGGGGTGTTCACGGGCTGCTTATTTTTAAGTAAACCACAACAAATAGTGACGTGTCTCTTTTTTATAACTGACCTTAGCTTTAGTGTTTGAAGTCTGTTTCTGAGCCTATTCACTGTTACTTCACATCTGCCATAAAGTGAAGTCACAGACTCTCTCTGCAACAACACCCTTTGAAGGTAACTCGACCAGCCTCTCTCTCCCTATATATTATAGAGCTGACTCGTTCACAAAAACAATGTTTTAAAGGATGAATACTCACCCCTAACCACAAAGTTATACAAATGTACTGCCTGGGATATTAACCGATGTTTTGATGTTGGAATGTTCCAATATTTCAAAAACTGTAGGTGGAGAAAAGGCACCAAACTCTGCTATTAAAAAAATAAATTGACTTAAGAATGCCACAGACGCAGCAGACCCAGAGCGCACCAAAAAATCGCGGAGTATTCCTTTAAGGACCTTCATATGGCTTTGTGAGGGGGTGGAATCACTCCAGTGGCCTGTTACAAACATTGGTAATGCGATAGTGCTTCCTGTACAAAGGTGACCTTTTCTGTTGTCCTATAAGACTCCTTGTTCTGCAGTCAAGCTGCTTGCCTCGTTCAGGAATGAGATGAGGTGGCGCATGTGTGTGAAAGTGGCTGTATGAGTGAGTGTGTGTGTGTGTGTAGGGGCGCATGCGTGTGTAAATTAGGACTCCTGAGTATGAGATTACTGATGTTCTGTGCTAGTGATGTGTGACCATTGTTCTGCACACTGGAGCACTCAATAAGGCACTGCAAAGCTTAAGTGGCACAGACTGCATATCATATTTCTGGCTTTGCCTACTTTTGCGGTAAGGGCGGAATGTTTTCTCCACCCTTCTACATGTCTCTAGAAGCAACTAATTCAAATGGGAAATCAATCCAAAGTAAACCCAATGTCCTAAGGGGCATATTTCTGTGGCAAAAAGCACAAATTGGCATCTAAACAGACTGACAGTGAGCTTACGGCTGTGCGAACAGCATCCTTGACATTGTCCCATTCTCTCTGTCGCTGGTCTGCCTATGCAAGTGAAATACAATCTAGTATTATATATATATATATATAAATAAATAAAAAAAGACACAGAAAAAGGTTCTCCTCCTATGCTTCTCAAACCCTCTAAAAAGGGAGACCTTATTCACCAAAAATTATGGTTCTATTCAAGTACATGTACTCACTAAATTTTATTTAACTGTCCAGAAAACCAGAATGTTTTTAAATTTAGGGTGGCCAAATATTAGTAAGCGAGCCCTCTAGGAATTATTTAAATTATTAATAGTGGCTTTTTAAAAATCTCCAGCTCCGAAAACTAACAAAAAACTACCTTGTTACATCAGTATTCAATTCTATATTTTTAGTATTCACAAGTCACCATTATAGCAGCCTAAACTACACATTTTATCTGCACTTGCCTTTAGTGCTTGCTACAATATAATAAAATACCCAATTTCACATAGCCATGGAAAGTAAAAGAGCAAAAACACTTGAGGAATCCCAAGTGTGGGAATGCTATAAACTATTCAACAACCAAAAAATGCTCACTGCTAAATAAACCCTCGTTTGCTTCCATTTTAGGTTTTTCAATACAAGTGTGAGGATGTCCAGGTCAGACCCATTATCTGAATGGATCAATTACGTCAGTAATGAGCTCGCTAGACATCGAACTGGCAAAAACGTAAACAAGCTTTTATAGCTGCTTGATGGCAATGCCATGTAATGAACATCATGTTAGATTTGCCCTCCTAATCATTATAGATCTCAGCAATACAACACCGTCCACAGTATTTGTGGATAAAGTTATTACACTGATACTTATCTGAGACCTGGCTAGCAAAGGGACATAATTAGATTCCTAGCAAATGCAAGCAGTAGAACATGATTAAAGAAACCATGCATTATTTTTCAACCAAATCTCCAGCAGCTTCAGTCGAAAATAATCAGCGTCAGCAGAAATCCTATAGACTCACATACAAAATGTAAGTCAATGGGAAGATGTTTCTGCTGAATGTTTTCCAATTCTTTTACCAAGTAAAGGGAAATGATTCGACATTACTTTCTGTGACCGCTGCCCATGTGCTTCAGATGCGCCAGATAAAGATGAGGTTAAAATGTATTGTTTCAATTAAAGCAAGATTTCAAAACATTAAACATTCAAACTGGCTCATGCAGGGGTCTCAGAAAAGATAGCACACACAGTTATCCAATTTGCAACAATTTGCTGTACACCTGTGTTACAAGTTGTGTTGGAGCAAAATTCTTGACCGTCTGGTGGCCTTGAGGACAATTAGAGAACCGTTTAAATAAATCGGATGTTTTGAGAGTGGAGACCCTCCACAAATGCAACATAGAACTGTTCAATTACAATTGCAAAGATCCTCACAATGTTTAAAAATACATTGAATGATGAATTTGATACTCTCACTGCTTTCTTTTCTAACCTGGCTTCTTAAGAATTGCAATGTGACTCTCTCGTGTGTTTGAGAAGGGAAATCACCAAACTGTGATGGACTTCGGCCCTCCAGTAGGTCACCCTTGTTCTATAGCATTGCTCCTTTAAAAGGTTACGTAAAGACGAGTCAAAAAACAAATGTTTTGACTGAGTTAGTTAAAACAATGGACACCCTCACACAACTTGAGAAAGGCAGCAATTAACTGGACATTCAAATTACAGGTATGGCTGTCCCAGACCCAAACAAATAAAATAAATGTGGAGCTAGAACAGCCTTTGTTCTATATATGGGTGGAATATATTTGCTTCTTGAAAAAAAAAAAAAAAAACTAAGCATACACCACCACTCCCTGTACCTTTCAACAATATTCACTTGAGATACTGAAAGGTCCAGTTGTCCCATAAGGAACTGTTCAAAATGTGTATAACATCTGAAGACACTGACTGATGTTTGTACTACTTGTGAGATGCTGTAATTTATGAACTTTTGCATTTTACCTTTCATCTCTCACAAGCTTATTCAGTACAAGTGAATAGGAACCCTACCAGTCTAGTTAAATAAAATGTAAATATGTCAAACAGCATTCATTCTATTGCTTAACACTGCAATTATACATCCCATCCAGAATATGACGAGCGCTGGCATGGTTTTGTTTACTGGGAAATTGAAGGGAGCCCATAGTTTGGAAATTTGTTTTGTTTTCAACTCTGCTATTTAGTTATTTTTGAATGCACACAGGTCAGGGTTATTAAGCACAGGACTAGGCTGTACATTTCCATACAGTTCCAAAACCTGAAAGTGCTTTACATCATGAACAATAGTTTTGAAATCTGCAGACAATATACCTGTACGAAATTAACATCAGATATGACAGGAAGGGGAAGTTCATACCTCACTCAAGCACTGCCCTCATAGCTTCTTAGTGTCGAGTCTTCCTCATGGACCAGATGAAGAAGATAAGTCTCCTATGAAAAACTCATCACCCCTAAAAGAAGGGGGGGGACACACAAAATCAAAAGAAATTTCGATTACAGTCCAGTAAAAAGAGCATTGCAAGTAATTTTTTCAAATCTAGAATATTTACATTAAGAACACAGTCCCTCTGCTCCCAGTGCTACTTTATGTCCCACTTTATGTTACTCTTGGCATTTTACAGACATCTGCAATTTTATATGGTCATTAGAAATCATACTGTGCGACATGGATCTAATAGACGTGTGCTGGTGTGTACGAAGGTGTGTAGATGTATGAAGATGCACCTATTGTGAGGTAAACGATGACAAGTCAGTACTGAAGAATAAAATGTCCTCAGCCAGCACTGGTGCTGTGTTAACAGAAGATGGCTTGCGCTCTGGCAATTGTGCTTTTAATGTGTGTATGCTTCCATACTGTTTGAATTTTGCAAACTATGTCACATTCATAAAAACGTCATTTCATGCTGCGTTTTAACTGACAGGTCATAGCAGCACACACACAGTGTGACATTATTGAAAATATTCCCAGGCTACATTTGGTCGGACATCTTTGAATCTCTCGCACAGTATGCAGTAAAACCACTGTTTAGGAGCCACAACCAAAGAAATCACCACACTTGTTTCACTATTGTCATCTTTCCTTTGGAAAAAGCACAAAGTTGCACTGTGTATTCCAGGCAATTGGGTGCATGTACAGCTGCTCCAGAGTGTTCCTTTCTATTAGCAGCATTCTTCTATGAAGATTACGCATGCTGTTTGTGCACAAAGGTCATCAATGGGAGTATATTTAAGTACACACTTCACTAAATAGAAGGTTATATCTGGACACAATCACTATTATCTTGAGTGTGAATTGAAGAATTCTGATCAAATCCAATAAAATCCTACTTTGCCTATGCATTGTATTGATTTTGTTATGAATGGCCATTATAACACTTGGATAGTATTACTGATCACAATCACACACAAACTGCAAATTTAATAAAACAGTGCTTAGGAAGAAATATGGCCTCATCACTGGAGAGGCAAACTAAACAGGATGTGAGGTAGACAAGTGCAAAGTCGAGCCGAGCCATGCTGAGCACCCTGTTATACAATCCAAATTTAGGGGGCTTCCAAAATAGACTTAAATTTCAGGTGAAGGGAAAGACCTGTTTATAAATAGCTCATTTGCTGGGTTAAAATTACAAGTGGGCGATGTGACAAAAAACAAACATTAACTGCAGATATTTCCAGTCTATAACAGTTACTAGGGAGGAGTAACAGTTCATTCCTTTCATGATTTGGCTCGGTTTTCAGATTTTAGAGCAATGGCTCAGTTTGTATGACGGTTCAGCTGGAAAGACTAACTAAATTTAAATACAACATGCAAAAAAACCCAGAACACAAGTGTTTTCAAAAAGAAAAAAGGTTCACCATTAATGAATTAATTAAAATTACAACATAGTAAAAAGTATTAAGCAATAATCTGTGCATCATCGGTTATATTTAACAACAGAACCTTTCAGCACAATGGACCAGGTGCTCAGTGAATTCAAGAACTGGGAATGTGTGGAGAGCTAGTCCTTTTTGTTTTTTATTTACTGTAGTGTAATGTTACTGTAACAGATCTTTGGGTTACTCAAGACGCTATACAATTACAATGAACTGTGCCAAGCTGAGCTCCTCACGTTTTGTATTGTTTTTTAATCCACCTTTTACACCACATAGGAATTTCATACCATAATTTAAGGACTAGCATTTTTGGGGCCGATCACAATTACCGATCACCAAGATCATTTTCTGCCGATTGCCGATCACAGAATAGCAGGAGAATGGGAATCTTTTATCTATAATCTACCAGAGTTTGCACCATTTGTAGAAATTAAACCAAACTATAAACTACATTGAAATTAACTATATTGAAAAAAAAAAAAGAGAGAGAGAGAGAGAGAGAGGGAAGGAAACGATTGGCACGCTCTGAAAAAGTCATGAACGAGAGAGAGAAAAAGAGAAAGAGAGAGACAGAGAAAGAGAGAGTGAGAGAGAGGGGCACATAGAGTGCGCGCGCGCGCGAGAGAGAGAGAAACAGGTTTAAAATGGGCGCGATGCCGGAAAAGTCACGAACGAGAAAGAGTGAGAGGGAGAGAGAAAGGCACAGAGAGAGCGTCGCGCGAGTAATTTACTTCAAGTGATCAGCTTTTTTGCTCTGCGCTTTTGAGGTTCACCGATCAAGCTATTTTTAGCCAATATCGGCCGATCAATCGGAGCATCACTATCAAGGACATTTAAACCCAATTTAAATCTTGGCGCTGGAGTACATTTAAACATGACTTAAATTCTGAGGCAAGAGCTCATTTAGCCTTGATCGGGATCTCATGGCTAGAGCACATTTTCATACCTATCAGAATTAAATATGTGCATTCACTGTCACTGAACACACAAGAGACGCACAAAGAAATCTATGGGTTAGAGTCCATACACTGCCAGCCGAACTGAAGACTTCAGGTTCCGGATTTAGTTCAGAAGCAATACATCGATACACTATACGGAAGTATTGGGACACACCTGTTTTTCAGGGTTTGGGCTAGGCCCCTTACATCCAATAAAGAACAGTCTTAACACTTCAGCATACCAAAACCTTTTGAACAGATATGCCTGGTAGTGCACAAACATAACACCAACCACTACCAACTACTGAAACCTACGGTGCACAAAGCAAAGTTTATAACGACAGGGTTGGGTGAGGTTCATCACAGCGCCCTGGGATGAACTGGAACCATTGCCTTTTAGTCCAACAGAATGAACGGGCAAAAATTCCCACAATCTTGTGGAAAGCTTTCCAAAAATTTCATATTAAAGTCTATATATTTGTATGCAATGTCTTTAAAGATCCTATTGGTAGACAGGCATTCCAATACCTTTGCCCATCCGGTGTACGTACAATAATATCTGAGGTTTGACATGTCAGAACCTCTCGCTTTGATGGATGCCATTTTTAGGAAAAAGAATTGTATTACTCAGTTGGAGCTATATTTATTAAGTTGTACCGACACCATACATCCACTTATGGCCACTTTTTTCAATAGCCATTTGTTTCTCACTCGACTCAGCTCCAGCTTTGGGTCACAGCAGCCCAGATGTTTCGTAACTCATCTTTCTTCTTTTGATGGCTTAGTCACTGCTAATCCTCAGACATTATAACAAAGATATGGCTGGCAGGGCTGTGGCGCGGTTTATGTATCCTTGCAGGAAGCACATTAATCCAACAGTATCGACTTCCTCGTTTAGAACGCCACTGAAACAGAAGACGTGAGAGGCTGAGTGCTTTAGTCAGACTGTAAACTGATTCAGACTCTCAAATGGATGAAAACTGCAGTGGGTGCTTTAAAAATAGGGGGGGGGAATCCTCTGCTTTTGAAGCACCTTTTTTTTTGCCTATCCCAGACTTGAAAGGGGGATACTGCATCCCATTTGGATGCTGCTGACCTAATTTCAGCATGGCAACACAGAGAGGGGGAGAAGATGGGGCACAATCCCAAAGCATCTCTCTGAATGGGAGGTGGTTTAAAGAAACTAGAGAAAAATCAAATTTACATACCCTTAACTCGACTGCAGTCAATCAGTCAAGGCATGTTTGGTGTGTGGAGCCTGTTTCTCTGGGTTTGCGCTGACATTAAGAGCTTAATGTAGTTTGGTAATGGATCCATTATATTACACTTTTACATCTAATGCCAAACTAGCAAAATCAATACTCAGAACTGACATTATAGGTAACTGCAATTTTTTGGGGGTAAAACATTTATTTAAAGGTATTCTTCAGAGCTTAAAAAGAGTGAAGGACAATGTTGTGATTATTACACATTTTTGTTACAATAATGTTCTGGTCCTTGTGTTGCACTGTGACATGTGAACCATTTTAAGGCACAAGACATATCACTGACCAAATCTCCAGATTCTAAATGCACGGCACAATCAATATTTCTTGACAAGACCATTAATGAACACATACTGAAACACCACGATTAAGCTAGCTGTGGCGGTAACTGGCACATTTATTTTCAAAATAATCATTTTTTTAAAATGTGCAGTAACATGTTTGTGGTCAGATACACACAAGCTGCCTTCTCTCAAAAAAAAAAGTGGAACAGAGAGATCAGTTAAATGGACCTCTCCAGACACTTGCATGTGGACTCCTGCAGACGTAAAACGCACTGCCCCAATAGAGCACTGATTCCTGACCATACCAGCCTTAATATAAACTATATAAATAGACAGACATAAAACAATAAAAACTGGAACGGAATTAAGCACATAATCCTAGACAGTCCCCAAATCATCCAAAGGTGAGGACCAATTAGCTAAGTTACCTATGTTCAGACAGCTAGCCTAAGGTTAGCTAGCTATGGAAAAAATATGATTTAGAAAATATTTTAAGCCCTAACCTCACCTACAAATACCGTAGTGAATAAAATCATTACTGTATGTTTAATTATTCATTAAAATGGTGCAAGACTGATGTCTGGTTGTTCATCAATCCAACTAGGGAGCAGCTAGCAAGAGCTAAACAGCCTGCTGAAGCTAACGTTAGCTGAAAAGGGCTGGATAAACGAAAAGAGGACAAACACTCAGGCAATATTGGTCTAATATGCATGTAAAGTCCATTAATATTTTATAACAAACTTACCGACCTATAAAATTAGTGAATAAATAATAAATGAGCTCCTTTGCGTCAGTATTTGTCGTTACCTGCTGAGGCTAAGCTAGCTACTTAACAACGTAGACTGTCCAGAAAGATAGAAGGGTCGTTTATTAATGTCCTAACAATCCTTAAACCGTCACTTCATGTGCTGTACGTACCATATAATACTATTAATATGATCAACTTTAGATATAACGAGCAAAATCCTCCATGCTGAACCCTTCACTAAACGTTAGCCAGCTAAAGCCTCCATCCAGCCTCATTTCTCCGTCAGTTTGTTTTTGCACATTTTATGAACTTCAGATCATGTTGTCTTATAAATGTCTGCGTTCATTAGTTCCAGTACCTGTTCTCGTAGACAGAAACGTCCCCGACTTGACGTGATTACTCCGATGTCCACGATTTCATTGGCTCAATCTAAGAGACGATGCCGCTCTCTTCCTCAGATGAACGGATGTGTGTCACTTATAGGTCCATCCCATGGAGCTTAGAGGGTCGGTCTGCTCCAGGAGACCGGCTCCTGTTAGACCAAACATCCAAAACCTCTTCTCTTTTTTGCTATTATCTAATAAGTATGCACACACTTGCAAATTGTCTGATCAAAAGCTATTTTAAGCACATACACCATATGGACAACAGTATTGGCACACCTGACCATTCCAAAAAGACATTGCATTCAAATATATAGACTTTAATATGGAGTTGGCCAAATCCATATCCATATTGTTACAAACATGAAGTAACAATATTACTGTCAATGACTCATCAAGGTAAACAGAGATTTGAGCAACCTGTGCTTACCACAGGGATTAAGCCTGGTCCTAGACCATATTTTCCATTTAATGGAGAATTTCAATTCAGAGTCTGTGTCTGTCCATTCACAAAGACCAATTAGCAAGTTTCACCTTATTAAAGTGCCAAAATTTGAGAAGCCGGTTTTCTTCTGATGGATACTGGAGGTCTTTATTTTACAAAATTACAAATACTGCAGAACTGCTGATCCCAGAGACAGTATACTTAAGTGGAAGTCTTACTGAAAATGCTAAAAAGAGCCCATAACGTTCACTTAAATTTGTTCTAGCCTGAATTGTGGCCACCCATCGATTAGGTCCTCGCCAAAGGCTGAGGTAAAAGTGCACAGAGGGCAGTTGTGAGCACCTGTTTGAATGGTAAAATGAGAAATGAGACGCCCCACAGCCTTACTGCTCTCGTGGAGACAAACAGTTAGGGACTGCAGGAGTGCAAATGCCCCAGCTGGGACAAGGCTTCTGCATGTGCTGCCCTGACAAAAGGTCCATGTACAAAGATTAATTTTTTTAACTATTGCCAGTTTTCTTTTGAAACTCAAAAAAGTACATAAAAAATATGCATTTTCTCTGGGACATGCTCTTAAAGTAATGTAATTAGCTAAAAGTACAGTATTTATTCCAAAATAATATACGCCCTCAAACTCAGACTTGAATTACTTTAGTAAATATGCTTTTTTATTTTTGACATTCATTACTCATTACACTGCACATTCTCTGCCCTGTTGCACAATCACATTTATTGCTGTCTACCTCTGTTCTGCATTTTTGCACACAACTCTCTGCTGCTAGAATTCAGCACCTGTATTCATCCAGACTGTAGTTATTCACTACGACACACAATGTACTTAAAATGTGACTCCCGTAATTTACCCCTGAAAATACACTCAATCTATATATTTGAAATAAGTGAAACCAACTTCTTAATTTTACCATAAAATTAGTTTGAAGGCATGAGTGTGAAACCACTTAATCTTACATTTAAGGCATTAATTCTTACTTATTTATGGGGCAAATTTGAAAACGTATGTGGAAAATTCAGTAGTTTTACCTCTTAATCAGCCTTAATCCATGCATGTTTCCCCTTAAAAGGGTCAAATAAAGGTGTTTGGTTTTGTAGTGATTGTCAGTTGCACTAAAAGTTGTCTTGTGTTTTTTCTTGCAGTCTTTTTCATCCTGTCTGCACTTGGGGTGTCCTGTTTTGTTCTTGTGTTTCACTGTGTACTGTGTGCATGGTTGAAATGACAAAAAAACCTATTTCACCACTTGACCTCACTTGACTATGACAACAAAGTATTAATATTAACCATCACTGCATTGTCCAGGCAGGGGTGCCTCTACTTCTGGAAGGTCAGAGATCATCATGTTGGTGATTTCCCACTCAAGCACACAATTCAGCTCATCTGCTAATTATTAACACATCACTCATTCAAAAGCCTGTTAGACCCGGAAATCACTGTTCTAGTAATTGTGATTGTTCTAAGTTGACTCGTATAAACATGTATGGTAAATTCTGAGGAGGCAGCAGTGACTGTCTGAGCAAATTGGCCTATTTTTCAGACCCACAGATATAGCCATCGTCAGTGTGGCCTGCTGATTAGACTGCTCTTGCAAGTCTCTTGAGCAGATAACAGAATAAACAGTGATCAATGTGTTCCTCCTGCTTTGCCCCACTGATAGATTTAAATGCTGTGTAAATATTAACTAGAGCCTCTTCAGTGCCGTGCTGATCAGTGAAACCCAGCAGGTCACATAAAGAGACGGGAGGCATGTGGCAAGCAGGCAGTATTTACGTTTTGTTTCCCAAATGGTGGAGGAGTCAGATCTCAGGTAAGACAGTTGTGTATTATCTGCCCATTATATGTAAATATGTACACAAAGACTGGCGTTGTCTCGACATTGTTTGCAGTTTACATTGGTCCATATTTTCTGTGAGCACAGATTTATTTAGATCAATCAAAATGTGTGGCTTTATCATTCAGTTTCTATTACATATGCATCCTTTTGAAGCTCCTTTTCCTTATACTAAATTTAGCTGTCAGTTATAGAATTTACATTCGAAAGTGCGGCAAGAATTTACAACATTATTCACAAGTTATTTTGGACAGAACTGCACATTAACAGCTCCATGTGACAGATGAATCAGAATGAGAAAACTTTACTGATCCCATAGAAAATTGCTTAAAGATGCTCTAGATACTAAGCAGTACTTTCTGCTGCCTGCTAGACACCTTCATGCCATTTTTTATTTACTTTGGCTGGCTTAAATAATTGTATAGATTAGTTATTGTATTAATATATGGGGTGGAGGTAGCTCAGCAGTTAGGATACTTGCCTCCAGACCAAGAGGTCATGGGTTCGATTCCTACCTTCAGCACCACAACTGGGTCCCTGAGCAAGACCCTTAACCCCAAGTTGCTCCAGGGAGACTGTGCCCTGTAGTTAGGGAATGGAAGTCGCTTTGGATGAAAGCGTCTGATAAATGCCGTAAATGTAATATGTCATTCTTTGTAGCTTGCATTCAGTATGTATTTGCGATCAAGTAGATGAAATAGATCAAGAAGATGAACAAAAACAGTTTTATAGTCACTTTTGTTACTCTGTTGTTTGCCTCCAGGATGGGTCTGAATCTCAAGCTTCACATTTGCTTGAGTTTTGTGGTGCTTTTGTCCAAACATTCCTCAGCTCTACATTCTTCTAACAATCAAGCTGAACACCGCATTGAAGACTCATCTTTACAAGAGTACTTAGATGAGGCTTTTGAGGAGCAGGTAAGAACATGATAAACGTTCAGGTCATATGAGGCTAAAAAGGTTTGTTTGTGTACTTTGTAAGAATTACTCATTTCTTTTAACGTGTTTTCAGTTTTAATTCATATCAATAATCTTGGCACATCACAACTCTTTGCAATATTCTTTTGGACATTTTTTAAAAAGTAAATAAATAAATTAAATGAGCAGTGTTTTAAACTAAGTTAGCATTAAAATTAAAACCAAGATGTGATAAACAAGTCAATACTTACTTTGTTTTATTCTCAAACATGGGAACAACTCAATATTTTAATGTAATCATATGCAATCCATAAAGTTATCTTCAACACCTACAGGGTTAGGGTGGGATTTCAGTGAAGACATAGCAACTCAACAACCTCAATTACTGGTCATAAAAAGGCTAGTGTCCACATCCTTATTGGCTTTGAAAACGTTTATGTTCTTGCACTGGTTCTCACTGTTTGCACACGTCTTCACTGCAAGGGTTACTACCTGCAAAGGCTTTTTTTGGAGTATGGCAGCAACGGAACTTTGACATATGAGGGTCTACAGAATCTTCTGGGCAGTCTGGGACTCGGTGAGGTCAGCGTGCTGGAGATCAGACATGGAGGAATCAAGCATTCTTCCCCAAGCCCCTCTCATTCTCACCCACACTCTTACACAGACCATCATCACCCTCATCAGGCCTCAAGCACAGCATCACTAAACAAGTAAGAGACTTACCAAGCATCAGATTTCCAGTTCAGTTCACTTCATTTTATTATCCTGCTGATTTAATGCATAACATACACAGTGTGAACTCTATTATTCTCTGTTATTCTACTCGTTATTCTACTCATACCATACATGCATTATTCTAACTGCACAGTATTAATACACTATTGAAGGAATATCATATTGTACCCTACAGTACATATCAAATCATGAATAACCAATTAAATTATACCAAACTGACCTGTTCAAGGTGTCCAGGGTGTTTCTTTTTTGCCCTGTGAGGACTTTTTCCAGCACCCCCTGCAACCCAGGTTAGGATAAGTGACTCAGGAAAATGATACTAACCTACTGTCTATGTCAATTTTAATACAGGGATTAGCTCTGATGATGCAGTGGGGAGTGCTGTCCCCTCACAGAAAGGTCTGAAACCCAGCCAGGGCAGACATACATGTTCTCCCCATGTCTGCTCGTCTGTTTTCTCCCACAGTCAAAACACATTAGGTGAAGTGAAGAAGGGAAATTGCGCCTAGGTGTGACTGCAAACTGTGTCTGTCTGTGTGTTTACTCTCCAGTGACCTGTCCAGGGTGTTTATCTGCCTAAATTTAATACACCAAACATGTCTTGGCTAAATGTTGAAATGGAATGTGGAAAACTGTACATTTAATATAAAATATTAGCTTTTTTATTTTTGCTGGATAGGCTCCAGTTACAGAAAAGTGGTTCAGATAATGGATGGACGACTATAGATATGTTAATTTCTCACTTTCTCCACACAGACCAACTCAGCCTGAGACCAGTACAGAAATGAAAGCTGCAGTCAGCAGATCTGCAGGGGAACAAGATCATTCACAATCCACACCTTCTCCTGGCCCAGAAGATGGCCTGCTGTCAAATCATCTGATAAAGAAACACATCCATGAGAATGTGAGTGCTAATCACCAACCCGGCTGTAGTAAACTATACTTAAAGGATCAAAGTGCGTGTGTCATACGTCTCTGTAATCAGAAGATCAAAGTTCTGTTACATCTTAAGGTGTCGCAGTCAGTCACATGCAAATTGGGATTAGTTTATACCTTTATTCAACTGGGCTGAGTAACACTTGTAAAGCTTAAAGTGATCAAAACAATCAGTATGTTAGTCAAAACATGTTTGGCATCTTAAATAGATGTTAAGTTTTACTGGAGGCTAATACAATGTAAAACTAGGACAGGACTGAATGTTCCAGCATACTTCACACACATACACGATACAATGACTGGAAATCCCTCCAAAACAACAAAGAAATGCTGATGTAGCCACAGACCACGACTAATAAGTGCAGAAGTTACATTTCTTCAACTTTAGCCACCGGCAGGGGAAACATTCATAAATCTGACCCAGTTCTGGCTTGAGCATTCCTCTTATCCTTCAGATACATCATTAGAAGGGGGTTTTCCTAGGCTTTAAGCTAGATAATCACCCAAATCTGGCTCAAACATTGCTCCCATCTTCCAGACACGCCATGAGAAGGTTTTCCTAATCTTTAGGCAATCACATCTCACTCTAGAGATGACTGCAGCAAAGGCATTACTGTAAACCCGTAACTTACTAACTACGTCATTTTCAATACAATGATTAGCTCTGAGCATGGCATGATGGTGCAGTGGCTAGTGCTGTCACCTCACAGAAAGGTCTTGGTGACTAACTATGTCTCACATTTCTGTTTGCTTCTTTCTCCAAAAAAAAAAACAAAAAAACCAACCCAAAATCTCTTATCCCCATCCCTTCCTTACTTTTGTTCCTTACTTTTCTTTGACAGATGTTTGGGTGTACCTAGCCTGCAGTAATTTGGTTGAATAGAGTATATAGAGAATAGAGAATAGAGAATAAAGTTTAGCTTTACAGGTTCATGAAACAGATGTGGACAACTTGAGCACTGATGTACGTAGCTCTGGATAAGAGCATCAGATAAATGCTGTAAATATGAATGTAAACGGGTAGTAGGCAGGATTACACTGGATGTAGTATTGGTCACATTTTTCATTGTGGTCTGGGTGTCCTTTTACAGCTCGACAGAGTTTAAGGAAAGTGTGTGATGATTAAAAAATGCTGTTCTCACGATAATTTACCTGTTAGCCTCATTTGGCTTGTGGCACCAGGACAAAACAAAAGAACCAAACAGGTAGCTGGTAGCCTGGTGGTTAGGGAGTTGCCCCTGCGATCAGAAGGTTGTGGGTTCACATCACAGCACTGAGGTACCCTTGAGTAAGATGTCGTTCCCACACCCTGCTTGCTGGGTGCTGTGTTTCTGGCTGCCTGCTGCTTCTCTTGAGTGAATGGTTTAAACGCAGAGAAGAATTTCTCTTGTTGTTCATGCTGTGGTGTGTTCATGTAAGACAAATGGTCATTATACTTTACTGTTTCTTGACCTATTCACTTCACTTATGGTGAAGTGACCAGTGTGTAAATATACATTTAATGAAATACCATGTTAATGTCTTGAGTAAACTGGGTAGAATTCTCTATTAGAGTCTTTTAAAGACATGGAATCCCTCTTTGCTCCTTCTGTCCTCAGTGTCTGAATGTCACCCAGTTGCTGTGGAATTTCGGTCTGGGAAAGGCGTCCCACATCACCCCTGCACACTTCACCTTCCTGTGCCCCGCTTTGCTCTACCAGATAGACAGTGGTGTATGTCTCCGCCACACAGAGTCCAGCATTGAAGAAGTCAACAGTAGTGTGGCTTTCCTCAAAGGTGAACAGCTTCTGTATGTAAATGTCCCTCTGAAATGATAAGTCCTAATCAGCTGGAGACTGGTGACGAGCTCAGTAGATGGTGCTCTCAAAAGAGTTTGAAATACGAGGCTGCTATGCTACAATATCTGCATTTTATTCATTTTACTGTGTTTATAAACCTACAGAACATCAGGTCATAATCAACAGATACATACGTTAACCATATCTGGATCAGCCTAGAATATTAACTCACCACTATCAACGCTGATAAAGATTCAAAACATATCCAGTCCATAGACTAAGCTGCGAATACAGTGAGTTTTACCTTCGTGATGATTGTGATTTCGCAATCATAAACACATTTAGAACTCATTAGAGCAGTTTAGTCCATCCATTAACCCTGAAGTAAACTGTGAACCCATTTAGCTCACCTATTCACACTGAAGTAAACTGACTGTAGACAGGTTCATTTTGGAGATACTGGAGGTAAATTAGATACAGATCATTAGAAACATACTGTGCATGTTTTATCCCAGCTCTAGGTTGGGCCTCTTTGGCGCTGTTCGTGATCAGCCTGCCTTCCCTGCTGGCCCTGGGACTGGCTCCACTGATTCCACCCTCCAGCCTCCGCACCTTCCTATGCCCCATGGCTGCCATGGCAGTGGGCACTCTGTGTGGAGATGCCCTGCTGCATCTATTGCCCCATGTGAGTGAGTGACTGAATTTTTTTTCCTGATTATTCTATTTTCTATCAATTGTAATGAAAAGCTAAAGGGATAGTTCAGTGAAAAATTATGCCCCCATAATTGCATGCGAGACTACATTGCATGCTTAAGCCATCTCAGACAACATGAATCATTTATCTAGAAAG
>JBBPDE010000134.1:24819551-24835497 GCA_037974605.1 Nannopetersius ansorgii
TACACACCTTCACACACACCATCATACATCTACACACCTTCACACACACCATCATACATCTACACACCTTCACACACGCCTGACACTAAAAGTCTGCTGGACATATTGACATATAGAATATTGGGATCCTATAAATTCCCACTGGCTGGGGAGGCTTCCTATCTCTAGATTTAAGATAGCTATGATGTCTTTTTGGCTCTGTTTTGCATCTTGGAATCCAGATTTTTTTATTTGCCATGCAATCCACCATGCAGTGGCTTTTTGGCATGGTTGTGTTTTCGTTTTAAAACAGTAAAGAGAACTGTGCAAAGCAAATCTTTAGAAAGAGCAGCATGTTTTTCACCCTCTAAACTTTGTAGCTGAAGCCAAAACATTAAATTGTAATTCTAACATGCCATGACTTACACTGTGGTGCATTCGAAACACTTTTCGAATAAAACAGTTGCTACACCCTGAATCACCTGGCAGTAATTCTGTCTATGGCAATGAGGCGAAGACAGGGTCCACAACACTAAAAGATCGGCAAGGTGGGCCAAGCAGTGTAATGCCGTGAATGTAAAAGTCTTTTTTTTATTTCATAATTTGTGGGTACAACTTTGCTTTGATTCATCAGAGTCTCTAATTGTATACCAGACAGATGGTTTAGCGGCATAATTAGCATTACGCATTAGCATAAGCACAAGCCCATTCTAAAGTCTGGAATCAGCAGAGGGAACCATTTTAGAGGTCTTTACAAAATTTGATGCGCAGGTTGTCAACCTCGCTCAGGTAGTAAAGCGCAGTCGGATGCTTTTTTTTCAGCAGCTGACTATTATTACCACTACAACTGTGTTTGATTTGGTGTTTTTTTTTTTCACACATGACTTTATTACCTTGAACAACAAACAAAGCCACAGACCGACAAAATTATGCAGTGTCTTTCCTGTAGGGCTGCAAGCACTTATTGTCTTATTGATCCATGTCGAAAATTGTTAAGAACTGTGTTCCAAAAGCTGGGTTAGTGGTCCGGAAATGCAGCACATTTTGTTCAGACAGACACGTTAAAAAAGATCAAGGCACTGATGTTTGATTTTAAAATGCCATAAAAATGTGTGTTTTGTGTGTTTCATTCCAGTATGCAGGATACATTGTTGCCCTCCTCTGACCCAAACATGAACTGACCTAACTTGTTCTGCAGTTACTGCAAAATATTTTTTTTGGTTAATACTAAAAATAGCTGTGTTTATCAATAATGTGTACGTGTGTGTATACACTCATATATATTATATATACATAAACTCACACACACACACCCACACACACACACCCACACACACACACACACACACACACACACACGTCTGTAATTTGGTCGCCCTCCTCTGGTACAAACAGAAATTGCCCTAAACTTTGCTGTAAGTTACTGTTAAAATACTTTTTTTAATTGTTTTATATGTGTTATAAAATTTTAATTCAACAAAATTTCATACAAAAAATACTGATTTGCATTTATCCCAAACACAAAATAAAGGTGCCGCCCCACTCATCGAGCCCATGCTGGAATGCTGCACTGAGCACCTAAGAGCGCCTGCAGGTGACCACAGAAAGCCTAGTAAACTCCTGGAGGGTGCGGGTTCCCACGGGGGTCCCGCATGGTCTGGCTGAGCCGCAGTCGGTAGAGTGGGCCTGGAGCCAGCAGGTCGGCTGAGAGAAGAGGCAAAAGAGAGACTTAGTCCGCCTCACTCTCTCCGGGTGCCGCGGGGGTTTACACTCCGAGTGTGTGTTCTCCGCTTCCCCGAGTGTTTGGCTCGCGTGTGTGAGTTGCTCCTCGCCGTTAATTGCATCAGCTGCAGCAGCAGGAGCTTCCAGTCACCGCTCGGAGCCGCGCGTCCTCTGGAGACCGGAGAAGGACACTCTGCAAAACTCTCCACGAGTTCCAGTCCGCACTGTTCCCGGCACACACACACACACACACACACACACACACACGCAGACGAGAAGAAGAATCAAGTGTGTGTGTGCGTGTGTGTGTGTGCGCGCCCACCCCCCCCGGACACACACACACTTACTTGGCGCGCGCTAGACGGGAATGTAAAGATGTCCACGCGTTTAATGTGTTTCTAATTAAAGCCTCGCGCCATGTAGACTAGACCCGAGAGGGACCGTCATCAGCATCACCTTCATCATCATCACCATCATCACCATCATCATCGTTCCTGCGTGGGACGATAAAAAAGCGCGGGAGACAGAAGGAGGGAGTTAAACTCTCGAGCGCCCGCGCCGCACGCGCCTCCGGGTTGAATTGGATAGACGAGCTCTGGACCCCCGGCTCTGAGCGCTCGCCTGCCGGACACTTTTAGAACCGCTTTTTACTTTTTAAGGGGATCCAAAGCGTTTGGGGATTGAAACTTTCCTGGAATAATAAACCAACACAGCTTTGGTGAGTTACTTACTGCACGTGCTTATTATTATTGTTATTATTATTACCCTTAAGGAGACATGGACCAGGTAAAAAGGATGTAAAACCGTTATGTATTCCAGTTTCAGTGGTTGTTGGGTCATTTTGTAAAAATAAATTCCCATTGTTTTACCTGGAACACCTGTGCCTTACAAGACTGAGTGTCAAAGCAGAAGTTTTAGTTATTCAGGAGGCTTGGATGTGAAATGGTTCACTGTAGAGTCTTTAAAGTAGTGGTGAAGCTACACATCAGTTTTATAACGGATGTTAAAGATGGTAAAATAGTGGCAAATCTGAACAAAAAGTTTTTACTGGGGACAATTTTAATTCAAAACATCCTTCACCTACTGCCATGAATGTGTTTTATTTTTAAACCTTTAAAACCTTTACAAAACTCCTAAAACAATGTCTCAGCCATCAGTCTAGTCATTTAGAGAAATAACTTTCTTTTAGGGAGCGTTTAAGGCTTCAGACGTCTGGTTCTATTCACTAACACTCTAAACAATTCTGACTCTATAAGCTGCTCTAGAACAGAGGGTTTCACCCCAAGTCACTCAAAATGACATTTCTTGATTATCTGATTTCGCAGAAGTTTTGAAAAATGGGTGGGTTCTCCTTCAAGGACAGTCAGTTAACACTGCTTGGGCACTTTTATTTGGAAAGTTATTTGGAAACTTTGCTAAACTTTAAAATGGGCTATTTTTCCATTGCATTTCACTCAAACTACTCAAGCACTGCCCTACCCTAGCGTACATGTCACTGCATGTGAGGGTGAACTATTTCAGGCTAGATTGCTTACAAGATGAAATTTTCTCTCTGTTTGTCAATGAAAATGCCTTCGATCCCACATTGTCTTCTGATGTCTAGCCCATAGAGTCTATAGCCCATATCTTGTATCAGATCCATATTCTAAATGTTTGGTGACGTGCCTGCAGTCGCGATGTGTGTGTTCAGACAAGCTGTGTGTAATACATGGCATTGATGACAGTGGCGTGCATTTATTCAATTTCCCACTAGAAGTTACTTTTGAACCTATTATATGTGTTTCCTTCTGCTCTGCACTGAGCAGCAATTTAAGCTGGAATAAACAAGAGTGTCTCTTGTTACCTAATGATCTGTAACTAAACAGCTAAACATTCTGACTTGCTACTTAAAGGGCCCATAGAATGGAAAAATAAATGTTTCTTACTCTTATGAAATGGTGCAAACTATAAACAAGTCTAAAACAGTGCCATTCACTAACCAGCCCATATGGTCCACATGTGCAAACATGCTGCTAAAAGAGACGTTTTGAAATAATTGTTTTTGTGATGTCACAGGAACCAAAGTATTTGCATGTATCCTTTAGCCTATAGCAGATTAGTCCCGCCCACTTGTGTCAAAGTGATAAACAGTGGTTTAGTCTCCGCTGTTGTTTGGAGGAGGCTCACTGAAGGGTAGCCACATATATTTACTTAAATCAGTTTTAAAGGAACATTAATGAAATGGCCACTTTAATTCTGAGAGGCGATGAGAGGTTGTAAAATGGTCATGCAGAAAGTAATTATGATTGTTTTGGGTCCATAAAACTACACAAATGTCTTACGCAGTTCCTAAAATCTTTAAAAGGAGATATTTTCATGCACTAGTCAATTGTGTCGGCTTTGTTAAAGCCATTGTTTTTGCCATGCTTCACACACACAGTGTGTTTGAACACTTGGTCACGTGAATCAGCTATGTGGAGGCAAGCATTCAGCATTACTGACAGAGTGGATTCAGCCCATATGGGTCAGTGTGTTATAGGTCACATGGGAATCAGAATGATGAAGATTTCCTTTAATTTCATTTCCCACTAAAAATGACTTTGGTAATGGAGTGATCCAATTTACACTATTTCCAGTCACTCCTTTAGCCCGAATCTACTAGAAACGCACCAGAAAATGGCCTAAATTAAGATTTTCTAAAAGAGACCCCTATTAAGATTGGCAAAGTGTTTATTTTATTACATTTCCCGTTAAAACTGACATATGTAATGTATATAGTGAATCTGTTTAAAGCTGTTTAGCTCGTTCTGTTTAGTGCTTATGTTTGGAAGCCACTGTAGTAGCTAAATTTGGAATAAAGTAGTCCCTATTAGCCAAATATCCACGATACATAAGTCCAGTTTAGTCCAATTTAAAGGGCACTTCTTATTGAACAAGGACATTTCTTTTGTTGTTATATGTAAAAAATGAATCGTACTGAACTGTATGTGTTTGTATACATTTGTCTGTTCTGCTCATTCATGTTGAAGGAGTGTATCATCCTGGGCCACTTTTTGAAAAAAGGTGCAATACAGAGGCAGCCAATCAGAACAGATGTAATTTACATATAGCTGTCCTAAAAGCACAGTAACCAAAAACAGACACTTTAGTTCTAGGAATTAGAACGTTTTCAAAAACTCTTGAAGTCTTGAATTATGAAAACATGTGAGTTATGGGCCCTTTAATAGGTTCTTATTCATACACTGTATGGACAAAAGTATTGGGACTCCTGGACACTACACTAAAATGACATTACATTCAAATACACATAACTTTTATGGAGTTGGTCCCCCCTTTACAGCTGTAACAGCTTCCACTCTTCTTGGAAGGCTTTCCACAAGATTTTGCAGTTTCTGGATTTGTGTCCATTCATTCTGTAGAACACTTATAAGCTCAGACACTGATATTGGATGAGAAGGCCTGGATCACCATCTCTGTTCCAGCTTATCCCAAATGTGTTGGATGGGGTTGAGGTCAGGGCTCGGTGAGGGCCAGTCAAATTCTTCCACACAAACTCATCCAGCCATGTCTTCATGGAGATTGCTTTATGTACTGAGGCACAGTCATGCTGGAATAGAAAAAGGCTCTTCCACAAACTGTGTCCACAAAGTTGGAAGTATGGTGCTGAAGCATCAAGATTGCCCTGCACTGGAAGTAAGGAGCCACCTGAACTCAATTATTAAGAGGTGTCCCAATACTTGTCCCCATAGATTGTAAGTAATATTAAAATGTTAAATGTATTTTGTGCTCTGACTCCTTGTCTCCCTGTGCAGGTCAGTCAGGGTTTTTATAGCCCCCCTCGCCACGTGGTCTTGTCATCGTTCAGAGATGTGCGCGCTCCGAGCTCCTCTCATTGTGGCGCTCGCGTTGCTCGTTCTGTCTCAGCGCGTGACCGGCCGGCCGAAAGATGAGAGCGTGGAGGAGAGCGCGCGGCGTCGAGACACCCTGCTCGCGCGGATCACGCAGTCCACGAGCTCGGAGACGGAGCGTGAGAGCACGCACGGGCACGCGCTGAAGACGGAGAGCGGAGAACAGGTGCTCGGTAAGAGATCACCGCCCCCCCCACCCCCATATACACACCCCTCGCTTATGAAAATGAACCCAATTATGAGCGACCAGATCAGAGGGATTATTAGGGAAGTTTGCCCCCTCCCCCGACACTGTTGGGACATTGCTGTGAGGGTTTATTTGCATTCAGTAAGATCTTCTTTGTCCAGCCTGATTCTCCGTGACATAACTGAGCTCAGTTTAATATCATTTCCCCACTGCTTAAGTTCAGTTCCTGAGAAAGAGCCTTCCTCTAATCTCAGCCCGGATCCCAGTCTCTGCTCTGGTCTTTATTGGTCTCATATCATCAGATCTTGAGATAAACCATAAGATCCCTAAGAAAGCTTGTCACAAATGCCAAACTTGGACAGTTGTTGGGAGGGGGCTGGGTTTTTTTTTTTTTGGGGGGGGGGGGGGGTGAAAAAAGTGAGAATTTAAGAACCCCCAAACAAAAAAATAATTTACTTCTGAGACTTAGAAAAGACTGGATCACAAATACCACTTTATCCCGAGGGCTCAGGTGTGACTGCCCCAGAGTGTCCCATTCTACTGGTGGGACTGTGGCAGTAAATTAATCAGAATAATTAAACTGAATTATGTGAAAAGTGAGCAATAATGGATTCAAAATGATGTTTTCATTTCCATTAGTAAAGCCAAAAATGTTGTTCACCGAATTTCTTTAACGCGACTAAAAGGGTGATGATGCAATCAACAACCACAACCTGCAAGCACCAGATTGGATTAGAGTCAAGATGTCTTTCTCATTATCGGGATTAATTTATCATATAAAATCAAAACATGCGGATGGAGCACAGAAGAGGCAAGACCCTTCGAGCACACCCACTCTGTCTGTGGCGGACGTTTTTGAAAAGGCATGAACGTTTTCCAATGATTACTGGTAATATAGGGGCTGCCACTCTTTGTTTTAATACACTTTTTTGTTACAGGCCCACAGATAATGCTGTTCTATCTTTCAACAGTTTTTAAAGCACTTGTTCTGAATGCACTTCATTCAGAATATTAAAATGCACTTGAATTCACTAGTTTTGTGAGCGAAGATATTTAATTGTATAATGCTTTTTGGCTATTCATGAGTGGGGCCATGCAAAATGTTTTCTTTTATATTGTGCATTGTTTGAATGCTAAATAAATATTTTCATAGTTTTGTAACAGATTTATTCTTTGAACCATGAATCTCAATTTATGCAATTGCAATGCAGCCATAACCGCAATATTACAAAAAATTGGTATAATTTCTTTCGGTGTTTTGATTTGCGGCTAAGTGTTTCCTTATTTTCGGTTTTGGCCAAAAAACATCATTTTGGTGCCTCCCTACTAAAAGATCTGTTAGCTTGTCTTCATAAATCAGGTAAACTGAGGAAGACGGTGCACTGCTGGCGATGTGGGTAAAGGTTAAAAGGTTAAAATGAATGCACTCAGTGTTATTTCATTAAAGTTCACTAAAAACCTCAGTGCTTAACACTGAGGTCCAGTCCTAGTTTTAGCATTAGCTTATCTAAAGGGTCCGCTTCTGTAGCTAAAACCTTGTCTTAGTTCGATGTGTGAAACAGTCTCACGCTGCCTTCACTAGAGCCCATAACCCAGAATTTCTCATCTCTGAATGGGGAAAAAGAAACAAAACATCAAAGCAGCTGGGAATTTGGAGACAGCCAACAGTAATAAAGCTCTTCTTTTTAAGTTTACTTTCGTTCAGTAATACAAACACACAGGATGTTTAATTTGTAACACTGACCATAAAGTTCACAGTGTGAGAAGGTAAATACACTATGGGCTTTAATAATTATTTAATAATAATGACTATCACATGGCTAGTTGGAGGCATAGTGGTTGGAGAGTTGCCCCTGCAATGAGACGGTTGTGGGTTTGAATCCCAGGACTGCTAGTGGCACCTCTGAGGTACACTTGAGCAAGGTACCATCCCCACACTCTCCGGGCGCTGTGTTTCTGGCTACCAGCTGCTTCACTTGGTGAATGGGTTAAATGCAGAAAAGAATTTCACACTGTGTGCCGTCTTGTGTTCACATATTACAAATACACTTTACTTACTTACTTACCGAATCCTCACTCCTGAAGGCCTCTCTGCTTTTTGCAGAAGCAGATTAAAAGGAGCCTCCTATTTAGTTTTCCTTTATCCTGTAAAATAATGACTGTAATATACTTATGAAAGGAGGGGAGAGCCCTTATCGAAGGAGGGGTGGGTATAGAGCTAAACTTAGTTCATACAATTATTTTGACATCTTTCAGGCAACAGTTTTCTGTAATTTTGTAAAAAAAAAAAAAAAAAACACACAAAAACATACTGAATACAGCATATATCCGTTTTTCTACAGATCCGTAGAATAGCCAGGCATCAGCATTCTGGTTGCTATAAGTAGTGTTCCAGCCTGGACTCATTTATGAATGAAGTACAAATAAGGGCAGCCAATCAGAACAGAGGCAATTTACACAAAAGTACAAAAAAATATTTGGTTTAATTCTAAATGACTTGAGAAATGATTATGTTAACTTGAAGTAGTTTTTGTTCCATTAAAACACATATAAACACATTTACAGTGTACAAAATACAGTCGTATGCGAAAGTTGACATGTTTTATTGCTTTAAAAAGTTAATATAAGCACACCTTTCCACACCTTTTATTTTAATACATTGGGAAATAGTTTATGGAAAAATGTGTGGCATGTTTTTTTGCTTGTTTTGTTACACCCAGAAAATGAATAGAATTTGTGCTTTTAATTTGGTAGAAAAAATAGTTTTTTTGCTACCGGTGGAGGATGCCTTAACTTATTTTTACTGACTAAATCAACAAAGCATGTCATTTGACTGGGGTCATTTGACTTTTGCATACAACTTTAAATTATGTGCCCTTGAACATTTTGTTACATTCTGCTGTAGAGTGGAAATAAATACCTAAAACGATGATCCACTCTAAAAAACTCTTGAATTAAAAATGACAAACAAAAAAGCCCTTTCACCGGATATCTTTAATAAAGGAAGTGCTGCTCTATTGTTTTAATCCTTTCGGTATGATATTTAATGCTGAAACTCAAAAGTTGAAGGGATGACAGTAAAGCAGTCAAAGTATGCTCACAAAAAGAATGAAAAAAATACAGAATTACGAACCAAACATGAAGGACTGATTCATATCCTCACAATAGTACTTGAGAAGGAGTGACATAATTTTATAAAAATGATAATTTTTATAAAAATATAGAAAGAAACAAGTACAAATCTATTAAAATGTTACTTGGATGTGACCTGGTTGTTTGGCGGTGCACAGATTTTCAGCTGATTCTGGGATCATATTGGGCATACAGGTGACCTTTAGAACTTGTGGGACATATAGATGGGGTTCAAAAGTCCCCTCTGTCTGGACAGTAATGCTGTAGCGCTGCATTCCTTTTGCATATCATTGTTGTGTAGACAAAACCTTGTATGTCCATTTTTGGACATTTGTTCTCTTTTTTTTGTATGTTTTTACATAATTTCACTGTGTTTTATAGTGTCACAATTATGACTGGACAACCAAAAATGGTCTGAAAATGACTTTGGATTAAATATTTTTACATTAACTGTCATTATATGTTAAAAATGTTTCTTCCTCCTCCTGAAAAATATAAAATTAGGAGATATGGGAATTTGTTCCAAAAGAATATAGATACAAAAGCTGCTATTCAACTGATGTTTTATTAAATATTTCAAGATTTCAATGAGGTAGAAAGTATTAAGTGATATAATATGTAATAATGCACAACTAATATATGATGCAGATCCATTCATTTTTTGTCTGGTTACATTTCTCCAGTTTTCACCTCCCCAATCAATGCTAATTCTGCATATGACCTTAATTCGAACATTATTCACAATATTCTACAGTGTTCTCACTTGTTTTAGATCTACGGTTCCGTTCATCAAGCATCTCTCCCTGTTAATTTACAGCTGTTTAGTGTCTTAATAATGTTTTGAACCCTGTAATCAGGACGAACAGATTTCAGTCTTTTTATACCCTTGTGTGTTATTATTATGCTGGTCAAGCTGAGGCTAATTCACTTTATCTAATAAAGTTGATCACTTTACAATAAGACTATCTTCATAAAAAAGTTTAGAATGATTTACAGTCAGTTGTTAAGTAGGTTGTAAAAAAACCCATTTATAAGCAGTTATAAATAACGTTGTCTTCAAATGATGTAGGCTTACTATTGGCAGGGTTTTTGTGGTCTTGGGTATTTTGAGCAGAAGGAAAGTGGGTGTATGTGTTCAGGTGCTGGACTAAAGGCAGACCTGCTGGTCTTAAGCTGAGTGTAATCACGCCGGAATGTTGGGAGTTGAGTAACTGGACTGGTGTTATCGGCTTTAGGGTCATCGCCCCCTGCTAGAGGTCAGCATCGCCTAGAATTTGACCACTGACCCTCTCTTCCTGTCTCCTTACAGAAATCTTCCCCAGGGACCTCAGAAAGAAGGAGAAATTTTTAAAACACTTAACAGGTGAGTGTTGGACACCACTGATGTAGTTGCCTTCTAAGGGACCCCCACCCTAACATGTGTGCATGCAAACACACTGACTTCCTATGTACTCTGTAAAGAAAGGAACAAAAGGCGGTCCAAAAATCGCACGTAGAAAAATATTTCCACTCTGCTGTAGATAAACTAGCAGCAATATGATGGTTTATACTCAATCCCCCAAAAATCCTCATTGCCACGTCTTAATGCCTTAAGAATTTGCAATAATGGGATCATGAAATCCTCTTAAATTCTATAAAATAATTAAATCAAATGGTTCAAATAAATTCCATTGTAATACAGGATGCTGCTGTAGTTAAGCTGCTATAATGTATTTAATTCTAAATAATTTCAGCAAGTGTTTGTAGTGACAGGTTTGATGAAATGCTTGCGGATTTAAACTGTGTAAATGTTTACTCAATTAAAATCATTTATCAGGATTTTGACAGCCTGTTGATTCAGATTCCTGCAGGGTGTGAAAGTCATGTGTACAATATACAAATATGAATACATAGAATTCACAGAAAACAACTTTGTACACTGGAGGAATGCTGACAGAACATGTTCTAAATTCTTGCAGTGAAATGCATTAATGCCAAGTTAGACCATAATTACTAGAGAAAGTGGTGTTCAAGCATATCGAGAATATTTTTTTTAAAAACAGGAAACTGTTTTTTCTACCATATTCCTGTCCTATAAACAGATATCCATGTTCAGTCAGGCAGGTTCTTTGTTGTGCAGCCCACTTCTTATGTTTAATTAATCTGCAACACTTTTGCATTTTCTCAGCAACTGGCAGACGTTTTTCCTCTGCATTGGTTCCTGGTCAAAATACAAAAACCACAGACATATCTTTCGATTATAGATACATTTATGCTAAATTCAGAAGAGTGTATAAATCTCACACTTGTGAAAGCACCACTAGACTATTGCAGCTCATGCTGAAGAGATGATGTGAAAGCCTGAGTGAGTGGTTTAAAGGAAGACAACAGTAGTCAGAATGAGAGTGAGATCTACCAACTTGGAGATTTTAATTCTAACCCTAATGCAAAATACCTGATCTGGCTACTGAAGGTCCTCAGGAGCTCCTTAAAAAATCCAGACAGAAACTAAACTCTCCAGGGCAGCAGATCACCAGAACTGGACTTGGTCTCTCCTGCCATAGACAGAAAGACTGAAAGATTACAGAAAGAGAGCGAGGAGGGAGATCTTGCTAAGACTCACACTTTGGCACCGTGTTTCATATCTCAGAGCCATTGATTAGCTTTGGTGACTAAGCAGATCAAATTTAAGACATTCAGCTGGAACAGGGGTCTACTGCACTTCAGTCCATTTCTTACCTGCTCTTCTGCTTCTCCTTAGGGCCTCTATACTTCAGTCCAAAGTGCAAAAAGCACGTCTACAGGCTCTACCACAATACCAGAGACTGCACCATTCCTGCATGTGAGTACTGGATACTGCATAAACACATATCCATTGGGATGGTGTGGGTGATATGACGGTATAATACAATATAATATAATACATAATCTGTCACAATTGATAGGACACCAAAAACGGTCATGAGACACGAGTTTACGGCATATATTGTCAGCACTGACCAACTTCAGTTATAGGGGTTTACATTTCTTTAGCACCTTTTCCAAACCCAATGGTACACACTCAGTTTCCAAGCTGGCATAAGGAAGAGTGTACTGAGTGTGTTGTGCCAGAATTCTTGCCCCAGAACACACACACACACTATTAGCTAAATGTTCTTTTCAGCTGATTAGATTTCTGTTGAAGTTTTCCAGGAACATTCGCTAAATAAAAGAAAGAAAATCTACAGAACTTAACATCACGACTGAAGTCCTACTGACCATGTGTGAGAGAACCGGTTGTGTTTTTCCATTCCTTTCGGCGGTCTCAGATACAACATGCTTAGTATGCACTTCCTGACATTTCTGTGTTGAAAGGGTAGTTTTAGACCTTTAATGCAGAAAACAGACATCTGTCCTGAATGTAACAGTGTTTTGTTTTATGTCTCTTTGTATCCAGACTATAAAAGATGCGCACGGCTTCTCACTCGACTGGCAGGAAGTCCGAGGTGCCTAGAGAGCTAACACCTCCACACCAGGTACACATCACTGATTCAGTTTTACCTATCAAGAACTCTTTCTGGGAGTAAAACTGAGCATAGCTGGGACTGTGTTCTACAGAAAAAGAACCAAATTAGGACAATACAAACTGGAGCTCTCTGATGGATTTCCAAAGATATAAGAGAGCCTGAAAATGACCCAACACAACTCATTAAATGTGTGATGTGTTCTCAGGAAGTAAAATTAGGTCAAAGGTTTATTATTTATTTTTTTAAGTACTTGTTAACTGTGTTTTCACAATATGCCCATAAAACAGACCTGGGACAGTTTCACAGGATCTGCAGTGGCTTTATAGTGTTACACTATTGCGCAAAAGTCTTGATGCTGAAAGAGCATTGTGGCCACAGTGAGAATCATAGTCGTCATGGTATAATATGGTGAAATGTGACTCACAGTGTCTATCTGAGCAGTAAAATAAAACAGACAAAGATAATATTAAGCTACAGAGGCCCTGCATTATGTACCATGTCTTTTCCGTGGGTTCAAGCAGAAACGTTACAGAATCAAGATCAAATAACGAGATTACAGCTGCTGCAGATGGTAGTTATTCACTCAGTTTCACCTGCGCCTCATATAGTAGTTGTATGCGTGCTTTGATTTAAGTAGATATGTTTTCCAGTGCCATACTGCACCCACAGACTGTTATAGCTCTGCACAGTGGGAGTCTCCAGTATCGAATCCCTGTTCTTTGTCCACTTTTTTCATGGTTCTTTGGAGAAGAATTCTCAAATGCGTCCAAGTGCGCGCACGCACACGTGCACACACACACACACACACACACACAAGCATATGAAGCCAAGTCCGAGACAACACAAAATTTCACTTCCTCTCTCCAGCAGGTTCAAGCCAAACCAGAGCGACCCGGAGGAGGGGAATAAAACGTCAAGTGCCTTTTGGATATGAGCAGAGAATCCAAACCAACACTCAGCATTCCATCCAATCAGCAAAACATGTCCAAAACATGGGCCCCGCTGCTCGAGAGGACGGACGGACTGACGGACAAAAGGACGAGATGGAGGAATTCACAGACAGGGGTGGGGGAGAAATGGACAAAATGCAAAATGGACATAGGCCTTCTCATCCTCTCACCTTCATTAGTCTGAAGGAGAAAGGAAAACGGAGCCACCTCTGTGTGAAGATGCCCAGACACTCAAATATGCATTTAACTTATGTGGGCCTTAAAGTCTCCCACCTTGAAGGAAAAAACAAAACACACAAAGAATCAACCGTTCATGAGAAAAGGGACTGCCTTGACTATGTCTTTCGGTGTAACAAGATAATGACGTGTCTCAGTCATCGTTTGCTTTTCCGTGACTTGCCTCGGCAAAGGATAAGGTGTTCCATTCACCGCCAGTAGCCACCATTAAATTATTTTTCTGCATGACGCTTTCGCCTTTTTGTGCTTCCCAACAAGCGTCTGTGAGACGGGCACACGTTTGCTGTCAGACTGTGTGAAACATGTGTGAGAATGTGTACGACTGTGGATCGGTAAATATAGTCCATCTATTTTGATGTACATGATGTATAGAAAGTGCGAACCAGAGGTCAATATGTAAATACTGTACAAGGAGACATAAACTCCCTATAACGAGCATATGCTATATGTGTCTGATATATTGATGAAAGTGTTGAGATACATATATTTAAAAGAAAGTATATTTAAATAAATTATATGATTATTACATGTGGGGAGTGAATCGTTTTTGGGAGGGTCAACCACATCACCACATCTTCAGCATTTCATTGGTTTGCATGAATGTTCTCAGCGCAGTTCTGGGGCTCCTCCAGCGTTTTTCTTTTTCCACCTAACCCCTATCTGCCACTCTGTCACCACGCACAATCATTTCAACATGTTTCCAGATACTCGTGCAAAAAATCGAACTCTTGTAAAAATATGTGCACACCCTCTGGATGGACTGGAAGTTGTCCATTCAGTTTTACCCGCCCCCCTCAGCGTAGAAGCATACGCTTGCTTTGCTTTAAGCAGGTATGGACTGAAACATTCTCGGCCAATCGCCAATCATGCATGTTGTTGAAGCTCTGCACGGAGGGAGTATCCTGTATCAAAACTCCTGTTTTCTATTTAGGTGTCTTAGCATCAAGTGCTGGCAATGCAAACCACCATCAAATTATCACAGATGACGAGAACAAGAAAAGACCAGAGAAGAGAAAAAGGAAAGCTAAAGAGCACAAAAGCGAAAGGGAAAAAGCACAGGAGATGAAAGAGGAGAAGGAATTAAGTCCAGTGCCATCCCTCCTTCCTCTTTTCCAGTTGAAATCTGATTTATACCAGTTCCTGCCCATCCTCTTTCAAATTAAAAGCAACAGCTCAGCCGCAATCAGGCCTGCGCCGGAAATGTGAACAATCAGCGTTTGTTATTAATGGGGACAAATCCATAACAGGAATTGAAGAGGTCCTGGAAAGGGAGGAAAGGGTGGGGCCCAGAATGAGAGATTTTAATTTAGTCTGAAGTGCATAACTGTCAGAACGTGTTATTAATCCTAAGGAGTTCCAAGGAGCGATTAAAGGGAGACAGCCTGCGGTAGTGTAAAACAAGAGAACTGGAGGCTGGACCTTATTTATGCCCTATTTGTCTTGTATTGCCCTTAACATTATTTGCCTCCCACTTATGTTTTTATTTCTGCACAAGTCAATCAGAGTGGGACGACGAGAAATGTTCCTTTCTAAGAAAGCATATCTACTCTCAGATTTCTTTACAGTGGTGGTGAATGGAACCAGGGGTAGCAACAAAAATACAGCCATGTTATTTACCAGGCAATGTCCAGTCAACATACATGGGTCTAAATGGGTAGTAATGGTCAATTTAAAAATAAAAAAAAAAAGCTTTCTGTGGGACTATTTTTCCACACAACACCTTGCGTGTTCTCCTCTGCCACAAATAGATAGAAATATACATTTTAGACCATATCCTTCTCAAAACTATGATAGAACAATACATTTTAAATCAGAATATTCTCAAAACGGTCTTAAAATTATGTCTCAGTCATCAGACAAGGCATCTGTAAATATTAAGCAGAAGAGAGCGTCTGGTTCTCATCATCTGGAAAACTTTTGACTTGGCAAATTTCTGCAGAACAGTGCATTTCACACAAGGCCACTCTTGTCTTAATGATTAAATACTGCACAAAATTTTCTGAATCAAGCTCGACAGAGGGAAAGGAGAGAATGTCAGTAGAAGATTATGAGAATACAAGTATATATCCAAAGAATGGAATAATATATTCACTTAACAATGACTATGCAAGAGTATACAGTTTTTTTTTCTCATTTATTAGCTTTTTTATTGACTTTAATTATTTTGTTCCCTTCAGTTCAGGAGAGGGAGAGGTCAGCATGGCAACAGCAGATTCTTAGAATAAGCAAACAGATGACATGTAATATAGGTTATCTTACAGTTAAGAAGTAGAATCTCTTACACAACAGACTTTGGTGTGTGTGTGTGTGTGTGTGTGTGTGTGTGTGTGTGTGTGTGTGTGTGTGTGTGTGTGTGTGTGTGTGTGT
>JBBPDE010000134.1:24837327-24848549 GCA_037974605.1 Nannopetersius ansorgii
GGTTATCTTTTGTCGAAGGGGTGGGGTTATCTTTTGTCGACGGGGTGGGGGTTATCCTTTGGCGACGGGGTGGGGTTATCTTTTGTCGATGGGGTGGGGGTTATCTTTTGTCGACGGGGTGGGGTTATATATGGTCGACTGGAATTTGAGTTATATATTGTCAACAGGGGAGGGAGTTATCTATGCTTGATGGGGTGGTGTTATCTTTTTTCAATGAGATGGGTATGGGGTTGTCTTTTGTAGACAGGAAGGAATTAGTATTTTTGAATGGGTGTTTAGGGATTATTTTTGTCAACAGGGGTAGGGTGGCAGTTATCTTATGTCGACAAGGTGAGGGTTATCTTTTCTTAACAGGGTTGGGAGTTACCCTGTATCAACAGAGTGAGGGTTAACTGTTGTCATTTAGGGTGGGGTGGTTATCTTTTGTCAGCGGAGGAGGGAATTGTCTTTGGTTGAGAGGGATGTGGTAGTTATCTTCTGTCGACAGGGTTGGAGGTGTTATCTTTTGTCGATGGGAGAGGGATGCCAAATTCAGTCATAATTTTTCTAATTGAACATATTTAATAATGAGAGGATGTCAATAAATAATTTTTTCCAATATGTAGGCAAAAGAATAATAGCAGAGAAATGACACAAGGCTATCAACATTTTGTTTAATTTTCCACTCTGGCTCTCAGTGTTGCCAAAAAGAACATGTTAATATCAGAATAATGTGATGAATGATCAGTGCCTCAATTCTTTGCAACACTGTTAGAACATTTTCCAAGTTTGAGACGCACGCACACACACACAGGCACACACACAATCTGACCACTTTGGTTTTTAACACAGTAAACCATCACCTGATGTGTGTTGGTATCTGTAGCTCCAGAGCTGCTGCTCTGACCTTGTGTAGCTCGCAGTAACAGCCTCGTCCATATGGAACTCATTAGCACAGAACTCGGTTAAATATTTCCCGCTTTAGAGCACAAAGGAACTGTCTGATGGCATGAACACACACACACACACGCACATACACACTCACTCACACACAGGGCTCGTTGTGTGGATGAAAATGGGCCCTTAGTGCTGATTCAGGATTATTTTAGCTTGAGTTACTCCAGGTGGAGGTTAACAGAGGTCACTACCAGAGTGCTCTGCTTTTAAAACACTGTGGTGTTAAACAATTCAGTACAAATTAAGAAATAAGTGCAAACAAATGATTAGTATCTAATAGGAAGTATTCAGCATATACTATACCTAGCTACTGTGAATTATTCTGTATCTACTATTTATTATTGAGCAACAACTATTATTTAGTGTCCACAATAAAGGATTCAGTGTTGACTGCAAATTATTTTGTACTGTGAATTATTCCACTTCCAGTATGAATTGTTCAGTAAGTACTATTAATAATTAGGATCCGTTACAAATGAGATGTTATAAACGATTCACGATTCAGTATGCACTAAATTAATATCTTCTATGAGCCATTCAGTGCCTGCTGTGAATTGTTCAGCATGTAGAAACATCTAACTTGAGTAGAACATATATATGTAGTTTCTTTATTTGGAAAGTGGTCATCTTGATTACTATGTATTTTATCCAGTTGAAAGAAATGCTCATGAATGGTTTGTTCTGTTTTGTTTTTGTTTTTGTCTTGTTGTTTCATAACACTGTTCATTCATCTGCTTGAAAACAGGAGCAGGCAGAAGTAAAAACTTATTTGGCCCTACCCCGATCAAATAATAAGTGATACATTATTTGATCGGGGTAGGCCCAAATAAGTTTTTACTTCTGCCTGCTCCTGTTTTCCAAACAGATGAATGAACCGTGTTATGAAATTGTGATGAAAGTGAATATGTTTGAAATATGTTTGAAATAAAACTAAACTTATGAGAAAGGAGATCCACACGCGGGCCTTCAGAGTTTGTGTGTTCTGGAATTAAAGCTGTTTCTGGATGAAGGTTTTGAAAGTGTGAAGACACATGATCTACATGGTCAAGAAGAAATGACCATCATGTTGTCGCTGAGGAACTGAGATTCCCATGACAACCCAGTACTGTTTTAACCATCTGTGCTTTAGTGCCTAACTTTCTTGTGTGTGTATGTATGTCTCTGTGTCTGTGGGTGTGCCTGTGTGTGTCTGTTCATCTGTCTTTGTGTGTGTGTGTGTGTGTGTGTGTGTGTGTGTGTGTGTGTGTGTGTGTGTGTGTCTGTGTGTGTGTGTGTGTGCGCGTTTGTGCGCTGGTTAAGCTCATTGATGACGTGTTGCTCATACTGCAATACTCGGACTCCACCTGACAGACGAAAGCTGTCGCGTAGGCTCCTGCTTAAGTGCGTTAGGAGTTCCTCTCCAGAAAGACTTTGCAGCATCTTACACACTGTTCATAAACTGTCTCGAAGTCCTCATCACTCCCCTGTAAGAGACAAAAAGAAGCGAAATTCACTCAAGAATGCCTCTGCTTACAGGCATGAAGTGTGCTCTTCACACAGCGCCTCTGCACTCGGCTTTAAAACAAAGCGCTACATCATAAACACAACTAGACTCATTGCTCCACGCAAATAAATTATACTATCCCTGGAAAGCTATAGCTGGAAAAGACAAGGATTTGAACTTCCAAATCAGAAACACATGGGCAGTACTGGTAGATCTATAACAGAGCTTTCCTCTGGACAGGCCCATGGCAGACAGCTGTTACAGGAAAGTGCGGTTGCTGTCAGTCACATAGACTGGACACTGCATTTAGGCAGCTGAGTGGGCATGGGAAATGAATAATCACTGTGATTACTCTCTTTTTCAAAATTTGTCTGCTGTGAACTGGAAAGGCTCACTGCTGCAGCCAACTGGCATTTCGTTCCTCTGTTAGAAAAGCAAGACATAAAAGACTGGACAGGCCAGACACCTCAAATTAGTGGTTTCAGTGTTGCTTTTTATTAATCTTAAGGCCGTCATGTTCTCTATAAAAAAAATAAAATAAAGGAACAACACACCTAAAGATGAATTAGCAGCTCACATTTGATAGACATCCCAAATTATATGTACAGGTAAATAATGCAAGGCACTTAAGGTCATGGAAGAATTACATAATTGATTGAGATAAATAAATTGCCTTTTACTTTTGATGAAGCACTTTACTGGATTCTCATTATTTAAACCAGTAAAGATAAAGGTTCTTCTTCTACTTTCGGCTGCTCCCGAAAAGGCGTTGCCACAGCAGAGTCACCGTTTCCATCTCCTTCTGATGAACAGGTACTGTTAAATGTTGATATATGTAATTGTTTTTTTATATTATCTTGCCAACTGGAAGTGTGCTAGCAGGTTTTATGTGTTCACTAAGCCCTCACAGTGTGAGCGGGCAATGATAAGATGACCACTGGCCAATTTGGCAAGAAGGAAATCAGAATAAAAAGTAGAAATAAAAATACATGATCTGAGCATCAGTTTCACATGAAAGAAATATAATGTTTATATGTAGAGGGATGATATATGTAGTAAAATGCAGATATAACAGCAATCTATCATCAGACAACCAATCTGCTTTTCCAGAGTACAAGAAACATATTCCAATATCAGACTGAAACACCCGCCAAAAGTACTGGAAGATACCGTTATGATCCCAATATTATTGTGCATGACTAATAATTGATAGTGACACTGACAGAGACTTTAATTATATTGATTTTCAAGCACCACACAAGTGGCCACTGTTCTCCTTTGCTTTTAAATCAGAAAGAAACAAGTAATGTCAACTGAGATATCAACTTTAACTATTTTCAAAACCGCCGCACGCAGACAGAACAAGAAACACTGTGGTCGGCAAAAGGTTTAGCTTAAATGACTACAACAATGGCAGGCAGCACTGTTTCCTAAAGCTCACACACAGCTCCGCCAAACCAAATGCAAATGTTATTAAAGTTCAAGGTCTTCGTGTTGATGAGTAAAAAAAAAAGGTGTTATAGGGTGGATGATTTGGATCCTGGTCTAAACATCTCAGGAGAAAATCTCTCTCTCTCTCTGTCTGTCTGTCTGAGATGTGAGAAGAGCTATGATCACAAATTCCAACCTCACGTACAAATGGAAGATCTTAGAATACCTTCATCTTATATTCAGTATTATCTTAACATTTCACAAACCTTTTGAACCCCTGCCTTCTGAAAAAAGGTACTAATTCTAGGCTTTAAAACATGCTGTAACTCCACTGTGTATCAACTGCAGGTCTTTCAGCTGGGTTTGTCTCTAAAAAAAATATTTATTAAATGAAGTAATTGCCTCCACTGCTTTGTCAAATGTCATATATAACTGTTATGTAATTGAGTTACTTATACAATTTATACAAGTATGTTATACATAATCAACATCACCTAAAAACATCACGTCTAAAACAATATTAGAACTAATCCACGCAAATATTGCATACATTTGTTGTAAATATTGAAAAAATATCCCAAAATTTGTCTCATATTTGACTCTTTCCTTACTGTCCCAAGCACCCTGTTTGCAGATGGGACACCCTCAAGCTGAAGCCAAACATGAGATCACTGTTACACCACTCCTAATAAAAACACTCACATATCAAGTGTGCATGAGCATTAAGTATCCTCCTGAGCCATTACACCCTTTCAGCAGCTCTTTCATCAGCTGTGCTAATCAGATGTGCCTTAGCCACTCTGCCATATCTTGGCAATAATTTACCTTTCCTCTCAAAAATCCACTTAGACTAAGTTCCTTTCCTGAGTAACCTTCAGGGCATGTAGGAGATCCTTTGTTGGAGTGCTGAGCAAGGTCATTCTGTGACCTTTAGATTTCGCTCCCTTACATAGTCTCTATCAGGAGAATATCCCACGGCTGAACATCCCAGTGTGCATCACTAGATGTAATGTGCGCTGATATTTGTTGTGCTGATTTTGTGCAATGTGGAAGTGGCCTGTTATGAAAGCTCCTCAGTTAAACTATGCATTTTACCATCAGTAACATTGATATTATACTGATATATTGTATTATTACAGGAAGTTGGATTTGTATGAAAAAAAAAATTTCAAGCTAGATTTTCATCTTCATTTGTCATTTATAAAAGTGGCATCATTGTGTTTAAATGCTATTTTTTGTGGCTGTGTGTGATTTTTTGACATTGGAAAACCTGCAGTTGTCGGGAAATGTATAAAAAAGTTACATTTTGCATGGAAATATAGCTGAATTTACATTATTCATGTTAAATTTAGTAAATTTGTACTTTTAAATTAAGAGAAATATATGCATACAAAATAATTTTTGACTGAAGTCTGCACAGCAAATTAGCGGGGTTTTACTGTACTACGATATTTTTGAACACTGTGGACTGGCAATCTGTCCAAGCTGTTTCTTTACCTCTTGCATAATCCTTTTACCCCCAGTGACCCTGTTTAGGGAGAAGCTGCTCAGATAATGGATGGATGGATGAAGTTGGTGGTCTTGGTTTTTCCTAAGTGTTGCACTCGACTGTATTTGTTGTACGTTTACCTTTACAAACACACATGGACTGAGGCCTACCAACGTCAAAACACTGCAGCCATTTGTCATGTGCTTCTTTTGTGCCTCACTATAAAGGCCAATGTGTTTATCGTGAGTGGAAGCACAAGACCTTTGTCGCATCAATTGAAGTAAGTGGTTAATCATCACTTTTTCCTGGATAATAATTGTTGAACAGCACAATATCTTTTGTACTCCGTGATACAGGTTGTGCACAAATGTTCAGTGCGTCTGAATTCTCAGCTGTGAGGGGAAAAAAGAGGTTTAAAAAACAAAAAATAAAACAGATTTTTGGATTTAGTTTTAAGTGGCAGGGCTGAACCATATTTTCACATTGCATCACAAGTACACTATTTGGAAAATGAAAACAAAGTAATAGTAAATTACTACATTGTACACCCGCGCACACACACTTTTGCGTCCCAGTGTCTTATAATAAAAAGGTTTAGAAAAGTATGTTACAGGCCAATGTTTATCACGTCACCTTAAAACAGATTTGAATCTTTTGAAAAGATTACTGAACAATTATAATTATAATCAATAGCGAAAATTTGTTCGTTCAGTGGTCTGTCGCTTGCTGTAACACACCTAGTCAGTGTCTATTTATGGCTCCCTAAGCTCTACTGAATCATTAATACTACACTTCACCTGGCAAGAACACACAACCCTCACATACGGTAAATCAACCATTTAAACACACACTGAGCTTCGCAGTAACCGGAGCAAAGAAGGAGTAAATGATCTAAGCGCGCACAAAAGACTCCACACAAACCCCATCTGTGTCTGACCACAGCTCCCTCTCTCTGTCTCTCTCTCTCACATACACACGTGTACGCAAAGAGAGAGAGAGAGTCTCTGACCCCATTTACACCTGGTTTTGAAATCATGCATTTTGAGTAGCAGATGCTATTTTGATAAGGGCAAGCCACATGAAAATGCTGGTGTAAACAAGCCCGAGACATATTTCAAGCAAACATAAATCAGATTCCTCAGTCAGCTTCAGGCTGCAGTCTATAATACGTTGGGGCTACAGGTAAAAGTAAAGTAACTCTCCAAGACACATCCAACAACCAAAACCGCTCACGCTACTGTGACTGCGCCTCCTCTTGCTGCTAATGAAAGAGACCACCCTTCAGGATTGGTCTCTGTCATCACTTAGTGTGGACATTGCTGCTCCTCTGACTTCTATTAAATCTAACAGAAAATGAGGAGGTCAGGTGATTGCTTTTGGGATTTACTCCTAGATTGCTGAGACTATCATCACCACATTTGGCGTGTGATCATCTACAAACGATTCTGAACTGAAGTTATTCAAAGAAATTGGCTAAAGCAAACAGTGGCCACTGATATCCAATGAAAGTCAATGAAATGCTTAATTGGTAGGGGGGATTATTGGGGACCCCAGGCACCAAGGTTGGAGTCAGTCCATCATTCCCTATAGTGCAGCATTCTCAACAGGCCACATTTCATTACATTTTTGAACCATTTCTCCTACAGGTTCTTAATGGGCGAGACTCCTAACACTGTATTCTTTACGTACATCTGGAACTGTAAAGATTCAATTACTTTGTAAATATACACCTGTTATTCTTTAGTTGTTTTACACAGCACCTTAGATAACAAAGACTCTTTTTTTTTTGTTAACAGTGTGAGAGGACCACACAAAGTACCTAGTTCTTATCTTGCGTTCCCTTTTCCTGGACTGAGCTGGACAGATGATCTGATTCATTATGAATTATTACCGCAGTGCATGAAACCAAACAAGAGGCGTGCCTGAAACCCTCACCACAATCCTGAAAAGATTCTCTCTTCAAAATACATGCACACAATCACTTACAATTCTACATCAAGATCCTTGCCTCAAAAACACAAAATGAGCACATTTTTTTGTCTAATAAAAATGTCCCATAAATGTCACAGTGGGACATAATCATTAAGCTCAGAGAGACTATTAAGGCCTGTTAGAATACATCGATTTTTACAGTAGTGTGTTTTAACTTTTCTGTAACGAAAGTTCTTTAATGGCTCCAGAAATTATCTCAGCTTTACACTGAAGGTTATGAGGATTTGAGGGAACTCTTCCGGCACCGGTGAGGTCGGCTGCCATGCTGAACACTCTCTACGGTCGCATTTCACTGCATATTGTACCATGTATAATCAAGTAATAGAAAAGCTCACCATAATTCAGGGTGTAGGATAGTGATTAATGCTGGCATTAGAGCAGCAAAGGAAAGAGCACAGGACCTGAGGACTCTGAACCTTTTTGTCATTAAAGATCACCTTGCAGTTTCATCCATCAGTAGAGGTAGATTACAGTGCATAAAGAATGTCTGGTCAAATAGTAGTATGTACACTGAGTAGCCAGTTTATTTTTTGCTTCTTTAGGTACTCCTGCCTTGTATATACTTAATGGCTCTAATCAAAAACTGTGAAACTTTTAAAACGCTATAAACTTTTATTCAGTTTATTCCCTCGCTATGTGAGTTTTAGCATTGAAGAAAAGAAATTTAATAAAGTAGCCTATCAAATGTAAGGATTTAATTACATTTTATATTAAATTCAAATGTAGTTTTAATAAAAGAGGTAATTAAGAGCTGTTATTGCCATCTCACAGGGCACAGGTCTGGAATAGCTGATAAATTGTTCAGTAACAGATGGGCTATGCTACCGAGACCATCCATGGTAGGTGTTTCTGATTAAAATGACCAATGAATGAAGCTGAGAGTGTAAGAGAGAGTGTAAGTATGGGTACAGACTTACGTAGTATGGGTCTTTAATAATTAGCTCTTTTTCAGGATCGTACAAGCCGAGCAGCTCAATCTTAGCTTTACAGTTCTTCACTGAACTTGCTTTCCTGTTTAGATCCCTGTAAGAAAAACACAAAGCACTTACAGCACATATATGCAAAAGTATAAAGAGCATGGGCAGTAGGTATGGTGTTACTATAGATCATTATAGCTGTGATGAAATTCGCCATATGGACTTTAAGCAACAACATTTTTACAAAGCAAAGAATCAGGGTTTCCCCCATCATTAAATAGGTGAGACATCCAATCTGAGAGAAGATACACAAGGATGTATCCAGCATGCTAGTTTGATTGCTACCTTCTAATGCAGTAGGTTCTAATTACCACATTGCTTGTACTGAGACCTTCTCCTGACTGCAACTGGTCCTTATTAATACCTCATTTGGTTGGAGACCCCTCCTAACTGCAAGTCCACTTAATTTCACACTCATATTTTCGTAGACTTCTCCTGACCACAGCTTACTATCTTGTTGGCCCATGACTGCCATTGGGGGATATGTGACATGGCAGACTGCATCACTCAATGGAGAGGGTCACTAGTGGGTGGAGGGTAAAAGATGGCGAGGTTAAAAGTTCTACTTAAATTGTACCTTTGTCCTAGTGTTTGACTGTAATTCAGTTGTTCTCAGTGGTCTAATTATGCAAAGTATACAATCAGTTAAAAGTCATCAATGTTGCCACAAAGCAACCTGTGGCTAGCGGAATGATACAGGTGCTGTGGTAGAATATGGCACGCCCAGCCGATGCGTAATAAGACACAGCTGTTTCTGTACTGCTCCAGAGTTATAATCCTATTCATGTAATGGATTCTTTACATTAGGGTAAATTCCCTTACTTTGCCTTTTAAGACATGACAAGCTGAGCTAAGCAGGGCCAGGGCCTAACCATGCTAACATGCTGACCAGTGTCTGCTCAGCGCAGAGTGGGGCTGGAGAGCAGGAAAATCCCTGTTCTTATCAGTTTGCACTGCTGTAGGCCTGGATACTGTCACAAGATGAATGGTGGGTGGAGTGTGCCTTTTTAAATAAGTTCATGAAACCAATAATTCAATTTATTTGTCTTTTTTTTGCCTAAAATGTACTGATTACACTTGACCAGTGGCCAAGAAAAAAGTGCTCCTGGATGGATGGATTCTGAAGGAAAAAAAGTTAAGAGATTAAAAACGCCTTGCAGTAGAGGAGCAAAGCAGAAAGCCTCGTCTACACGTCAAAGGCCAGGAATCTAAAGAACTCAGTAAGCTGCTTAAGCAGCAGCAGATCTATCACGAACATGTGATTCAGATATTATCCCCACCAAACTGAGCCATTACTGAAAAAAACTCTTTCTGCCTCTTTCTCTCCGAAAGCCCTCACACAGTGCTACATATATGTGAAGACTCTGACCCTGCCCATAGGTTAATAGGGAGGCAAACACAGGTATAAGTGTGTGAATGGGAGCAGAGTGTGCACTGGGTGTATTCCACATTTCAGTTCTTTATATGGAGCTTGGACAAGATGCTGTAGGCCACTGCTTCAAAGCCCTTCCCCTGGGATCAGTCACGTTAGATTTCTTTCAGCCCTTTTTGCTCAAAATCAGTAATTAGTCTTAAGATAGGGGTCAAAGGGAGGGGTAAAATACTGCTCCCCAGCTTTACAGATTTGGTAATTAAGCACTGCTTTATTCTCCAAGAGCCAAAATAACCACAGTTTTGACAAGGGGAATTTCCTCTCTGCTTTAAGTTCTCCAAGTTCTCTCACAATAAGGTTTATAATGCGCATGAAGAGCCGCAGCACACAAAGCAATGCCTCGTCCAAACTCGCTGAAATGGGTGGCAGATGTTTGCTTAAGTGTGTGATTCACATTTGAGACCTTTTTTAAACAAACAGCCATAAGAATATTCACCTTCTACAAAATGGATAAAGCAAAACAAAAGAAAAAAAATACAGGATGAAAGGATTAAAAAAACAAACAAATCCATCATGTACCTCAGGTTGCTCTCATCCATACACAGAATGTAATCAAATGTCGCAAAGTCCTCCTTTGTCACCTAAAAGAAAAGAAAACAGAACAAAAAATGAGGGAAAAGGCAAAACAATTCAGCAACATAAAAAAAGCCATTTATCCTGCATGTTCTCTTTAGAGCCCTCTGCTCTTTAGGTGCCACCTTTCCACACGTTAGTATACCACACACTTATACTTGCATTCAATTCAATGTTGAGTAAAACAAAATACTTGTGCATGTATAAAGTCATTAGTTGGCGATTTTATTCTGTGATATTACTACTCTACAATACGTTTCAGCTAACGTGGTTGTATATAGATTAAGAAAGCTGTACAACATTGAGGATGAAGTTGTACTGAAATGAACAAATCTCAGGAAGGTAATGTATCAAGATAGTCATATAAACAGATGTACACAGTCCATTTATACAGGGGCATTACAAACAAAAAATGCTAAAATATATTTACTTGACACTATTCGACTGTTCGTCGAAGATCAAACAGTTTTTAGGAGCATCACCGCCACCTTCTGGCTGTAGTAATGCAGGTAAAAATGAGGGATGTGTGTATTTAACATACTATATATGACTGCATAAACTTCTCGATTTTTACTGCCTACTTGAATATTATAAGGAAATGAATGTTTCTACAAACACACACAGTTTTTGTTACAATGGTCAAAGTGCACACAAAACCTTAATTTTCATGATAGCAGGAAAAGTTTGAGGGCTTGGCTATATGCCAGTAAACTTTAGCGAATGGGGGGTGGGGGGTCTGTGTGCACAGGAACTGTCTAAGTGCCTGTACGAGCATTCACTCCCCTCACACAAGGCACAAAGAGTTATGAAATGGATCAAAGCACATCTGTGGCTGTGTACACGTGTGTGTGTGTGTGTGTGTGTGTGTGTGTGTGTGTGTGTGTGTGTGTGTGTGTGTGTGTGTGTGTG
>JBBPDE010000134.1:24866892-24881517 GCA_037974605.1 Nannopetersius ansorgii
CACACACACACACACTCACTCTCTCTCTCTCTCTCTCTCTCTCTCTCTCTCTCTCTCTTTCTCTCACACACACACGCACACTCACACACACAAACTCTCGAGATGCATGATCATGCATCACGAATACTCTATATGATTCGTCCAAAATGCAACAGTCACGATATTTTTATATGTAGAGTTATATTTTGAAATATTTGTATAGTGTACTTTTCTGTCGCTTCATTATATTGGTTAGGCTGCTTCTACTGTTGCTTTCCACTTAGCTTGTAACAATACAAATCTCCGACCTGAGGAACTGATAAAGGGTTATCTTATCTTATAGTCGTCTATTTTCCTACATATTGTCAGGGATATGTTTTTTCCCTCTAATGAATAGCACACATTCAGACTTTCCTTCTGCTGGTCCCCTCTTCCCTTTCTGTCTTCTCTCCATTCCCCCATCCTCCGGGTCAAAACCAAAACACGAGTCCATGTGCAGCGCCTGGCTCACGTGTAGGAAGCAGCCTGGGCAAAACACACAGGATCAGACAGACACTGATTCAGAGGGGCGGCAACAAATCAGCGTCAGGATTTCGGGTAGCAACAAAATAAACTCAAAGACAGCAACCAATTGGAGCGCGTAGAGGGCGGGGCCACATTCCGTTGTACTGACTGTTTACTTCCGTCAATATTAAAGAGAAGCGGAATTTGTTTCCCTCACACAACAAAGAAATTACGGTAAGAGAAGCTTGCCCACATATTGTAGTTCCTAGGCTCATAAAACATTACCAGCTGGCAATTCTTTGAGCTGTCTTCATCGCTAAATTGTTTTTTGGCAAGATATTGTTAAGGTCTTTGGCAGCCTGTCTGTGTTTTGGTGAAAAGATGAAGGCTATGCTAACGTTAGCGTGGCTCTGCAGAAAAAAAACAATTAAAATATTTGGGTTAAATATCGAAGCACCATCAATCACCATTTTCTAGATATAACCACGAGGTGTGGTTGTCGTTGCATATAAAGTAATAGCAGAGGCCGTTTAAGCCAATATGTACTTTAATCAGTTTTAGTCAATTTTTTTAAGCAGCTTTGTCATACAGTGTCTCTTCTCTCAACCCTGCAGAAGATGCCATTCTTGGGCCAAGACTGGAGGTCTCCTGGCTGGAGTTGGATCAAGACCGAGGACGGATGGAAACCTTTCGAGTTTTTCGGCCACGACTTGGGGGATAACAACAACAAACTCGAGCTGGAAGAGTAAGGATTCTCTTGTTGGCTTTAAACTAAAGGCTTAAGTCTGTACATAGTCACACAATAATTATGCAAACCTATCCCACAAAGCAGGATTTGCTGCAAAGCTTAAACTTTAGTCCACAAATGAAACCTTTAGTGGGAATGTCCTTGGCTTGATCTTACATTCATAAGGCTTGAATTTTTATTTTTTCAAAATTTCTGTGTAATTCAGCACAGGGAGTGTTTGAGTGCACTGACTACAGTGCAAAAAGAATAACTTTTTGCTGTCCAAAGTGATAAGTGAGTTTTTGTGTGCTGGTTTTATCTTCACAGTTTTTTTCTTTTATCTTCCTGTCTTAAAATAGAGTTAAGGTCAAAAACTTGTTTCAGAGTTATAGTAAAACAATGTTTTAGGCAGAGTATTCATAACCATGTCATGTAATAGCGTTCTATGAGCAACCCTTTAGAGGAACACTTTGGATGTCTGGTTCCAGTAGGAAACAGTTTTGACTCCGTACGTTTTTCTAGAATGGCACATTTCACATTAAACCACTTTTGGGGGCTGTGCTTGCATGCTAATAACTGAAGTACACAAACATTTAGCAATATCCTGCTTCATGAAATATCCTACATTTGCAGGTTTTTTGTGGCTCTCCCTCTTACTATTAGGAATTGCACTCCATTTGAGGACAAGCTGCGATATCATCTAATCATTTGTATGTGTCCGTGTGTACTGTGAAGTTGTTTTGGCATCTGTAGGTTGAATATGTTGAAGTAACCTGGTTTCGTGTAGACTGTAGGCTCTTGTATGACTTCAAAGTAACACCCCATAATTATAGCTCATTTTGGCCATGCTGTCATGGAAACAAACGTCAGAATTTGTCTGGACTACAAGAAAGAGTGTACACACAGACATACACACATTGATTTAGAGGAAGTGAGTGGGTTTTAATGCACCCTTTTGGCTCTTCTTTTTTTCCTTCTTCTTACCACTACACTCACACACTTATCTTTTTATTTGACCCTGCAGTTAATTGTTAAAAAAGTGAAAAGGAGCAGAGGACACATGTAGCAAGTTTTAACCTGTTTGGTGGACTTGCTCAAGTCAAAACAAGTCAGTCATTTGTAATGATCTGTCTAAAGCAGAGATGGTTCCAAAGCAAGGCAGCCCCCTCATAGATGATGCCAAGGTAGACAGCGTTAGGAAACCTTCCCTAGTAAATGAGGAAGAAGCATTGCAAGACCTGCATCTGGAAATACTTTGTCTGGGTTTCGTTTACACTTTTACTTTGTCGAGTAAAAACCTCATGTCCATTCCATTTTACTTCAATTTACATTCCAATTTACATTTACCAAACGAATCCATGAGCCTGGCTTCGATATTAGATTATCCCAGAACTGGCGTAATCCAAATTCTAAAAAGGCATGTTGAGGCCATGTGGGAACAGCCTCTGAGAGCAGCCAAGACTAGTAGAAGTAGAACCACCTTCTCTGGGTCCCAGCAGTTGTTGTCATAGATAACCAGAAATGAAATTTGTTTTATGTGGTAGCAGTACATAGTAGATGAAAAATATGTTTATATACAGTGCAAAGACATCAGCCACAACACTGAATGTCAAACAAGTGAAAATGTGAATGTTGTGTGATGTTTGGCTTATTAGATTTACATGAAATTAATCTATTGTACAGAATTTTGAACATATGCTGGCATTTCCGAAGAAAAATACTCACAATCAAATTTATCTTTAAAAATAATATTCAGGTTTTATAATCGAATGTTTATGTACTGTCGTTACTGTAGTCCTGAATATATCCTATAAATGCATGAATTCATGTCAGCATCATGCATAATATATTGCTATAGAAGATGAGATTATAGCCTGTTCTTTGAATGCATTAACATACCTGTAGAACATTAAACAGTGAACAATGTGCTTAACTAGATTATATTTGTTTAACTTTAAAAAAATACATAACTCTTAACACCTTTCAGGCTGGACAATGAAAACAAAGAGAACCTGTATGCTGCAGATATTTGTGAAGTAGCTGCCAAGAAAAGGAAGAAGGATTATGTCAATAACAACACAAAGTCACAGTGTAAGTATAATCACACAAGACAGCCTCAGAGTAATTGCATTACATATTAACTATTCAGACCTAATGTGAAGCATGTCATAAATGTGTATTGTCATAGAGCGAGGTTGGATTACCATTTATGGTGAACATTCATGAAGCATTGACTCTAGAAGGACATGCAAACAAACTACCGTTTACTACTTATGCCATGTGATGTGACCTGAAGTTCACTGAGTGACTTCATTACTTGTTTGTTTGATTATCATCATGTATTTCATGACCAGCAAAATCCCAAGATGATACTGTTGAGTGTATCTGTGCTTCTAGTTCCAACAGCTATTCGGCAATTTAGAGCTCTAACAAACTGCAAAAGTATTTGCCATGTAAACACAGTGACCAGACTCAATTGTTACATCTGTTCTGTATCAGAGATGCTCATGCGGTCTGACAAATAAAATACTTTCCTGCTGGTAAAAATCAGACAGTCTTGGCACATAATATAAAGATGGCTTGGTCAGTTATATGAATATGAATATGAATGTTGATGTCTTGTCACAGAGTCTTTGCAATATAACCACAATATGAAAATATGTTTCCAGTTTTGTACAAGGAGAGATGGATCTACGTTCAGAAAGAGAGCACAAGAGAGGTGAGAAATCAGTTTAATGTACCAGTCTTAACAACAGACATAAACCTGTCAAATGTGTTTTATTTTATTTGGTCTATGTATTTGTGTGCCTGCAGAGACACGGCTACTGCACACTGGGTGAGGCTTTTAACAGGCTGGACTTCTCCAGTGCCATCCAGGATGTCCGTAGATTCAACTACGTGGTCAAAGTAAGATGTTTTTATGTGTCTATCTATCTGTCTTATATTACTGTGCTACTTAAAAACATTCATCATACCTCTTTTTTTTGATTATGCGTGTATAAATCATCATCAAGTCAAAATTGTCCTTTCACATGTATGTTTCTGTATGTATGTGTATTTATCAGTCTTTCTGTCTATCTGTCTACATTAAGGTTAATCTTTTCTAAGCATTAATCATACACCATCGTACTTTGATGATATGCCACACACACACACACACACACACACACACACACACACACACACACACACACACACACAGCTAATTCATAAGGTTAGTTCATTTTTTTCTAGTATTATGTATATTCACTTATACCTATCAATACACTACAAACCACTATCAGGACTGGCACCATCTCTGTGCTTGCAATAACACTTCTGTGATCACACCAATAACAACAACAAGAACAACTATTCTCTGTGTCTGGCTCACACATATGTACATTCTGTCCTTTCTGTCTCTCTCTCTGTCTCTCTCTTTCTCTCTTTCGCTTTTTCTTTCTTTCTTTCTCTGTAGCTTCTGCACCTGATTGCTAAGTCCCAGCTGACGTCTTTGAGTGGCGCTGCTCAGAAGAACTATTTTAATGTGCTGGAGAAGATTGTGAGAAAGGGTGAGATCCAGCACCTCTCAAATAGAAAAAAATGATCAAAAAAATTAAAATAAAAATGAAAATATGATTGTATTGTCATGCTCTGAGTTCAAGCGGTTTAACCTCCGGGCTTATTATTCAGATATTAACGTTAATTCAAAAACTATAAAATACTGAGCTACACGCTGTTTAAATAGTTAATGTTTTGTACGTAAAATCTTAACTGGATTTTTTTATGTAACATGCTTAGTCCTGGATGATCATCAGAACCCACGACTGATCAAAGCTTTGCTAGAGGACCTCAGTTCGGTGCTTTGTATCCTCATCCGAGAGGTCGGCAAGTGTGTGCTCATTGGCAACATCAACATCTGGGTCTGTCGCCTGGAAACCATCGTCAACTGGCAGCAGCAGCTCAACAATTTACAGATCCCAAAGGTACACAGTGTGTTTGTGCAGAAGAAGTAATAATAGAAAGCTGGACTGTTCACTTTGTGAAGACACTTCAGTAATCTGAGCTCGATGGTTGATTTTGTTTTATGTTTTTGGTTCTTATTCTAGTATTGTGTTTTAAAAGTATTTCAAACATTGTATTAATGTGAAAAATTCCATTTCCATTTTTAGCTAATCTCAAATGGCATGACGTTGAGCGACCTCCCTTTGCACATGCAGAATAACATCCTTTATAAATTTAGTGATGCCTGTGACATTATTAACCTGGGACAGGCCACGCCAACTTTGCACATGCTCAGTGAGGACCGGCAGCTGTGGAAGAAGCTGTGCCAGTTTCACTTCGCTGAGAAACAGGTGAGGGAGAGAAAAATAATAATTATTTTGAAAGAAAAATCAAAATCTGTTCTTTCTTTCCTTCTTCACGCTACACTCAATCAAACGCTTAAAATATCACTGTAATAAAAATATTGAAATTGAAGCCAAAATCATGTTTACACTCTCGTCACACCAGCTGTTTTTAGTTTTGGATAGTTTTAGAGTTACAAAGCAGATGTAGCTAATAATTAATAGAAGCTATTGGCTACCAAGTTTAGACACCATCGGGTAAACTGCATGCCTATATCAATACACACAGTGCCTCACAGAATTGTTAAATAATCCCAAATGGAACTGTATGTGGTTTAATCCCTTCCATTCACATTAAAGGTTTGTTTCAGCTTGTTTTAACCACTTTCTTAACATTTTTTAGTATAATACTAAAACTTTCTACACTTTCAGTATATTACCTCAAATACAAGGTAAAAGGTTTACTGAATGTGCATGTTGGCACAATTCTAATTGGCTACATGCTCATTGCATACTATTGAAATTGTATTTTGAACCAATTTGTGACCAAACTGTCACTTTTATTGTCATGTTATTCCTTATTCTGTTGTATTTTGAGGGTCCACCTCAACTGTTCAACTCTAACATGATACAATGCAGTGCTGTTTTAGATCTGAGCTGCTATGAAACTCATGCCAAAGTGAGAAGACCTGAGGGAATGTATGAGGACTTAATCTTCTGACGTGGGATTGAGCCAAAAGAACAGAGTGGAGAGTGTGTAAAGAATGAAGGAGGATGAAACAGAATAGAGCAGAGAGAGAGAGAATGTTTTTGACACATTTTTGCTTGCTTCTTATAACAGGAGCTATTACAGTTCTATGTTCTTGCTGGGTTATTTATAGGAGTGTATTAACATAGTGCTGGGGTAGCAATATGGTAAGAATATAATGATACTTATACAGTATTAAAAAGCAATAATACCACATTTAAAAATGTTATCAGCTGAATATAATATTTTTTTCAGCAGTTCACACATGCTGCTCTACATCCACAATTAGCTATTACATAATTTAGCATGATAACAATAAATGTCCACCCCTACATAGTTGGATTGACATAGCGGCTTAGTGCCATAATATGTTTTTTTAACGAAATGTGGACATTTAATTGAGAAGGGATTTGTTTTTGTGAGAAGGTCCCATTAAGGTTGTCTTAGTTGTCTCCACAAGAGGGCAGTGTGGCATACACTGCATATACAGCAGGCTCAACATGTGCAGATCAGTTTTTTGTACAAAGTTTTCAAGGCGAGAGTAAGTGTTTCTCTGTTCTTTAGAGCTGATGTGACAGAAGCCCCCATCTTTGTATTTGTGCAGTTTTGCAGACACTTGATTTTGTCAGAGAAAGGTCATGTGGACTGGAAGTTGATGTTCTTCACGCTGCAGAAGTACTACCCAAAGAAAGAGCAGTATGGGGACACACTCCACTTCTGCAGGCACTGTAGCATCCTCTTCTGGAAGGTAAACACCCACATTCCTAAAATGTCCCAAAAGATCTGAGTTTTAGTACCACTTTCAGAAGTATGTTTTAAAATTCATAAGCAGACAAGTCCTTAAATCCTCTCTCTGCTTCTCTGGGCTTGTCAGGAATGAGTATACCGGTATGTCAAATTTCTGGGATAGCTTTCTCAATACATGAAAGTATTAATTGACTTTCTGTTTGGTTAAAGTAAAGCTAACTAGATAAAGGGGGAATACTACTGATTGTTCATAATTTCTCTTAATGAAGAGATTTGGTTTGAAATAATCTGTTCTAAGGAAACTTACACAGTCAGAATTATTCACAGTGGTGGGGATTGGAACCAGACTTCTGAAGCATTAGCTTTGCATGAATTGGTGACAAAAACACATCTGAAGACTGAATTTTCTCATCAGTGCAATTTTATTTTATGACCACTGGATATACAAATTCAGTAGATACAAGTAGGTTCACTTGTCATTTTGGTTAGTATATATATTTAGCTATTTTATTTGAGTCACACCTCCTGGTTCCATTCACCACCACTGTAAAGAAATGTAATGCAGTTTCATTGCAGTGAAGCATATCACCATCAAACCACTCTGAATTACTTTGTTTATATTGTAGTGACTGGATTATGCAGACATGTGGGTAATTTTGTAGAATTCCTCTATATGTAATATATATATTTGTTTCCTTAATGTGTTTTTATATATTTTTTAAGGCACATTACAGTCGCCAAGTGCAGTACGGAATTTTGTCTGCTTCTTGCAGCCCTAGTTTAGTTTTTTGAGCCTTTCAAACCTAAATTATATCCTCTTCACTGCTCTCCTCTGTTTCCTCTTTGCCGTCCTCTGTGTCCTTTAACCCTTTTTGCTCTGCTTCTGGTTCCCTTTACCATTCCTATCCTGGCCCTTTCCCCCCTAAAGGACAGACATCTGGCTTTGCTCTTTAAGGTACATGCTGAATCCTTAATCACTACACATTCTTGCTCTTTTTTTTGTCCTGCTTTGACAGTCGTCCACTTCCCCAATGGTATTCTGTGTTCTGCTCTGATTATGTTGACTTATCCCCAATCCTTAACGACCTTTCTCTCTTTAATGAACATAACCCTCTTCCTGCTCGTGTTTGCTTTATTCTAAATGTGAACTGTGCTTCTCTTTGAGTTGTGTCTCATCTCACTGTCTGTATTTACTGTGTTTTACTGTACTATACAACTTTAGGAGCCTATGTGTTGTCCTTAAAGTGATGGTTTGGTGAAATGTACATTGTTTTCCTCCTTACCTCAAATGTAGTCAGTTAGCCAATACATGTTTGGTGTGTGATGTTTTCGTTTTTAGTTTCACACTGGAGCCATACAGCAACAAAGTATGCAAATCCGTAAATATTTGTTTTTGTACAAACAGTATCAGACACCACAAATGACACTAGAAAGTATATTCTAGTATACTTCTATACTAGAAAGAACATCTCAAATCAGTTTGGTGTGATTATTTAGTTTTACAGTTTTACATAATACTGACCATCCCAGTGTAAGCATTGAATGAGGAAAACATTCCAGAACAGTGTCAATGAGGAGAACATTGTAGAACCGTGTGAATGAGGGAAGCATTCTCGAGCATTCTAGAACAGTGTTAATGGGGAAGCATTCTAAAACAGTGTGAAAATAAATAAAGCCAAAAGCAGTTAATGAGGAGAACAGTCTGGAACAGTGTGAATAAGTCCTTATTGGTTTGATTGGGAAAGTGTCCCAATACTTTTGTCTATATGTCTAAAGTGTCTAGAGTAGTCCAGAACAGTGTGAGTGGAGAAGAGCATTGTAGAATAGCATTAATGGGGGAGACTATTCCTGAGCTTTCCATTAATGCTGGGGTTTGGTGGGTTGGTGCTCTGGTCTTAAAGAAATTTCAGACATGAATGTCTTGTCAGAATAACTATATTTAGTCTGGGAGGAAAATTCCACACATTTCTTTAAATGACTAAAACACCAGCTCTTTTTTACTAATCGTCTGTCATTCTGTGTGTCTTTCTCTCAGGACTCGGGACACCCCTGCACGTCCAACGATCCCGACAGCTGCCTGACGCCCGTCTCTCCCCAGCACTTCATCGACCTGTTCAAGTTCTGAAGCTCTAAAAGTTCTCTGGACTCACGCCTGAACTGCTTCGGATCTTCCACTCTGACCATTCCTGAATGACGGCGAACCTGATTCTGCTAATACACCTCAGTACTGACTCCGATTCTTTCCTGTTGTCTTTTGTTATTGTTCCTTTTTTCTGTCCTTCACCCAAACTTTAAGGGCTTATTAGAAAGATGTCATGGTATCAGTGTTTTCTTATATGAAATGTTGTCTTTTGTTTCGGAGCAGTAAAGCTCTACATGATGTTCAGTGCTGGTCTAAGGGAGAGATGGATGTGGATATTTGTTCAGGGAACGGGGGGTTAGATAATAGCCAGGCTTTGCTGCATGCTACAGAGAGAGAGAGGTAGAGAGCGGTAGGAAAGACTGAAGGACATTGGGAGAAAGCCGTCCTTTCCGTCTCAGTTTTCCTAGCAACCGAATGCACGTTTGAAGTAGCTGTAGGATGGTGTTTACGTCGGTTTATCCTTGTGTTGTTTCGTCGTGCCGTGCGTACGTACGTATGTCTGATGTGTTGACACTAAAGTGTACATTTGCATTGCATTATTTGCTGTACAAAAAAAAGTGACTTTTTACAATATACTTTCCTCAGATCAAGTCGCAGAGACCAATGGGAAAAAAAGGAATTAATAATGTAAGCGTTGGTATTTATGAAACAAATGTATTTTATATCCTTTCTCTTGACTTTGTAATATTCCTTTATTATTCGCGGAATGTAATGTATGGAGAACGTTGGTTCAAGAGAAGTGTAGACCTTTATGGTACTGTTTTGCTAGAAACATGAAAACCTATTATGATGATTAAACCTTTTGGTGAAAAATGAGCTCTTTGGAAATGTGTTGTCCAGATCATGTGTGTTTGCTAAAAGGCAATGCAGTATTTCCTTTTTAAAAATGAACAAAAAAGAAGAAAAATATTTGTCATGTCTCTAAACAGAAGGGCTCTGTTATTGAACATATGGTGAGGGGAAAGCGCAGAACTGTGCCACCTACTGTTGGAGCTTAAAACTATTTGGATTCTCCATTACTTTCGCCAAAAGGGAAATTAATGATTTATGATGGATTGTTTAAAAACTACCTAAACTTTTGTGAGACAGCTATTTTCATACAGCTGCGAACACAACACCAATAGCAAGATTAGAATCAGAACCAGAAAACTATTGATAGACTATAGATAAATGATGCAGAGATTAAAATAAAACTATAAAGCCTATAGCCCCACTTAGAGGGATGTGTGACAGAGAAAGTGTGAAATATGACGACGTGTGAGGCAACATAGTACTGTACTTCATGTTGTACTTGTAAAGTGCATCACCTCCAGATCACTGTTAAGCTGTGCTTTGTACAGCAGGGGGTGATCTAAACACTTGTCTTTCCTGAAGGGCTGTTTTGCTTAAAGGGAGAACCACATTTCCTCAAAACATGAAAATCACATTTCCAAACTTTAAATGAGTTTATTGTAGTACATACACATTTAAAAAGGTCAAAGCATACCATCCACCGCCCACAGTTGATATACGGCAACTAAGCTGCAAAAAAGCGCCAATATCTGCTTATTTTAGTGTATTCTCTGTTTGGGCTGCTTTATTAATGAGGCACATGAAAGGGCAACCAATCAGACGAAAACTCATTTACATATATCAGTCTCTCAGTTTAACTGTAAAGGATGAGAGGCTGAAAAATGGTTGTGTAAGTATTTTTTTGGGTAAAATAAATTATAAGAAAAAAAAATAGGATATGGGCCTTTTAATGTACAAAACGGGTCCCTTCAATTCAATTCAATTTTATTTATATAGCGCTTTTAACAATGGTCATTGTCACAAAGCAGCTTTACAAAATGAAATAAATGTGAAATAAATGTGTTTTATGATTTAATGATATAAAAATATAAAAATATATGATTTTAGTCAGGTGAGTCCCTACCTGAATGATTTTGGCCCTGACAAAAATGTAGGATATGGGCCCTTTTATGAAAAAGGGCAGTTTATTCTTAATAAGGATTTCGAAAGGATTTCCAATCACAGTTCAGTTAAGGCCAGGGCTAGACTTAATGGAGGCCTGGGAAAGCAGCCCAGCCCGCTGACAGGGTATCTAAGAATTTGATACATAATTCACAACTGCAGAGCTCATAAGCCCTTTCTTAAGTCAATGAAGTGTAAAGCAGCACTGTAGTATATCTGCATTTCTATGGTGTAAGAATATCTGTACTACTTTGGAAGTGGAAACCAGACTTTGTACAGGTCTTCAGTTCTATTCCTGTAAGGCTAATGATTTCCTCGCCCACTAAACCTGCTCATTACCAGGTGTGTCCAAGCCAGGAAATCACCAACCGTGCTGGACACCGGCCCTGCAGGACCTTGGCCTCTGCTTTTCAGTGAAAACTTTGAGTAAAAACATGATCTTAAAAGAAAGAGGGCTTTAGAAGTTAAGAGGGGAGTGGAACATATCCAATACAACAAAGACAGTTTTCATTTCTCTGTGCAGATTCCAGACACAACAAAAACAGCATCTCAGATTCAGAATATTAGTTGTTATTCATCAAGAACATGATTTTCATGTCTGATTAGACCCGTTTTTGCTCTTTGCCTAAGCATGGTAATGTCGGTGCATTTATAAGGAGACATGTTTGAGAAAAAAAAAAAAAACCATCCTGTTTATTTCTCTAAGCAAGCAGTGACCTCAGCAGCTGCTGTAAATTTCTCTGGATCAGGGCAGCGTTTAAGTGCTGTTTCCAGCTCCGCTCCCTCTGTTGCGAGGTGACGTGCTGAACTATTCAGTCCTGTTTGTTCTGCCAAACGGTAGCCGTACTGCTGTCCCTGATGTGGGACAATTCTGTTCCAAGAAGATACAAAAACACAAAGCGACACTCGAAGTAAACCACAACGACCGAGGAGGCCTCAATGCAGAAGACTCTTTATTTCCAAAGGTGAACAACCAGAACGGTACAGATATAGTATTTTCCCACCAAAAAACAAAGCCAATACCAAAAAACAAGAAATGACCTCTTTACTCAATCACTCAATCTCATCATCTTGGAGAGAATCCTAGTAAAAAAAAGCTTCTGACGTCACTCACTACTACATCCATTTTTAATACGAGTTTAAAACTAACTTTGACAGAACTGATTGTCAGTTTCCCCCCCATTTTTTGGTGTATGTCTGTTTGGTCTACCAGAGATTTGTCAGATTTGATAGGCTGCCAAAGGCAGATGGGGTATCTTACATTCAGGTTTGCATATATGGGATTTGCAGATCCACTTCCAATCTACCATTAATGACTCCGGTAGGATTCAAAGTAAGATTTTAGCTAAAAACAAACAAAAAAAATGTGACCTGGGGTACTAACAGAGGAGTAAAGGGACATTCCTTAGGTTTGGCTCAAGTTATCCAGCCTTTCTGAGAAACCCAGCCTCATGAAATACTCACTGGTGTTTTCAGGACATGTTCAAATGCAAATAAAATAAATGACACCTGCCAGCATTGGACCCTCTCCATGGTGTAAAGGCCTGGTGTCAGAGGGGAAACTACACAACTGGACACCCTCATCAACTGTTTCAGATTAAAGACAATGCAGGACAATCAACACTTACAGTAATACAGTAGTTTCACTATTTCTTAAGGCTCGAAAGGCGGTGGCACACTATACTTGGGCAAAATGTGCGTTAAACAATTCTACAGTTCAGTTTTCAACATTTAGGTCCAGAACAGTGTTTCCCAGGTCAGGTTAGGTGTTTTGAGAGCCTGAGTCATGTTGATCTGAATGATTTCTCTCCATCTGTGATGGCTAATAGAATGAACATTAAAGGAGGTACAGTATTGTGCAGCGTTCACAGTTAGGTGCAATAAGGCAATATTTTAAAGGTTTTCTCTTCATCACTCTCGCTGCTTCAGCAGCACTAATGAGTTCACGTCATACACAGTTGTATACAAAAGCCTACTCGAAACATCCAATTTTACTACTATTTTACTAATGTCACTATTTATTTGAAATGGTTTTGGACAAATGGTAACTGTACATTAAAATGTGATCTCTACTGAAAATGTTACTTAGTTCCAAGACACGTGATTTGACCGGGCGACTCAACTTTTACATACAACTGCATACATATCCTCCAGTGTCCATTTGGGTTTAGAAATTCTAAGGCACAGTAGTCTCATATCGCCCCCTGTCTGTGACTGTGTGAAGTGCCAACAGGTTTGGGCAGGCAAAAGCTTCCAAGCTGATTTGATTGGTCAAGCAATTAAGGCTGATTACAGTTAAAAATATAATTCAACACTATACTATTTTCATCTAAGGCTCTCTGGAGACATTGACTCTGACACATGGTTCAGTGCCATTGTTGAAAAAGGCAGCAGATACAGCAAAGTCGCTAAGTGTATACTAAGTTTTAAGACCAAAAATAATCAAATAAACTCTACTTTAACAATTTTAAAAAGCTACAAAAGTAAGCTTTTCAAGATTCTGGACCCTCAAAAATGTCATCAAGTACACTCACATTGGCATCAATTCTCTTCACTTGTGCTCCCTTTACTTGTTCACCACACTTGCATGCACTTTCCTGAGTGCTTTCAAATTAGAACAGAGCTGTGAATGTATAAGAGTTGAAGTTCCATTTACTTGGTCCTTCTCTTTCGAAGTGGGGCCACAAATTTCTCATTTAAGCCCTTCCCACGAGCTCTCCGATAGGGTGCCGGGACTGCGGCGGCGGACGGCGGCCAATTTGTCCCGCGCTCGAGCCGCCCACTGGACGGGACGTCCCACGCTGGGCTCGGTCAGACTGGAATAGCGAGAGGAGTCCTCTTCTGACCCGCCCAAACCCGTCCATGACGGCAGGGTCAGGGGGCCAGGCAGGGACAGAGACAGTGGAGAAGAGAGAGGAGAAGAGTCACTCTTTTTCCCCTCCGTCTCACTCTTCTCCTCCTCTGGGGCCACCTCTTTCAACTGGGGCGGCTCCCAGCCTTCTATCTTGTCCATCTTGCGGCTGGGCGTAATCTGTCTCATCGTCATGGTGATGCTGTCCCAAAGGCAATGGACGCGGTCCTTCTCCGAGTGCTGCTTACTCTTCTCCTCCTCCAAGCTCTTCTTAGCAGGACTGAGATACACACACAGACACAGAAAGTAGGACTAGAGTTAATATCTAATAAAGTACAACACATTTTAGAGTTCAAATATTTAAAAACAAATCCATGAAAAAATAAAATAATTGAAATAATTGAAATGTTTTTGCTCTAATCCACATTCACAACAAAACCAAATGTGAAAAGATATGCAAAAACACACACACCCACATTTACATTTTACTTAAATTATAACCAGACAACTGAAACATCTCTTTCCTACTACTTACTTATTTCTCAAAAATAAATAAATAAATAAATAAAAATCCCTTGACTTCCCACTTCTCTACGACTTGTGGTGTTCTTCTCTATGGCTTATGTATTGTTGGGTGAGGTATTGGAT
>JBBPDE010000134.1:24910235-24928061 GCA_037974605.1 Nannopetersius ansorgii
ATAATTTATTGCATTTTAATACCTCCCATAAAACATTTGAACCATTGAACATTGTTGATAAAAACTGAAAACTAATTAAAAATCTTAAATAAACGTAAACATTATTTAAATTATAGTAAGTTCTTAGTCAGGAAAACATAGCAAAAGGAACAATCTATAACAGCAGCGCAGAAGATGAAGAAACTGCCCAGGGATTTTTTATGCCCTCTTCTCTGTGGCACTGGATGAAGAGTTTTGGAAAAACACCATTTATTGCAGTTCCGTTAGTCTTTCGTGATATGTATATTGCGCATGTTGATATCGCGATGACGGTAAATTTGCGATATATTGTGCAGCCCTATATATAAAACGATATATTGTTAAATGATAAAACGATTAATTGTTATTTTGTAAAACACTCTAGCCAACCAGTGCAGACCCAAACACCCTGGTTAACTGTCAAGGTCTGAGTGCTCGGTTAGAGGCTCCTGAGCTGATAAGTGACTGACCATTGCGAAAGCAGTGAGGCAGATCACTATCTCTGTTGACCATTTAAGAATGAACTGCAAACAGGGGTCAGCAGGGTGCTTAAATGAAAAGGCCAATGTGTATTGAAGTAGAAAGTCACAATATGAATTTTAAATGAGGGTCGATATTTTATGCACAAACTGCACATATTTAAGGGTGGCAAGAAAAAGGTAACATCTTAACTGATGACTTGGGTGTGGGGGGGACTAGACGATGAAGAGTCCTTTTAAATGAACATCTCCTGTAATGGATGCTGTTTGTAATATGCTGTTTGGCCTTTGAATTTGGTCTCATTTTGTGTTATCTCTTGTTTGGAGATTAGATAAAGCCTTTGAAGTAATGTCAGACTTTGCCCCTTGTTGCTACTTTTATTTGCTCTCAGTTTATATAGTGCCTTACACAGCTATAGCAGGGCTGGCTTTAGACTGACAAATTATCCTGCTCTCTCCTAATGAAGTCTGCTGAGCCAGTGTGTCTGTCTGTCAGCATCTCACTGAGGCTGTATGATTGGGATTAGACTTTCCAGTTACTGCTAATGAGTTTTTTGGTGTTGATCATGAAAAGAGATGCCAAATGAATGGCTTGATATAGACAAACCCGTTATTAATCCAGTCGTGCACTTTTGGCAATCTTCCATGCTTCATTTCCTAAATGTCTGCAATGGCTTATGCTACTTATGAGGCATAATTCTATGACACATGTCCCAAATTTGAGTTATACTCAAGTACTAAGTCCCTCACTGAGTCAACAGGGTCGTCAATGATCCACCCCAGCTTGTCTAGCCTCAAGTCAAGCAACACATTCCCAGGCCATTGGTGCCAGTCCAAATAGCCTCTGTTACACAGTTATTATTCAAGAACAAACAATATCCCTGCATTGCCCAGTGAAGGCCTCTAGTCTAGTGTGATAAGACTGGCACTTTGCTTATCATTGCTGCAGCTTGGCCTCGCTTCTGAACAGCAGTTGTGTTTTCTGCCAGTGCTTGGCCTTCAGTGGGCTGTGTGTCTGACTGAGCCCTCCTAGATAGGAATGTAATCTGGCCTGTTTTTTTCTGATTCTGATTGGAATAAATTCTTTCTAAACCCTATAGCTTGAAAAAAAATCAGCCCAACAAAATTGTTTCTGAACCACCTGACGGAATTCTGACTGAACCCGACTACCACCTGACAGGATTCTATATAAGCTTGAGTATAGGCTGACTACATTCTGCCTAAATCTTACTGCAGGCCAACAAAAGTAGGTTTGTAAATGATTGTACACAACAAAAAAGTTGTCTGACAAAATTCAGGCAAAATTCTGCTTCAATTTGAGTCTTATCTGAACCTGACTAAGGCCTGACAAATTTCTGTTCAACCTAATTGTAGTCTAATAATATCCTTTTCAAACCGACAACCATCTGCGGGAATCTGAAACTGGTACTTTGAAGTGATTTTGGTGAAACATGCAAGCCATCGTTTAGATCATCAATACATAAAATAAAAAAGAGTTCTGCAAAATATCTCAATATTAAAATCCACTTTACTGAATGTATTCATCAATCAATGCCTTCAAACTGTAAAGGTTTAACTTAACTTCAGTCGCACGCGTATTTTTAAAAAAAGGAGTAGAGGAAAACTAAAGCATGGACAAATGCATGATAAAATCAGCTACAATTAGATGGGCCATAAGAATGTCAAGTTTGAACAGAAATTGAGTTTGTCAGGAACTGAACCAAATTGGCCGAATATTTTGAGTTTTTTCAAAAACTGGAGGCAAAAAAGAAATGAAGGAATGCCTTCCTGTCTGGCGGCTGCGCAATTCCGCAAGCATGTTTGGCATTCCTTTGGTATTCCTCAAAGAAAAGAATCCTTTAATTAAGTGACTTGCCACTGACAAAGTTGCAGTCGCTGCAAGTACTAAATGTTGACAGGTTCACTCTTGGTGTATCAGCCTACATTGCAAATGCCTGAATTATTAAGTATACTGTCATGCATGTTTCTACTTGTAGCTTCACTAGCTATAATCATCACTGGTGAGTCATATGCAAACCTGTATAACAGGTCTCTCACATGCAGCCAGCACTGCATGGCAGAATACGAAGCGTGTCAAGCTCAGAAACGGGCGGAAAATATCCCCATGTGTGCAGTACGCACAGTTTACAGTACAAACACCTAGCCGGGCTTTGTATTTCCATAATGAAATGAGCCTTCACTTTCAGAAAACATGGGTCTCATGCGGCCGCACGGAAATCATGTGCTATTTTGGCATTAAATGCTAACTGTTAACTGCCACTTGAGTAATGAACTGTAGTGTAATGATGCTTCCAGAAACTCAACCCTTGTTCTGTTGTACCCTTGTTGGTGTAATGCCAAAAATTATCGTATGAAACTATGCATGTGCACACAAGTGTATGTAGCCCAGGGCTGCACAATACAGGCAAAATATGCTATTGCAATTATATAGCTGCATATTGGGATTGCTGCATGCACTGTGATAGACCAAATTCATAAAGATGGACCCTGGAATATGAAGCTGTTGATGGATGTGTCATATTTACCCTGAATTATGTGAGTACCTTGATGTATCAGTCCATCCACAGATAAACTAATCAGGAACTGTGATCAAAGTACACACTATGGTTAGTTAGAGGCCTTTTTGCAAATAGCAGTCTTCCGCAAAATCAGGGGCAGCTGATGGCTATGATAAGAAGGTTGTGGATTTGAATCACAGGACTGCCTGTGACACCACTGAGGTACCCTTGAGCAAGATACCATCCCCAAACACTGCTCCCCGGGTGCTGTATTCCTGGCTGTCTGCTGCTTCACTTGGTGAATGGGTTAAATACAGAGGACAACTTCTGTAATGTTCTCACTTTACTTTATTGCAAAGGTCAGTATTGTGACCTATTGTGTCCTAGTGCTTTGACCAGAGAAGGTGTAAAACAGTGCAGAGACCTTTAGTGGGTCATGTGCTCAAATGAATTATTTTGTTAATTTGCTGACACATATATCTGGGCAAAGGAGCAGGTGTTTGAGCACCTAATGACCCCTCGACCCACCCAAACTTGTCTGGTTGTTAGAAAAATTCTGTAAGTGACCTGTGAGGACAGCTCACAAACAGCTGAAGGGGGGGTCACTGCACACATGTATGCCCTTTTTCACGCTTTGGTTTGACCCTTGATATCTGAGCCATTTCACTGTTCAGCTTGGAAAAAATGAACAAGTTCTTTAAACTTCTTTTCTTCTTTACGTTATTTCCCACAATCAATATATAGACCGGGTTACTAGGCATTACTAAGTTTTTTACTGGGAAGGTCCTATAAAGTGTGTTGAGGTGACCCTGTTTACCTAGGGCAGGGGTGTCAAACTCTGGTCCTGGGGAGCCGGTTCTCCTCCTCAAACACATTCACTAAACCTGACAATTAACTGACAAGGTGAGCCAGGTTTCTGAGCAGGGAAATAACCCAAACGTGCTGGACCACGGCCCTCCAGGACTGGAGCTCAACACCCCTGCCCCAGGGCCTTTGAAGTGTTTAGGCTTTTAGGTTATTTGTGTCACTCAGAATGATATATTCCTCACCCCATAGTTTCTTTTACATGCAGGCGTGTCCCTGCAACGACACTGGTCCTGTCTCAGCATGTTGGGAGAGGAAAAGAAAAGAGAGTCATTTTTATAACCTAACAATTACTTTACGCATCTTCCCAATATATCTGCAGGAGATAATACCTTGCCTGAGACCTAACCTGAACCATGGAAGAAGGTGGAAAACCCAGAGCATGCACAGTCCTCCAACAAGGGTCAAAATTAAAGTGGGGTCTTTAGGGACTGTGTGAACTCGTCAGTCATTTGCACATTAGAGGGGGGTTTAAGCGTATTATTAGGGATTGCCTGTGCTGGTATAATGATAACTGTTGTACTCAGTATCAGTCATTTTACTGTTAATACAATTTTAAAACAAGTCATAGCTAAGGCCTGCTGTTCACTGCGGGATTACAACAACATTATGCATTTATTACACATCACACTGCATGAGAAGCAACATCAGGTTTGCTCATGTCAAGTGTGCCAGTGTGATAGGCTTTCTCGCAATAAACTTACAATAGCACTTACATTGACGATTCATGGCTAAGAAAAGAGAACAGTGTGGAATGCCCAATCTGTCTTTTCTGCACGTTATCTATTTAAATGTAAAGCAGGCCACTCTACATGTGAACCCAAGGTTGGCAAGGTCTACATCAACACCTTCTCTCTCTCTCTGAACTCCCCCCGAACCCTCTCTCTCACTTTCTTTCTCTTACACACACACAATGTTCATTCCAGCCACTCCCTGCTGACTGCATTTGTGCATTATAGCCGAGATTTTGGACCAAATTTAATTGCCAGAACTGTATGACACATTAACTCTTACCACGATCAAAGAAATATTTCACAATTTGCAACAGTGCAAATGTGCCTTCGACCAGAGCATGGGTGTTCTAAGGACTCTTATTGGCCTTCTTGCCTGGAGGTACTCGTGCATTAGTCAATACATGTACGTCAGTGCATGAGCAAGCTTTTTGGTTGCAATAAAGTTTCATTACAAAATTCTGTTTATCCATTTGTACCAATTTTCACTGTAATGAGTTTTTATAAAGAATAACAGCTGACATATAATGCGAAACACATTTTCCTTTCTCTAATAAAGATGATGTTACTCATAATAATAACAATATTTCTTGAATACCTCAAGCCAACTCCCATCATAAAAATAAATCTTTTTAAATTTATTGTAAATATATATTGGCTGAAAAAATATCGTCCCTTGATGAACAATCATAATCTTTCCAGAACATAATTGCACTGTGCATGCGCTTGATGATATTAATTGTTTATCTATAAGCTAAAATTCAGAAGCTAGAGAGATCATTCGATTTCTATAATTTGCACATCTGAGGAATTCTTGGAATGAATGAATGTCAGTGCTTTGTTTCCATTTGGTTGCTGTTCCTCTCAGTCTCCACTAACCATGTGCTTTAGGTCCATGTGCTTAAAAGATACGGCTTCGAGGCCAGCCTTAGGCAGAAAGCCCGTGGTCTTCACTGGTGAAGAGAGTGGGTGTCTGACAGGTTGAACTGACACTGCATGTGCTCTGTGTCAGGGAACGGTCAGCCAATGCCACTTTGAGCAGACGACAGATACAGCGGCTGTGGTAACAGTCCGATAGCATTCCTCATGCCTCAGCTGTTTGAGGGCTTCATTTCACTTTTTTCAAAGTCTAATTTCACGACATTGCCTGAGTTCTGCTGCTCTCATATGAAAAAACAAATTCCATTTTTCTGTATTTTCCCCTCCATGTGAAAATGCCTGCTGCCCTTTACTTTGTGTGAACATTTCATGATGAATGGATCCACAGAAATGGTCCAATACTATCTTATTACCCTGATGTACAAAGCACACCCTGGGCTGGTTTCCCAATCATGGATTAAGCCAAATCTTTGAGTAAATAGCAATACCAGTTGTAGGTTTAGGCTCAATCTGGAGTCAGATTGTCATTGAGACCATTGAAGTGTTCACTTTGAATTTCCAAATTAATTGATACTGTACATGCTGAATTATTGGTGTGTGTGTGTGTGTCATGTCCTGGCAGGTTCTCGAGGTCAGACGAGCTGTCGCGCCACAGACGCTCTCACTCTGGAGTGAAGCCGTACCAGTGTCCTGTCTGTGAGAAGAAATTCGCCCGCAGTGATCACCTGTCCAAACACATCAAAGTCCATCGCTTTCCACGAAGCAGCAGGACGGCACGCTCTTCATACTGACCCCACATTACACCCCCCACCCCCTCCCCAACACACCTCCTCCCAACACCAGGGGATTGGAAAGCGAGAGAGAGAGTAAGAGAGACATATGAAGAGAAAGCACACAAGGGTGCTGCATGAGAGGAAACACTTATGCTCAAGTAAGAAAAGAAAGGGAGAAAACTGGTTGGGGAAAAAAAGATGGCTGCAAGAGTCTGAGATGAAGAAAAAATCTTTATTGTGGTACTGTGATAATTTATTGGATAAAAACAAAGAGGAACTGAAGAAGAGCATGAACAACTGTTACTTGACACATCGCCAACGATGTCCTAAGCTTCTTGTAGATTGTATTTTTCTAGGGGGTTCATAGTAGTTTTCTATTCAAGTTTTATGAACAAATGTTGCATTATGTTTTATGCAAAGTATGTTTTTTCTACGTTGAGGTACAAACTGTTGATGTCTATGCCTATCTCTGAAAGCATCAACATTCCTGTTCTATTACCTTTATTGTAATGCCTCCTCTTTTGCCAAGGTGAGTCTAATTGTATAGTTCTGCAAAACCAAAACAAAAGAAAGAAAGAAAAAAGTACACAGATGAGTTCGTTTGAACTACTGATCATAGTCAGGACTGTGCCGTTATAAGCTATTAGCAAAAATACATAGAGTTAAGTCACCCACCTTGTGTTGCTCGTAAAGCTGTGATAAGCTTCAACTCGGTGTTCAAGCAGGTTTGAAACATTCATTAGAGTGAGACCACGGAGTTAAATGCAGCCAAACACGCACAGTGGTCATTGTCTGATGGCAAATACGTGAACCAGCTGGCCTTCTGATCAGTATTGAAGAAGTTCTATTTTCAATATTTCAGAATTTCTTTGTTTTATCACAATCATTTATTTTCTGTACTCTTCCTCCTTTTGGCTCTATACGTTTTCTTCTTTGTCCTGAAAGCGAAGCTATTCAAATATCAAAAATGTGACTGTCGAGCCTTTTTGTTGGGTATATCATTTTGGGGCCAAGGTACAGTGCCATGAAAGAGTATTAGAGTATTAAATTGATTTCCTCTATTTTTGCAGATTTGTCATGTGAACATGAGGAAACACAAAACATGTATTAGTGGAAAACATTCTGCAATACCTTTCACCCATGTGGAAAAAGGAAATATTTTAGCAGCATCTTTTCTTAATCTGGAGATCTATCTTCACATCACCGTGGAGGAATTTCGGCCCACTCGACTTTGCTTATTTGAATTATGTCATTTTGGGAGGCTTTTGTGCAAGCACTGCCCGTTCAAGGTCATGCCACCTCATTTCAACAGGACTTTACTAGGCCAATTCCAAGACCTTGATTTTGCTTCTTTTCAGCCATTCAGAGGTGGACCTGCTCATGGAGTAATGATTAGACATTTTCCCTTAGACTTTACGGTAAAGAGCCGAATTCATGCTTCCATGACATGTCACCAAGCCCCGGAAGCAGCCAGGCATCTCCACACCATCACACCGCCACCACCATGTTTAACTGTTGGTCTTCTGTTTTGCAGGTGCTTGATGTCAAATGTGAGATAAGCCTTTATGTTCCATTTGGTTGCCAGTGGAGGGGGTTTCCCCATGGATATCATTTTTGCACAGTCCCTTTCTGATGATTCTAAACATTAACACTGACTTTATCTGAGGCCTGCAGTTCCTTAGATGTTTGTCTGGTTCTTTTTGTAACTGCGCTCTTGGAGGAATTTTAGTAATCCTGTGTCTTGGGGATTTTAGCTCTCGCTGCTTTTTGAATGAGCCCCAGAGCCCTAGCCTTTCCATTTTCTTTCTCATGCCTGCCAGAATTTGATTGTGGGCTATTGTACTGCTTATTGAGATCTATAGCCTACTTCATATTAAAAACTTCCTCTGTAGATGATTCACTTACATTCAGCAGAACTGGCAGTAATTAGGTCTCAGTGTGTTTAGTCTAATTGATCCCAGTTTCAGTTAATTGGTTGATTGAGTGGGCAATTACTTTTTCACATTGGGCTGGTTTGTGTTAGAGATTTACATAAAACTATATTTTGTGTTTGTTTGAATTGTCTTTGTTTAAATTCACTTGAAGAGTGAAGCATAAAATGTGAACAAATATGCAAAAATAAGAGGAATCAGGACTTTTTCATGGCACTGTATACTGAAGTTCAGGCACTTAAGTATGTAACATGTTTGCAGATGTTAGTACAGGATTGGAACGTTGCGTATTGCGAATTGTTTAGAAAGAAAGTGTGTAGAAAATGATCACTGTCGGTCAATAAGATTATCCTTTCTGTATGGAAGGTCTATGCATTTTGTCATTGAGCTCTTATATAACCATCTGAGCAGCCTTGCACTTGGGAATTTTTGCCGTCCGTGGGACAACAATGCCTATTCACACTCACACGTATCAAAAATCCGACTGGAACGCTTCATCTCTAACCTTGGGTTCATCTCCCAACTCTGACTTTTCACTGTTGTGCCATAATGTGTTATTGTATCAAAGCTGGACAACAGAAAATGGACACACAAGGTGCTAATCTGTTCAACCTCAACCATAACCTGCTCCACATCTCCATGAGGTGAGCTTCTTCTGAACTATTCAGCCTTGAGAAATGTAGTCTGGGACACACCTGGAGAGTTCAAGCTGGACACTCTCAATGGGAACTCCACTCATGGTCACAGCTGGACTAATGATATGATACGCTGACCATATCTACAAATGAGGAATGTGCAAAATGGCCAGCAAACGCTGCTGACACGAGAGCATTTTATTTTGAGCAAATCAATGTTTTACGCAGCGTTACTCTTGCAGCTCGATGAAGTATTTTGGGGAGAATTTCACAGCTGTTTTTGGAAAAGCAGCCTGAAACAGAAACAGACACAACCGAGCCTCAGCTTAGTTTCATTAACAGGGAATTCCACCAATTTTTCAGGATTTCTGCATAATTGTTGAGATGTATGAGCCGTTCAGAGTGGTTTGATGTGAAATGTTCTGTTCTGGTGGTGAATGGAACCAGATGTTCGAACCATTTAATGTTTCTAAAAGCTCCCTCACAGAAAGATATTGCATACATGAATAGTTATAAAATAGTTATAAATAGTCATACATAAAGGCCTGATGTCCGGGACTAAACCTCAGTTTTTAAAATCCATGCATGTTGGAGAAGGCAAGAGAAATTAGGCCAATTCGCTCACATTATTATTCTTAACTATAAACTACATAGATTCAATAGATTTTTGGAGAGATAATAAAATGGGTGCATTTGCATTAGAAATGGTCACCACCACTGAAAAGACATCCAAGTGGGTATTCCATGCTGTGAACCATTTCACATTAAACCACTCCAGATGAGTTTATATCTAAACCTTTGATTTACCCTGCAGTTTTGAAAGAATGGTGGAGCACCCCTTTCAGAGTTTAGCATATTGGTATTTGATTTGGTGGCCACTAGTTATGAGCCAGTGCTCAGATTACAATACACTGCTCATCAAATGTTTGGGAATGCCTAGCTTTTTTTTAAGGATTTTTATTAGAAATGATTGTTTGCTTAATCAGCAACATCACCTGAAAATGTGCTAGCATTAGTGACAATACTATTGTGATTAATGCATTATTAAAATGGAGTAATGGTGAAGGCTATGGATTTAACGAAATGTAGGCTGAAAACTGTCAAAAACTATCCAACCTGCTTTTCACATCAAGAGAATCACTTTAATTAACATAAAGCTGTTGCAAAAAGCAGTGGGTGTTTTATGTCGACAGGTTTTTTCTCACTTCATTGAAAGCTAACAGTGAGAAAACCAAAGCCAGTGTGGCCCCAAACTCTTGACGAACGGTGCACAGGCAGCTAGAGAGAAGTGATCATCCATTATCTGGTCAATAGTCATTAAATGAGTAGATAAGTTACCTGTTTTCCTCGAGAGGACGAGTCTATGAAACAATAGCGACTGCTTTGATAAAAATGCTGCTGCTGATGTGCTAACAGCACAAAGCCTTTTCAGAATCGACAGTATTTAATCTCCTCTGAGCTGATCCTACAGCAGAGAGGGGAAGGTTCAAAGGGGGGTCTACTCTTTTAAAGGTCTTGTACATGCCAATTTTGCGACATAAGCTGTAGTGCAGTCTTAAAAGATTAGCCAACACATTACAGGCTACATCGCGTGGATGCAGTTGCTGTAAGTTTAGTGTTCATAAACACACATGGTTTATTTCTTGGGTGTTAATCAAAAGGACAGGTTTTGTAATGACATGTTGCACATAAAATGAGCGCTCTGCTAAATATCTTTCCATAACACAGACGACACAGGACAAAAACGTAAACAAGATGCTTCAGGTGTCTCACGGTTAGAACCCCTCGTTCATCTTCATCATCACTTTCTCTCAGTGCCTGACCGACAGCAAACCAGAGGCGGTGTGCTCATAGTGATGCATTCCTTCCGATCAGAACAAAATCTTGGAGATAATACTATCATTTACGGCCACAAATGAATGTATGAAAAATGGAGTTTCATCGGCGCGAGGTCGGATATGATTCTGGAAATTTCCCCAGGAAAATGCAAACGCAATGTACATAAAAGCAATTCAATATGTATAATATATTTTTCTTGTTCTTTATGAGATGCATTTACAAATAAAATGAAAAAGAGAATTTTATTGATGTCTGTTAAGTAGCTTCTTTTTTTTTTCATGAAAGCCCCAATTTTACAATCTTACTCTTACATAGTTGAGCAGCCAAGACATTTTTGGCTTCTTTAGTTTCAAGGCAAATGCAACTAATAACCATTGGGAATCTTTTAATAATTCTTTGGTTAATGCTTTATTTAAGAGCCTAATTAGTCTAAATGAATTTGTTCAGAGATATTCATGGTGATGAATTCAAGCAAGTCTTAGTCTGACCATTCTGTTTTGCCTATTCTGACATTAGTTTCACATGGGTGGAGTAATGCCTTACCACAAGACGCCTGTAATGAAATCTGTATAAATTACAGAGACATAATGTCTGTTCGGGATGGACACATTGCAATCACACCAGAAAAGTTCCACATGCAAAATGAAACATCTAAATATGTCCAATGTGTCCAAAACATAAAAAAAACTATTAACATTATATTTAATCAGAAGTTCTTTACCCCTGACCAACTACCCTGCTGTATTCAGTAAATTAGGAATTTAGTTATTAGTTTGTGCCATATAACCGTTTTTTTCTGATGTTCAAACTTGTACATTTGAGATAATGTAGTATGAGTCTGCTTTAAACTAAAAAAACAAAAGTAAGTGCTTTTTAAGGGGCCACATTCTTAAGGGAAAAAAAACAATAACTCATTTTACTGCAAATCACCTGGGTTCCCTGAGGTTATTCCTCTGGCTTCTTTCATAATAGGCAAAGAGCACTGCAATCTGAAAATTGCTGACATGGCAGATTTGGATGAGACTAAACTCACTGAGACACACCAGCAATAATTACATTAGCCCACCTTCTCATGCACTAAGTCTGTCCAAATAGTTTACTCTCAAATGTTGCATACTACAAATGGTCAAAGGGCAATAAGCTCCAGTGATGCAATTATTTGGGCCATTTTCGCAGACTAAGATTAACTCTATGCTTAAACTATAAATGATGTTTAACCAATATGAGGATTGATTATTTTTTTTTTTTTATCAAGGGCTTATGCTTCATTCCGTTCTCTATGATCTATTAGACATGAAATACACTGAGTGGAATCAAGTATCCAAAGTAATATACTGTGTAATACACTTCCAAGGCATATTCACTTCACATTCACATTCAGTTCCCACACAATACCTTTGGACTTCATACTTTTTAAAAATGGATGTAGTTCAGATATACCGATATGTAAAAAAAAAAATAAAGATTTACAAATTCAGATACCAATCAGAAACTGTTAATGATAGTACTTAGTTAGTACAGTTGTAGCTTTGTGTTGTCTACATGAAAGTTCTATTTGTAGGAATTGTGAAAGGATTGTGGTATATTTGTTGTTTGTATCTGTTCTTCCTGGTGCTTTCAGGTTGTTCTGGAACTCTTTTTTCATGTGACTACTGGCTTCTCTCTTTCTTCCTTATCAGTAGTTTGATGCAGTGCATTGTGTGGTACACTTCTCTCTTGTTTAGGGTCTTTGCTAGAGCTCTTGTTAAATAAGCTGTTATTAAATGCTGTTCCTGACATCTTTAGGAAGCTCGTTTATGTGCACCCCAGTTTAACTTGCATGGAATCTTTCCTATCAAAAGGCAACATCTTCTATGATGCCACCAGGTGCAAATGGTGCAAGAACATTTTCGCTGCATTAACAACTAAATTTGTATTTATTATTATGTGACATTTGCATCTATTATTTTAATGCAGTGCTTGTCTTTTCTTCCATATCAGTTTAGGTTTGTGAGCAAATCTTTGCTCAAGATCATAAGGGCATACATTTTTGTATATGTTTGTAACTACGGAGTGAAAAGACACTGAGTGTGAATTTGAAGTGGACATACACAAAGGAAGAATATTAAATAGCAAACAACAAAAGTGCCAAATCATTATTTAATGCATATAATATCTCCTTCAGTGCCAGCCCATCTGCAGAGTCTTGTTCAAGCTGAATGTGCTGAGTCATGGTGCATTAGGAGAGAGTGTGAGAGAGCCACACTGCTGGGTGCTGTGGCAGACTGTGCTGATTTATGCAGTTTTCAATCATTAGCACATGTGTCTGCCATGGAGATGAGAGAGTGAGGACTGAGGAAGTACTCGGTTTTAATGGGCATCCACTGGGCAGCAAGGCAGCCGGACAGCCATCCACCCTTCAGGCTCCTATAAACATAGAACTGCCTCTGGACAGGATCTAATCAACTACCTCTAGTTAGTTATCTTATGCTAATCCCAATTATAGATCAGATAGATGTTTAGCCACTTCTCACTAATTTTACAACTAATGCCAATAGCTTCTATACAAAGTAATTACCAGTAATATATATTTTCTGCTCCTTTCTGCACTGGAGAGCACCTCAGGCCAGAAGCCTCCAGTCTCAGTTTTGGTAACCTCACACTATTCACATTTTTATGAGGTTTTACCTAGCGCTCTTGCTTCAACTATTTAACAAGCTCCTTATGGGATGGGTCAAGTATGTAGACTTGAGAAGACACAAAACGAGTAGAGCATGGAGTCGCCAGGATTGAGAACCCCTGACCCCATTTGTGCCTCAAACATTGCCTGCGTCGCAGCTATTAACCCAAACCAAATTTCAGTTTGTTAAGAAATGCAGAAACACCTTAGAGAAGCTTACTTAAACCAGATAAAATGTATAGTTTTATCTGCTTTAGCATGCACAGTAGGAAACATTGAGCTGCCTCATGCTACTATAGAACATCCTGAAGTTGGGACAATATCCCAGGCTACACATTCAAAGAAAACACAGATCATGAAGCACATATGCTTTTCTTTTGTGCACATTTAAGCCACAGATGGTACAACCTGATCCTTGTGATATGTGTGATAATGATTCTTGATCCTGTCATGAACTGGAGCCTGTTAGGATCTGTAAAAGCCAAAGCCTGCTTTGTTTGAGTCACTCCAGTGCTCACTTTTGTGTTTTAGGTCATTTTCATGATGTATGACCTAACCTCTTTCCACTTTTGGATCAGAGACACCGCAACACTTCTTTTAAAGAACTGTGGTTTCTCCTTAGGAATCTTCCGTAATCTCAGGTTCAGTATTTTTCTTATTGTAGACTGAGCAGAGACAGATTACCTACGAAAATTACAGGCTGCAGCTCCTCTTCTGTAACCCTGGAATTCTCTTATTTTTCTTTGGGAGTTCTTTGGAGTGCCCTTGCAATGGTCCTTGCAAGATGGGCGCTCCTGGAATAGTGGTCATCTGTCAACCTTTTTTAGGCTGCCTATCTGACTGTGGCCCAAATCTTTCCTGTCTTAAGAACTTGAATAGCTTTTACAAAAACCAAGGTGTGCTTTTTATATGTTGTCAAACCCATGCCTGAACTGATTGGAACATTTGATTTTTTTTTTTCAAGATGTTATTAACAGCACCTATCCTTCTTTTAGAGATCTAACTTCCTGCAAACTTTTGCTTCAACCCCAATCCAGATCTGACACAGGAAACTATTCTCTTTAGAGGTCCTCAATTAGCTGTATTAAATTTGTATTATATTTGCATATGAAAGTATCCAGCAGAAGGACTGGTGACCACTGCCTTAGACCATTAACGTTTTTTCAATGAGTGATTATTTAAGCTAATTGCTCAATGTATTGATGGTAATGTACAATGAGATTGTTGTCACTTGTTGAACCCAGGTGTCTAGTTTTTTTGGGGGGCGGCTGCTCTGCTCCTGGTAATCTAACTATGTTTGGTTTAATTAATGGCCCATCCTGATGCATCTTAGCAACAGTCAGGAACATGTGAACATCAGATGTGTGTTAAGGTCAGAACTGATATTTGTTTAGGAGTGTAGCAACTCTGACTTAGATGAAAATCAGATGACATGATCAGATGAGTTTCCTAGAAGACATTTAGAGGATTTACAGCCTCATTCCTACACCTGTAGTCTATTGCCATTCACTTTGGAAGTATTTTGAGCCTTTTAGATATCTAGATTTTTTCAGAGCACGTTTGAGCTGGATGGAGGTAGATTATTCAGGCTGACACATGAGAGGTTAAGGTCTGGGAGATGAGTTTCACCACAGGAGCCACTATTGAGAAAGTTATATGTGGCTCAATGGAGTTCGCTCTGCTGGCCCTGGTACTTGGCAAGACTGTGTGCCAAAAACTTGACAGGTTTATTTTGGGAAGATGGGCTATTGTTGGCCAGAGGGGCTGCATGAGCAGTTGGTGTGGAGGCAACCCTAGGTCATTTGTACCAGAAGGCTGAGAGCACTGGAAATAAGCCTTGAGATACAATATACAAGTATTGTAAATACAAATCCATATATGCAATATACAGAATAGATCTACTGAGCATTTATAATACAGACATATGTGATTACAAATAATCGGTTTTCATAATATAGAAATTAAATACGAAGTGTCCAAGCCACTTTACATAATAAAAAAGATAGTACAGAGTAGTTTTTTTAAATTGTTTTAGAAGTCTTACCCACTAAATAAAATAAAACAAACGCATCAGAATTTTAAAATCAGTATATCAAACAAATACATCAGAGGGATTTTAAGGAATGATCAAACTGACCAGTCTTTGTTGGCAGCATCTGTATTGTACTACAACAGCAACAGTCTACTGAAGGAGGTGATGAGAGCAATTTCAGAAAAACATACAGAAAATTAGTGATTTTTTCAGGGTACATATTGTAATGAATGAGGGTTGAGGCAGACAGAATGTAAACACAAACACTTCATTCAAAAAACAAGTAACAAAAACAGAAACACAAAAGAGGTTTACCCAAGTATACCAGAAAATATTAACAGGTATAACAAAGACACAAGCATGGTAGATTCTATAGGAATACAAACAAGTTTAACAAAAGCATAAGCAAAACATAACAGCAAAAGATAGTTTTCAACTGTCTTTTGAAATTTACCTAGAATTCACAAAACCGTCTGAAATACAGGTGTGTGCACTGATTGAGCAGAGGGAAACACCTCGGCAGGGGAGGAGGCAGGAACAAGACACAGGTGAACAAACTCACATGACTCACATGGAGGATATAAACAATGACATAATCAGGAGGAAGACAGAACATTTAAAATGCCAAGAAAAGACGAGGACAATGTTACATGTAGTAACTACATATTTACAAAAACATTTAGCCTACAGAAATTGGTCAAAATCGTATTTGGTTAGACAGCTCATTTGCATTTTGCAGACTTCTTCTCCTGCAAAAGCCAATTGTGATACCAGTTAACAAATGATATGTCACATGGGCCCAGTGTATGCACACACTGAAATGCATCTACATCTTACTTACTGAAGGCGAACTAGAGACACTGAAGGAAACAAACTTGAAAGATAGGTTTGCTCAGGCCACTGACGCTGGCACCCATAAAACCCCCTGGTGGGAACAACTCTGAACACAAAGGAGCGTTTGTTAGCTGTGAGGCTTTGTTTTTCCAGCAGCATTCAAAAGGACAGATGACAGATTGTTGTGTGCAAAGAATACAATAAGTAATGCCAATCAATGGCAACATGAAAAGCTCAGCTATTACACGTTTTCCTTTTTTTCTTTGGAGGGTGGGGGTGTTAAAGGAAGTATCAAACCATTTACAGCAATCAGTCGTGCTACACTTTTCCTACACAAATGTAGGAAATCTCATCCTGAGAGAGTGTGACTAGCATAAGTGCTAGCTATCATTAGAAAGTGTGGAGTGACAATTTGAGAAGTGGTGGGGGCAAACTTTGCCACCAAGCTTTGCCAAAGGTTACAGCTAAAGGCTTACCACTGTGTGTGTGAGTGTATGTGTGTTTCCATCCTCAGCATAGATGTTAGAAATAGATGGCAAAAGCTAGCATGTATTAGGCAACAGTCCTGATCAGGTGAGGACACTGAGTAACATGGTATCACAACGCTCATTAATGTGTACTATTTATAGAACTGTGGTGCGTCAGTACAATATTTCTTGGAAACAAATGGCACATTATCAGAGCAAACTGTTAACACTTTAAATGCTTGATTTGGTTTTGCATCTTGCCAAGTTGTTATGGGATGTAGAAATTTGAACATCAGTGAAGAGTTTAAGGGCTAAAGGATTTACTGTAAAGCTGCAGTGCACAGTAAAGAATATGTTATTTGAATCTCATGTTTCAAATGTCCATTTTGGTTAAATCTGCCTTAAGACGTATACACTGATTGTTTGACAATGAACATCGACACCAATAGCTTGATGCTAAGACAAATTGCATAGAGGTGCTAGTAGAAATTAGCATTATGAATGCAGTGGTAATTTGATTATCAAAAACTATGAACGAAAGGTACATTTCTAGGTTGAATAATTGTTTATTATTATTCATATTTATTCTATTTAAAAATTCTATTTTAGAAAATGTACGTATTATATGATTTTATGATTCATGATGGACTGAAGCTTTGTTTCTGGATTGAAATCTCACACCCATTAACAGTGCTCATGTCTCTGACCAAATCTGTGCCAAAAATGTTCATCAGGTAACTTTTATAATGATGAAAATGAGGCAAAAACTAAAAAAAAAGATGCACATTTGAAAAAAAAAAAAGTGTAAAATATATTACCATTTTATGTTTTATAATAATGAGACGCATAAGCCTTTAGTTTTGTCTTATTACATGCATGCACTTAATGTCCAAACTATGCACAGCCATGAGTTGCAAGCTTATGATTGGTTATTACATACAGGGTAATGGTAACTTTGTTTGGTAACTCAAATCATGGAGAGCAACCCATTGGTTCCTATTCCTATACTGACACTGGGCTGGCCCAATCACTTATCAGTCACATCTTGAACCACTCCAAATTTGTCGTGTCAGATTTGTGGAGCCAGAAGAGCAAGTATTTAAAAAAAAAGTGAATTGACAAAAAAATACAATTTAAATAAAAATTGGTATTTAAATAAAATATGA
>JBBPDE010000134.1:24939011-24950903 GCA_037974605.1 Nannopetersius ansorgii
CACCTAAGAAACCTTGTAATTGAACTGCCTTGCACAAATAGTCATGTGGAAAAAAAACCCTGGGCACGGCAGGTATCATGGTAACTATGTCACTGTCAATTAAAAGAAAATGGAGTTAAGACTCTACAGCTGGGTGCCAAGAAAATCACCGAAAAAGACTTGGATTTTCCAGGACCTCTTCTGTATCAAATAAGAGAGTCAAATTTAATCAATTAAATGTTATCTTCCTGATGACCTGGCTTAGTGCCACACCAGCAGGGTCTCATAAATGCATGTATATTTGTAGTTACAAATGTATGTAAAGTAAACTTTCATCTATATGCAGGTATATACTTACTTCATTGAGGAAATCACTGCCGGATTTCTCAAATACTCATTGAATCAGTATTATTTTGTAAGTGCTTTATTGTTGCAATAAATGAGTGATCTTGGCCAAATCGGAAAGAAATTAAAATGAAATCAGAGTCTGTTGATTCTGTCCTAGCTCACCTGAAGCAGTGCACTGGTTACTTTAGTGTAAGTGCTTTAGATAATGGAAATCCCCCTACACTGATAAACCTGTTAAAACTCCTTCCCCGTCTGCTACCTGTCGGACTGAATCTCCAGATTTGGTGCCCATCGGAATAACGATCATGTATGTGTGAATAAATATAGAGAGGGAGGGATGGATGGAAGCATTGATAGTATTGATATTGACATAGAGATATATAGATAGACAGGTAAATGCAAGTTAAGATTTGTGTAAGACCAAACTGAAGACATGAAATTTCGTTGCCACAGAGCAACAGTTGTGGTAGACCTGCATTTTGACTAACAGGTTATTGGGCAACAAGATCTTTGCTAAGAAACGAACAGGGCAACCCCCTTCAATCTATACAGTTCAACGGTAAGATAGTTAGACATACGTGGCCAAAATGGGACACATGATCCAGTCCATTAGAGAAACCCTTCTGACTTAGTCATGAACAGACTAAAAGGGAGACACTCTGTTCTGTTTTCCATGTTGGGGATCCAGTTTCTCCACCCTTTCCACTCGAAGTGTATATCACAATGCCCATTGAACACAGAGGTCCAGACCACTCAAAGCTACTTGAGCTTAAACACCACGTGTTATAATGTAACAGTCCTGCAATATGTGTCCAACTCACCAGATCTCGATGTGTTCTGGAAGTAGAGGATCAGGATGAAGAAGGATCCAACGCATGTGGCCAGAAACATCCGAGCGACTTTGGGCTTTCTCATCGTGCCTCTGCCGGCCAGGGGCTCATGCGAAGCGGCTTCTGGGCTCTGTCCCAAACGCGGACTCTCTAAAGTGGGGGGTTATGGAGGTTAAAGGGGCTCCGAAAGAGCTCCGTCCCGGAGGAGAGGGGGTACCCGCTCCCATTAGAGAAGCAGGCTCGGCTGGACGCCCCAGGAGAGCTGCTAAAGCATCAGAGTTGGTGTAAAAGTTGGCTCTTGTTGTTTGGAGAAGCCTTTGACTCTACAGTCCAGCACTACCTTCTCCACCGCTGTCCACAAAACTTCTCCAAAGGCTCTCCACTGGGGGCTTTTACATGTCCCCCGTCCTCTACCAGCCCACCTCGGCCCCGTCCAGTGGGCGTGAGGCTTTCGGTGTCATTTCACTCTAAGCGCTTCGAAAACATGGAGGTGCTTTCTATCGAAAAAACTTTGGCCCGTGGCGTCACTACCACCCATGACGCAAGCAGCTGATGGAAAAGATCCGCCTGGGGCGCTCCATCCAAACGCGCATGCCTAGTGGAGATCTATAATAAAGATTGTGGTAGGCGCTCATTCGCCGAGCGCTAATAGCTTAGGACCTGACGTAACTAGGGCGGACGAGAAAGCACCTGTCCTTAGTTCAGACTATTCGTGTCGTAATAACTGCTCACATTTCGTTATTGGGAAGGGAAAAAAAACTGTGCCAAGAATGTGATATTAGTGACACCTGGTGGCCCAGACCGTTCAGACCCCTGTCCAGTCCCCCTACATCCCGCTCTCACGGGTGTGTGTGTGCAAAGACAGGTCATACACACAACTGTGAGCATGTTATGACAGCAGGTGCCTGAATAACGGGTGTGTCCAGTGATTTATTAAAAGAGCCTTTTAAAATATTTCGTCACAATTCAATCTGAAAACAAATTAATCTTGAGTGGTTTGACGTGAAAATAGTGTACTGTAAAGAGACTTATGTACACTGGTGGTGATAAATTGCAGGAGTAAATATATCCATTTTACAGCAATACTTTATACATACACTATATGCACAAAAGTATTGGCACACCTGACCATTACAACAACAGGGACTTTAATGATATTGTCTTCAAATACATAGACGTTCACATGGAGTTGGTCCCCCCTTTGCAGCCATAACAATTTCCACTCTTTATGAAGGCCTTCCACAAGAGTTTGGTCTTTTGGTGGGAATTTATTATTTTTTTGGTGCTCATTCATTCTATAGAGCTTTTATGAGGTCAGACAGTGATGTTGTATGAAGGTATGGCTCACAATCTCCGTTCCAGTTCATCCCAATAGTGTTGGATGGGGTTGAGGTCAGTGCTCTGTGCGGACCTGTCAAGTTCTTCCATACAAACTCGTCCAGCCCTGTTTTTATGAGCCTTGCTTTGTGCACTGGGGAACAGTCATGCTAGAATAGAAAATGTTCTTCCCTAATCTGTGTCCACAAAGTTGGAAACATGGCGTTGTCCAAAATGTCTTTGTATGCTGAAGTATTAATTACCCTTCACTGGAAGTAAGTAACCTAGGACAAGCCCTGAAAAACACGTGTGTCATTATACTTTTGTCCATATAGTGTACATAGGCATACAATACAAATACACCCATTTAATTCACCATCCAGCATACACTAGAGCTACAGCTCAGCCATACATGAGCAAACAACTCAGATACACATGAGTTTTATATACAGTGATGGTAAAACCGCATAAAAATAAGTATTCTCTGAAGACTACTTTGCCTTACGACACCATGTGTGTGCATCTTCTCCATGAATGAATTTTGAAAACATGTTTTAATACAAGCTCCTTTCTCAAACGACCATAAAGTCAAATGTCTCAGGCATCAGGAATTGTATTTATAATCATTTTATGTCATAACTTGAGGGAGCTTTTAGATTTAATTCTAACGTTTTCTAGAACTGAGCCCTTTCTTTAAAAACAGGGCTCCCATTCACATCGAACCACTGGCATCTTAATGATTTAATTATGCAGACATTTTAAAAAATGAGAGAACTTTCCCTTTAACATGTGTTCATGTGATTGCAATAAGTGGTTTAAGTTTACATCAAACACAAACACAATAAAGCAGCAGAACACCAGGGCCACATGAGCCATTTACCATCAAACCCAGTTGCAGGTTGATCTTGTGTAATACAGTCTCTTCAGGTTTTGTATAAGCATGTTAAATATCAAGTCAAATTAACCGTAGATTGATAGTGTTTACTTATGACATGTCAAACTGAGCCAGCAGGCCCTGTTTACTCAGTGAGAGGGTCAGGGATTGTTGCTTTTGTAAAAAGCACTCTGTACTGGAGGGGGACACTGAACCACTGTAGGAGGATTTAGAGCCTAAATATGTCACCTGAAAAGACAAAGCAGGGTAGTTTACATTTATAGGCTTGATCAAGTACAGTCTAAATTTAGTTTTATTTACATTTAGGTTAAATAGATTCCTATTCTGTTATGCGTACACTTGAGTACTACATGGTCCTGTCATATGTCAGGCAATAAAAATGCTCCAAAAGAGTACCTTTACAAAGGAAGGAATAAACCGTCTTAATTTTGAACCTATGCTACAGCTATAAAAGTACATTTTGATGTCATTTGTCGTGATAGTGATACTATATTAAGTTTAATACTAAGGGAGGAGCAATGAAGCTCTCACATTTTGCTTGGAATGGAAACTCATAGGCTTCTGCATCAGAGGAAGAACAGATTTTTCTGTTTAATTCCCACAATTTTTGTATTTTAAGGGCAGTTGTGGGCTTCGGGGATTGTAACAGAGGTGCCAGCTGGAGTCTAAAAGTCATAGCATTTACGAAAAGCAATTTCAAAGTGTATAATCTACAAAACCAAACCCCTTCAGTTTACCCCTTAAAATTGCCTTAATTTTGGTCTTATTTTCTCATACAGGAAATGGTAGGGATGCGGGTCAGGAGTCTCCAATGTTGGCACCTCTGAGAGGGTGTAAGAAAGGAAGAGAGCAAAACAGACAATTAACAAGACTTTAGATAGAATGCAATGTCGTTTTTACACGTTTAAGGACTAAGCCTTGTTCTTAACTCTTTCAAAGTTAACAATGAGAGAGCAATCCTCGAGTTACAATATAGATCCCTTTCTACGACAGTGATGTAACCAAACCAAAAGTCACGTACCTATATTAATGCAGTTGAAAAAACAAAATCTAAAACATAAACGCACAACTAAGTCACAGAAAAAGGACATAAATATACTGTACTTGTACTTTTAACAGTCCAAAACGGTGTTAGTAAGAGCACTGGGGGATGCCAGCTCACTTATATTCTGCTTTACTCTGTATTCTACATATTCTTCTGCCGCACGCAACCCAACAAGTTCGCCCAGGTACGTCGCTAACGACGTAACCCAAAACACTCACGTTTAAAGGTTTTTTATGGGCGTGAGCGTTGTAAACTCCAAACGTCATGTATCGAGACTGTAGTAACCTGAGGACCCCCTGTGTTTGGGACCTGGATTATTCTAATAGAAGCAGTGACACTGAAATAGTGACATGGTGTGTGTGATCAGGAACAGTGTACATTCTTGCTGGGGTATTTATATGTCAGTGTCACTGCTTGACTGAAAGTGGTCCACAGGCACAGCTTAAAAATATTTATGAAAGAGCATCTCTGTGGTCATAAACTAAGCACTGGGGAAGGATGGACAACACAAACTGTGCCTCAAAGGGGGTGATTATTATTGTTATTTTTATTTTAGCAGTGTGCTCCTGCTGTGTATGTGTCAGGATGATGAACCCAGCACTGGATTCTGTTGAACCCTAAATCTGCTCTCTTCTGCTGAGCCAAATGCATCCTCTGTCTCTTCACTGCCTGCACACATTCATGACTGTTTAACTCATGGAGGGGGAGTGAAGAAAGACAAGCGCTGTGCATGAGGACGAGGGGGGCATGGCAAACAATGCCCAGACATCACAAAAGCAAAACAATGCGGAGGATATCTACAATTTCAAAAGTGTGCAAATATTGCATTAGCAGTCAAGTGTAGTCAAGTGTCAAGTGTAGTGGAGTCAAATGGAGCCATATCAGGCCAGAAGCAGCAAATTAACCAGCTGCTCATTATAACTATGATAAGCAAAAACAAATTCCAGAGCAGAAGAAGAAGAAGACAGTTCTTTATCAGTTATTGGCTTGATAAATAAGTTACCAGATATCAACATGATAAGGTTTTAAAAGTTCATAATACGGTTCCTTATACTTAAGTGTTTAAATTATTACATACTAAAATTGTTTTCTGGCCATTGCTAAGTTACAGGTAAGTGACAATCTCTTTAATGCCTTTCAGCCAATCACACTGTGAACTACCTGTAGTATTACAGCATTCCTGTGCATTGTATCACGCTGCATCCTGCGCTTGTAAAGGAATGCTTGGAATGACTCTGGGAAAGCGCTGGCCTGAGGAAAATGGAAGCCGTGAAAAGAAAAGACATATAAAGCAGATAAGGACTGATTTTATGACTGTTCTTTATTTGGTTATTGTTCATTCCTGCTTTACTCTTATAAGCACTCACATCTTTCTCAGTCGGTGAACCACTAGCCTCCTTTCCTCCGCCTGTATGAAACATTCCATCCATGTATATGTTCCTTCTGACGAAATTGGCCCATTTGTCTTAACTCATCAGGGTCGTGTTTACTCCTGCGGCGCAGCTCATCCTTCTCTTTCCATTCCTCCTCTTCTTCCACACCTTCCAGCATCTCCTCCTCCTCCGTATTGTCTTCCCGCTCCTCACCCATGACCTTTCTCTCTGGAAAGTTTTTCAGCCATTCATCATATCGATCCTCATTTGTCCTCTCCTCCACAAACTCCTTCACCCATTCGTCTTTCAGCTTTTGCTCTTCGTCTCTTTTTCCTTCTCCACTCTTGCTGGCCTGTTCCTTTATATGTCTTTATATGAAAAAGGCTTTATATTTCTGCTCCATTTGTTCTGCAGTTTTCTGACTGATTATAGACTTATGTGGTTCTCTGGAATAAATGGTGCAAAGCACAGGTTTCACTTTTAATCTTCTTTGCATTCTTTTTTTATTCTTTTTTTTTTACTTCATACTATTTGTACGCTTTCTGATGATTACGTTTACGGCATTGAGCAGGTATATCAGTGCTTAAAGTAGTCCACAACTGTTCTTAAAACCTGTAAAGCTATACTTAAATCAACAGCTATTTAACCAAGTCACTGCCAGCTAAATTACACACCATAACAAACCCTGTCAAAGAGGAAGAGCTCAGTCAGAGATTAATACACAAGTAAGGAACAACAGTTAAGTGGCTGGGGGATTTGTAAATATATAGGAAAAGGTGTATAAGAGATGCATGGGAGGACTGGTTAGTCACCAAGATGCTCCTTAAAGAGATGGGTCTTCAGACGACGCTGACGACAGCGAAGGACTCCGCAGATCCGATTGAAAGAGGAAGTTTGTTCCTTCACTGGTGGGCCAAGACTAAAAAGATGCATGTCTTCCTCTTCTTTTGAGGTTCAAGACGAGCCTTGCTTGATGCCCTGAGAGGACGAGAAGTGACACGCTGCTTGATCAGTGCATTAATATGATTAATGTTTGATTCTAAGCACACTGAATGACGTTTGTGTGTGATGATGAGACAGGACTTAACTTCTATCAAACATTATGATTAACTGTACTACTTTTTGAATAAACTCACCTTGGATTAACTTCTAAATGCATGATTTCTAACATCAAGCCTTACGCATAATTGTATTAGCAATTATCATTTGCTCATATATATTCAATAATAACGTAAACAGTCTACACTGAAATACTAGAGCTGATAATCCTTGATTTCAGGCCTTTTGAGACGTGCAGCATCAGAGGAACTGTCATCAGCAAGACCTGCAGGATGGAACGACAGGTTAGATCTGTCTAATAAAGTGTGCACATTGTTTTTAAATAAAGCAGCCACTGACTCTTTGAACACACACACACAGACAAGTGGTGCTGATAAAATGGAAGGTAGAACTGGTAATAGACTGGTAGATCAATAATTAAGCACAGATTAGTGTAGAAAGTACCTGTGTCAGTATGTTTAGGACTGAGAGTGGACCAGTATTGCTGCCTTGATGTTTATATTGTTTACACAGGTTATAACACTGATAATGATGAGAAATACATCAATAATATGAATAATCAGATAACAAAATATTTTATTTTTTAAATAAAAGCAGTCTATCGATTCATGCTACCCTAGCAAAAATGCTACATTGAAGATTATACAGCTGCCAGTGTAACGGTGTGGCAATGAATCGCAAGACTGTGGAACTGCCATGCATCGATAAAACACACAGGACTTGGTTCTGGGACTTTTTTGTTTGTTTTTCCTGGTGCAATATATGTTAAAACAATTAAGATGAATGATAACCTGAAAAGCAAGAGAGAGAGATGGATAGACGAACAGGCAGACAGAACGCCATATAGAAAACAAAGTTCTGGACAAAACAGGTAGAACAGAATAAAGTTTTGAAAATACAAAGCGGAGTTTTTTTTTCGGATTTTCAGAGACTAAAGGGTAGCCGCAGTCGTTACTTGCGGTTAACAGTTTATGAAAGCGATGACTGTTTTCCAGCAAAGTCTCTTTCAAAACATTACTGAATAGAGAATCAATCCAGCCTCCTCTGCGTTAGAAATAAAACTCATGACACTGGTGTTTTCTCTGGCTTTGTTTTGATTGAATTGGCAGAGTTTAAAGTATCTCAGCCTCAACACAGCTGCCTTGACAGCAGGCAGATCCTCTTCATGCAGACCGCTACTTGAACCTCTTTTATCTCTGATGATCAATAATTGCCGCCATGCGGACACTGTAACCAGAGCCATATCTTTACCTTTCAACCTTTAGTGGCCTGAAACAGCGACCCTCTTCCTGAGGTTTTTGTGGAAGATTGTTTCGGGGCACTTGCTCTTCCTTTGGTTTGAATTAGCAAAATAAACCAAATATTGTCTGCTTTTCCAGTCGGTCTGTAAAATAGAAGAAATGTTTCTTTTACTTCTTGATGGTGATATAGTTTTCACACCAGTGGAGAGAAAGCCTGCCACAAATCAGATTTACAGTGAAAGAATATTCTCCACTGACTATCTTCCATCCGAAGACATTATGGTCAGGTGTGGTCTAATGGAAGAGGAATTTCAAGGATATGATTTTTCACACTTTTTGCACCACTAAATCTTTCAGGTGCCTAACAGATCAGATTGTGAGGATCTAGAGAATATGCTAGATTGCTTGCATTTATCATTAACCGGGCTGACAAAAAGTAGAGGCTTTGAAATGTTCAGTATGTCATTTAGGGATCAGAGAAAATTCTCTGGTTACAGACTCAGACTTAAGTATTCAAGCTGGATTTTGTTCTTATGCCTGGATTAAGTGTAAACCCTTATTATGAAGATCCTATGATTTTGTTTTCAGCTTTGTTCTTTATGGGGCTGCCAGCTAAAGGCCGAGGCTGAAGTCCCCGCAACCTGGCAGCTTTTTGAACAGCAACAACAAAGTCTTTTGAATAATCAATCTGAACAACCCTACAAAACCACATATTTAGCACTTTCTCAGACTTAAACTCACACTTAATCCTTAATCAGTGGATGAAAAGACTGTTCCTCAAGCTTGATCATTGGGCCTTACATTAAGTTTATAAAGCAGAAGTAAGTCAATAATTACTGTATGCTTGTCTAGTCTAACGGCCCACAAGAAGGTTTAACCAAACTGATTGTTTAAATGCAAACAAATGTAACAGTGGTCAGTGTAGCCTATCAAAATTTGCTTGAATAATCAGGCAGCATCATGAACAAGGGAACGTGGTTATTGTCCCTTTAAGAGGGTAAGAAATCTTGGTGTTATGCTAGATCAGGAGTCACCAATGTGGTGCCTGCGGGCAGAGTGAGAATTGCCCCTCCATATTTGGGGGGTACTGCCTATTCTTCCTCAATCACATATGCAGATTTGATATATATAGATAGATTTGAACATGACAATATCTAAAAAACGTTTTTAAACATGTTTATCATACATAAAGTTTAAGTAAGTTTAGGTAAACTCTGTTGTAGTGTATTAAACCGGTAGCCCTTCATATAGCTCAGCCCTCACAAGTAGCTTTCTCAGTTGGTGACCTCTGCGCTAGATGAAGATCTGTGAAAACTACACAGATATTGTCCAGTCCCTGGTCATCTCCAAACTGCTGAGTTGACTACTGCAACTCTCTACTGGCTGGACTTCCACAGAAGGTAACTAAACCACTTCAGCTGATTCAGAATGCAGAAAGGTTAGTCTTCAATGTTCCTAAGTTTACTCACACCACACCTTTAATGAGGAACCTTCACTGGCTCCTTGTGGCGGCTCGCGTTAAGTTCCAGTCCTTAACACTTGCTTTCAAGGCCAAGAATGGACTTGCATCCACATTCATACACTGAAACACAGTGTACTTAAAATGTGCTTAACCCTACATTAATTTACCCCTGAAAATACACTGCCCTTATTTTGAATTATGGGGCCATTAATTTGTGAACTGATCCCTTAATTTAACCTTTAGGTGGATTTATGGCATTAGTGTGAAAACCCATAATATAAGATATTAATTCAGGAGAATTTGAAAAAGAAAGAGGAAAATTTTGCAGTTTTACCCCTTAATCAGCCTTAATACGTGCATTTCCCCCTTAAATTTTCGTTATTTGCCTGGAAATTAAGGTCAAAATTAAAGTAATGTTAAGGGGTAACAACACTGATAACAGCATTGATCAAACAGCGTCACTTGACGTCGTCTCAGGGCTTCCGCTGCTCAGAAGAAGAGGGAGACAAACTTCAATGCTCTTCTCAGTCTCTAACTCTGCCCCCTTGTGGTGGAACGAACTTCCTCTTCCTATCAGGTCTGCGGAGTCCCTCACTGTCTTCAAGTGTCGCCTGAAGACCCACCTCGTCAAGGAGCATCTTGGCGACTATGTCTCTCAGTTCGTTGAATAGTGGACGTGGATTTAAGTTGAGCTTTACAGATTCAAGAAACAGATGTGGACTACTTGAGCACTGATGTATGTCGCTCTGGATGAGAGCATCGGCTAAATGCCGTAAATGTAAATGAAGATAAAAAAAAAAAACATCCCCTAAAATTTGACCATTGATTCAAAAGCAGCTAGTCATGACATTTAGCATACGCTCATTTCCAGAGAGACGCAAACATGTGCTCATAGATACCACCCTTACGAAAATTCACTATGGTTTCCCATGGTTTTTATACAGTAACCATAGTTTTACTATGGTACCCCGTGGTACTTTGGTACTACCCATAGTTTTACTATGGTTTATCCATAGCACTCCATGGTAGCTGTGGTACTGCCATAGTTTACATATAGATATACCACTTCATAGTTACCCAAAAAACTATGAAAACCGTTATTTAATCATAGTAAACCATAGTTAATTTTAGTAAGGGCACATCTGTTCACACTATGTGTAGCTGTTTTCTCTAGCTGGTGGCCAATTAACTCACTTTTTAAAAAGACAAATACCAAAATATTAAACTATCATAATATTTAAAGTGTTGTGTCTATCGTTTTACACAGCAATACACAGAAACTGATGACTGTTTCGTCACTATTTGGTCATTTGTAGTAAATACGGCTACAGTCTGCTGAATGTACAGGAACCAATGAGGTCCACTGATGTAAAGCTTAATTCACCTTGTAAGTGGCTGAGGTCTGTGTTGGAGTGGCCTGGAGTGACAGAGCTGAGAGGCAGGACACAGGGCTGGGTAGCAAATGATATGTTAAAGAAGGTGCATGGGAATTTCTTCATTGCCACTACTGGACTGCAACTTCTTAGCTCCCAGTTTAGGCAAAGGCCACCAAAAATGGTAACTTATTCAGGCAATATATAATGTCATATTCAGGCAACAAAACATAATTTAATCTGTAAATTACATTTTTCATTTAATGCTAACATCTCATTTTTAGGGGCTCACAGATGTATGTGCAGATTAGATAAAAGGAGATAAGTGAAAGCTCTGATCCCCTCCCTTAACTCCTCTTCCCCTTCTGCGACTGTCTCTACAGGCAATAACCTTTGTCCCACCTTTACTGGGACCCATACAGAGTAGCGCTGTCCTAATGGAGTAATTTACTAATTATATTAATTTACATCCACTTTAATTTGCATAATTTAATATAGTATAGGAAAAAAATAACATTAAATGAAGCATGATTTGCCAATTATATCATTCTTTTCCCCCAATATAGGTATTTATTTATGAATATACATACAAAATATAATAAAGGTGCCCTTAAAGTGACTTATTTTCACTTACATAATCAACAAAATCATTTGATCCAGGGTCAAATGTAACTACATGTGTCTATCAAGCTCAGTCATGTCAGCAGTTTTAATATATTTGATTATTTGTTTAAATCTTTTTTCTGCATTTGAAAAGTCTGAATAGAAATAACATTTCCACTAACTCATCAAAAGAACTTCATCTAATGCTAATTGTAATCAGGTTTTAACAAAGTAATCATGGCAGTAATCATGAGCTGTACACGCATCCCACAACACTCACCAACCACCAGTGTAAAGTAACTGTAAAAAAGGCACAGGTGACCGATGACAACATAAAAACTGTGGGCCTTCTGAATAGAGGCAGAAA
>JBBPDE010000134.1:25022675-25052220 GCA_037974605.1 Nannopetersius ansorgii
GGATGGATGGATGGATAGATAGATAGATAGATAGATAGATAGATAGATAGATAGATAGATAGATAGATAGATAGATACATAGATACATAGATAAATAGCCTGAACCTTCTAAGGCATGTTACTATAAGTTGATGTTATTGTATATATTAATAGAAGACTGTAGTGTCTGTCAGAGGTCCCACAAAAAAGCAGTATAATGCGAGGCTGCTGAGCTGCTGTTGTCTTCATCAAAGAGAGCATAAAACAAGACTTTAATTTCTCTTTATTCAGGGCTCTGCATGGACGCATATGTTAGAAAAATCTTAGGTTTGTTTCCAAGCTGTTCTGTAGTCTCAGAACTTTACTGATGCTGCTCTGAGCTGTAGTGCAGGAGAAAGAGAGAGTGCAGGACGGCTGTCTGGACACAGAAAAGAGACTCATACATCTCCTTTCTTTCATGACATTTCGTCAGGTACAGATTCACTCACAGCTACAGTTGTGAGCTGAACTGGTGTAGCTACAAAAATTAGCAATAAATTTACTCTGAAAAAGTAAAGGTGAGAAGGTTTATGGGCAATAGTCATTTATTGTCATCATTATCATGTACAATATCTCAACTTATGAGACAGATCAATCAAGCCTTCTGATTATGATTCTGACTTGTGAGCTGAACTGGTATAGTTGGAAATATGAGCTGGAAATTTGCTTTACTAAATAAAAAACTAAAAATCTATTTAATAAATTTGTCTCAAAAAGTTTCCTCACAGAAAGTTATTATTTCACTATCTGATGCCTGATTGTTTTACGCCAACTTTAGGATAAGAGTTGGGTATAAGAAGTATTTTTAAATACATTAATGAAATAGAGATACACGCAGGGCAATATACTCATACCTTTTTCATCACATTTACCACTATTTTACAATCATCAACATTACACATAATAACCAGAAAAAACATGTTTAGGTTCACTGGCTATGGATTGTAAACAAAAAATTAGGCAGGAAATTGGGTATTTGTGGTGGAATTCCCCCTTAAGCCATTGTATACTGCCATTGTAGCCATTGTAAATGTTATTTTTTCTCATCCACTCACAGCCTAATATACTAAAACTAGCTAGTGTTAAATGCAATAGATTAAATCTTAAAATGTCTTACTAAATAGTCTAAATAGAAAATTCTAAATCAGACCAGCAAGCAAACTAGAGGTGTTTTAATTGATTTATAAATGATTACTAAATGTAAAAGCTATAAAAATGCTAAAAAAGACTACTGAAAGTGCTGGTACAATACTGAAATCTATTAATAAGTGTTACTAAATTTAAAATCTAAATAGAAAAAAGTTTTTAAAAGTACTCAAAAGTGCTGCTGCAATGCTGATATTGATTAACAAATGTTTGTAAAGTTAAAAATGTACTGAGAGTGCTGATCATTTTAATTTGGCCTATTCAGCATACTGGACCGTGTTGCATTTCTAACACCTATGGCGAAAGAAGGACGGGTTGCAGGAGGAGGTCCAGGCCATCTTTAACTTGTGGAGCCCAGAGGCTGAACCACATTGGAGGAGTTTGGAGATGGAACCCCTCCCACTGAAAGATCTACTATGGAGCGTGAATAAGGAGGTGCAGGACTCCGTTTCAGTCTTGTTCTCCAGGATTTTCAAAAGTAAAAGCTCGTCGTTATATTTTGGAGCTTCTGAAGATGTTGAGGGAGGCTCTTGAGGAGCTCGGTCCGCAGTGATGGCCAGTAAGAGCTCGGAGTGGCTGCAGATGGAGCTGGACTCGGGCTCTCTGCTCCTGCTGGACCTCCGACCCCACAGACTCTACCAGTCTGCCCGGATTGAGACAGCCATCAGTCTGGCCATCCCCAGCATCCTGCTCCGGAGGTTCAGGAAGGGCCAGCTACCCGTCAGAGCCGTCATCCCGAACCGGGAGGACCGTGAGAAGTTCCTGAGGCGCTGCGGGACGGACACGGTGGTCCTGTACGACGAGTCCAGCGTGGAGCTCCAGCACGGAGCCTCGGTGCTCGCCCTGCTCCTTCAGAAGCTCTGGGACGACGGAGTCAGAGCGTTCTTCCTTGAAGGTGAGTTTATCTCTCATCCTTGGCTACTACTTTGAGCTGTCTGTAGTTTCTGCAGTAACTTTTTGCCCACATACAGTAGAACAGTCTTTAGGTTAGTGCTATTTTTGCACACCATATAAACAGAAAGTGTGAAACGTTACGTCAGCAGAAGTTCACGTCTTCAGTAATTCAGTAATCAGGGGATTTGAACGCTTAAAATGAAAAGAAAACTAATTAAATTTCAAGATGAAAATTTAAGATGAATTAAAGTGGTCTAGATGAATATTAAATGAATTAAAGTGTGAAAGATAAAATACTCACTATGGGTCACTATTTTTGTCACAAGTTCATGACGTCGTCACAAAAAGCATTTATTAATTTGTTGTTTGTCGTATCACTTTCTTTAAAATGTTTGGAGTACTCATACAGTGCAGAAAACTAAATACTAAGAAATTTAAAAATTGCAAATATTTGAACAATTCTTCTTTTCTCTCAAATTATTATGCTAATCGTATACTTTTTGAAAAAAAATTTGAATGTAATTAAAATATTGTAGTTTTTTTTTAGTATTTTAGGGAAAATGTTTTAGTGTATTATATTTTAAAATGATGTACAATAGAAGTCCCAAAGTAGGAAGCTACATCCCAAGCGTAGGTTCTTTCCTGACCAATCAGATCAAAGGGAAGGTGGGCCTTCAGTAAATGTGTTTTCATTGATCGAAACTATCACAAGCAAAATAAAAAGTAACTTTCTTTACACACTGAGCCGATAGTTCGCTCAAAAAGTTAGGGTTCGAAATGAATGGGTTCATATAGTGGTTTTGTGTAAGCTGTGTATGGCCGATCATTTGTATACAGAGAAATGCACTTATTTTCTCATCACAAAACAACACAAAATATTTCAAGTCTGCATATGGTTTGATAATTTTTCATCTCCCACAAGCAAGCCTTTAAGCCTTTACTGAATGGGACTAAAAATGTTAAAAGTATTTATAGTCTTTCTCTCTGATTTTATGATTTACATTTTTTAAAATAAACTTACGAGCATGTGTAGTTTTCTAGTTTTGGCATTATCCAAAATGTCTAGGTCAGGTGAAATATTAAGATTGTCCTTCACTGGAAGGGCCTAGCTCAAACTCTGAAAATCAGGTCTGTCCCAATACTTATGTCTATGTAGTGTACATTCACAAAGTTAGCTTAATTTAGCCAACCAGCTGATCAGCTCTCCAACCAATCAGCATTAATGCTAGCATTTTACTACCCAGAAGCAGTTTACTGCGGAAAAATAGAAATATACTGGTGTATTTTTGTTGATTGTGTTATTACAAAAACTTCCCATTACAAATTCTCTATGGGGTGAACTGCAAAGAAAAAAGACAGGACAACACACTTGTTCCTCAGACTTTTCCTCAGACTTGAATTTGCTCAAACTACTTTAAAAAAGAGACAATCTGGACCTCAGATTAAACTTTACTATCCTCCTGGTCCATGTTTGGGTGTTTCACACTATGTGTTAACTTGCCTATATACGGGTAAACACCTTTAACATGGCTTATTGCTTAATACAAAATGCCATGCTCAATTTAAAACTAGCTCAGGTTTGATCCTAATCATAAACCTAAAGCTCCTAAGAACTAACAGAGAGTTGGCTAATATCTGTAGACAGAAGTGTGTGATTTGGGACTCAATGAATTGGGACACTGGGCTTTTAGAGCATGTTCATCTGTTCATAATGAAACTTTCACATGTTTCACAAGTTCAAACGGTGGAAGAATAAGACAGGAAAAACTTTTGAGACCCAGGGTTTTTTTTTGACGTTTGTGTCATGTGTACAACCAACACATTTGTATTTGTCACTTTGGTAGGAGGCTTTGTCAAGTTCCAGATGGAGTATCCCGAACACTGCGAGACATTTCTGGATACTTCAGCTGCAGACTCCTCACCACCGCTGTCAGTGCTGGGACTCAGGAGCCTCCGACTCGGTTCAGATGGCTCAGATGGAGAATCGGATCGGGAGCCTGGTTCCGCTGAGCTTGAGGATAGTCCCTTATCCAGCAATCAGACGGCCTTTCCGGTCCAGATCCTGCCCTACCTTTACCTGGGCTGTGCCAAAGACTCCGCAAACCTGGACGTGCTCGACCAGCACAATATCAAGTACATTCTGAATGTAACCTCTAATTTGCCCAATGTGTTCGAGCACGATGGCCATTTCAGGTACAAGCAGATTCCCATAGCGGACCACTGGAGCCAGAACCTGTGCCCGTTTTTTCCTGAGGCTATATCTTTCATCGGTAAGTGGCATTCAGCATACTTACCTATATCAAATGGTGACACTTCAGTAAACCATTTTTTAACCTTCTTTTGTATAATTCTGTGTATTTTATCAGTTGACTTTAAATACCTGTGATATCAACTATTTCTAATTTTGTTTAGAAGAAGTGACAGCACATATTCCATCCCTTTTACTGTGCTAAACCATTGTTTTTGTTTGTTTTTGCATGTCCTATAAAATACAATTTTAAAATGACTTTAAAATGAATAACATTTAACCATGTAAAGCAAGCTGGTACCAATTGGTACTACAATAATACAGTTACTGTTAAGTACTCCTGGTCTTATTTCCAACAAGGCTAGAACTCTTCTCAGCCAATCCGACTAAGCCATAAGGCAACTGTTACATTATGTTTTAGATTCAACTAGTTGCTAAGTAACAATGAAAGTCAACAACAAAAGCTCTCCACTGTATAAAAATAGTATTGGTTATTTTACTTAAACAGTGGGACGTGATGGTATATTGTCCGTTGTGCCAATGGATGGTAGTTACACATGGTTTGCCTTGATGTTGAGAGTGGCATGGGAGCTCTCTGTCAGCCATGGGAAGGTTGTAAATTTGGTACACATCATCAGTAGTGTACCTTTGAATCAGGGGTGTTTCGGCCTTTCAGCACTAGACACCCTCATCAAAGGTGGCCAGCTACAGGGTGATCAAACCTGAGCTTATGTTCTATGCCCAATTATGAGTATCCCACAGGAATATACAAGTCAGGGTCTTTTAGCCGCTTCAGTCAACCAAGGTCCTTCAAGCAGCCTACTGGTGGAAGTAGCATCCCACTTTAACTGTAAAGACTTTTGTATTCGATCCTCGTTGTTGTGTGTCTGCCGCCAGTTCTGTGTAGAGCAGTTTCTTGCATTTATGGGCTTCTTCAGCTGAATTCACCCATGGGACTGTGAGATCTATGATGTTGATGGACTTCATTGAGGGCAACCAAAGTCTCGCATAAGGGTGGTAGCTGCAATTTCAGGTGGAAAAATTCCTCTCCCTGGTCATGGCTAGCTGTCCAGCTTCTGGCTTGGAAAAAGGATGGTTGGGCTTTCTCTGTCCCTATCGAATGAATGTTGCTGCTGTGATGGAATTGGTTGCTCTCAGGGCTTTGATTGTATTCCTCCTGCTCTCAATAGCTGCTGCCAGACTCTTGATGACCTGGTTGTGCCTCCAGGTGTAGTGGCCTTGTGTGAGGCTGGTCTTACAGCCTGTAAAAATATGTCTTTGCCATACCACTCATGGAGGTTTTTTTCGCTTCTTTCAGCCTCCTCCGGACGGCGCACCTCCTCTACCACCATTTTCCTTCTCTCTGACCATGAAGCCAAGTTGGTTTACTTGCCACAAAGTCAAAGCCACCTCTTCCCAGCTGAACATGCCCCATGATGTCCTTGTGCTTCAGGGCTGTCATGGCATGCTGCACCGCATTGGATGGTTTCCATTTCCATCTTGTTAACAAAGGTGGTGCAGCATTGTTGATGGTCATGTCTCTGGAGTCATTGAACGTCATCAGGAGTCTCACTTTAGAGCACTTGTACTCTTCAGTGAGGCTCGTGATGGGCAGTTTCCGGACCCCTTTGCCATAGAGGCCGATGTTAGTCAGACAAAGTGGGACACATATGAGTTTCTTCACATATAAAGTCATGGTTCACTTCATCTTTTCCACGGTTGTTATTGGGACCTCATAGATAGTAAGTGGCCACATTACCCAAGGGAGAAGTCCAAATTGCAGGCACCAGAGCTTAAGCTTCCCTGGCAGTAGGATCTCTAGTTCCTGCTTTTGAGTTTTCAGGGTTCCACTTTTTATAAAACCGTGTTCTTATGTGTTCCTTCCTCTTCGTAAGGTTGCTACCCGACATTTGATGTCCCCCTGGAGTAGCATGAGACCATCTCTAACCACTTCAGAGGCCTTCTTCCACTGCCTTCTCGGCTGCCTTCTCTCTCTGACCAGTCTTTCAATCTCTTTCTCCCTCCTGGATTTGGCTGGTGCTGGTGTTGCTTTATTGCATCTCCTTATGTTTACTCCAAAGCACTCTTCTCCGTAGTGGTAGATGATGTCCCCCATCCTTTCCAGCTTTTCATCTGCTGTGCCCTCTAGTTGCTCCAATAATTTTGTCAGGTTGTGGTTGACTGGTTCCAACTCTCTTTTTTCAACCGCTTCAAACTTGACCTGCGCCCTTTGATCTTTTTCTCCTTGGGAGGTCTCTGTGGTTTGGGGGGTTTCTCCACTGGCTTTTCTGTGCTTGTATACTCCTCCTCAGTGACAAGTATGCTGATGCTCTGTGACCTTTGGTTTTTGTCCCATTGTTGTGCTTCAATTGACTGATTTGAGTGATTACTTTGTATGAATTCGAGCGAAGACTGCGAGCAAGGCCTTCTTATCCAACATCAATGTCTGACCTCACAAATGTGCTTCTGGAGGAATGGTCAAAAATTCCCATAAACACACTCCTAAACCTTGTGGAGCTTGAAGCTGTTATAGCAGCAAAGGGTGGGCTGACGTCGTATTAAACCGTATGGATTAAGAATGGGATGTCACTTAAGCTCTTATGCGTGTAAAGGCAGGTGACCAAATACATTTGGCAATATATATATATATATACATACAGTAATCCCTCAGTTTTACGCGGATCCAGCTGTCACGGATTCAGTGTCGCACAGATTTTTTCTGAGAACCAAAACAGACGTCCTCACAATTTTTGTGCTTTTGTGACGTCCGGGCCTGCACTAGCACCACGCCCTAACATAAACTCTGCAGAGGACAAGGGGGCACGGCAGGACTGACTCCCATGAGTCTTTGCGACATGGTTGGCCCAGTTATGTGTTTTTGTGAGTGTTAGAGAGGGAGTAGATGTTTGTCAAGTAGAGTCAGCAAATTAATGTGTGCTTCTGTGTGTAATTTATGTGGTTGAGCTCGTCTCACCAGTCACTCTCCTCCGGAGTGTTAGCTGCTGGAGTATCGTGAGGGTGACTCGAGAGTTCTGGGTGAGATGGGCGCAGTACTGGGGCATTCTGATTGGAGGCGCAGTACTCTCTGTGTTGCAAACATTTGTTCAAAGCTGTAAAAGTTGAGAATGAAAGATGTTTTGCTTGAAGAACAGCGTGTTATTGCGTATTTAGGTTCTAGCGCTGTTGGTCTTCAGTTTTAACTGTACAATACAGATGTGCATTTAACTCCACAATATCTTCAAGGTTAATGAGTTTAAAATGAAATTGAAGTGTTTTCGGAGCATGTTTGGGGGCATATTTAAGGTTTGCGCTATAAAAATACGCATTTTTAGGGATTTTTTTTAAACCAAAGCACAACACCGCGTTTTTTTCAGGCAATTACTGTATAAGCGGTGGATTATATATATATATATATATATGTGTGTGTGTGTGTGTGTGTGTGTGTTTGTGTGTGTGTGTGTGTGTGTGTGAAACATAAATAATTTTATTATTGTAATTTCACCACTCTAAAGTTCTGTTCATCGTTCTTGAAACTGTACTGTTTTTATATTATTCCAAACTTTGGAAACCCTTGTGTCCCTGTTACCTTCTCACCTTCTTGCAGATGAAGCTCGGGCCCAGCAGTGCGGTGTGCTGGTTCACTGTCTGGCAGGGATCAGCCGCTCTGTGACTGTTACTGTGGCGTACCTCATGCAGAAGCTCAACCTGTCCCTCAACGATGCATACGACTTCGTCAAACGCAAGAAATCCAACATTTCTCCTAATTTCAACTTCATGGGGCAGCTGTTAGACTTTGAGAGGACACTCAGAGTGAAAAGCCCAGTTGAGGGTCAGTCATCCAGTGACCAGTTCTACTTCAGTGCTCCAACTTCCACCGTTTTCCAGCTGGACACACTAGAAAACTGAAATTGATGATGGGCAGCTTCTTTATAGTTGACATCAAGACTGCTAACATCGATTATATTAATAATCCAACAAACCCGGGATTATTTTGATGATTCATCAAAAAGCACACTATATAAAAAAAGATTGCATAGTTTTTTTAAAATTTCCAAAACATATTACTGAAAATTACAGCTTTCCAAAGAAAATAATGTATCCCCAATGTTTTCTATTTTAATTTTCAAACACAGTTTTTATTTATTTACGTATATTTCAAATTTCTGTCTTCGTTTGGACACAGCAGCTACCCTTTATATTGGGTGAAAGTGTTGAGATAAATGAACTAATAAAATGTTTGAAACTGATTGGGAAAGATATTAACTGCCATTAGAATAAATAACATTTTTGTCATCTCCTGTAAGTTACTGTTTTGAAGATTTTATAATAAATTTGTATTTATTTTTACACAGCAAAAGTCATAAATTGTTATATCCATTCATTCATTGTCAAATCTTAAGAATTTAAATATGATTTAGAGAATTTAAAAAATGATTAACTTTACACCACATTTGATTAAAAACTTTTATATTGATCATCATGTACGATGTGTACTTTTGCAGAAGAATCCTAACAATGAGTGTGTGTGTGTGTGTGTGTGTGGGGGGGGGGGGGTTCTTTGGCAACTAGTGAACTCAGACTATATTGGACTACAAATGTGTTTTTGCTTGTCTTTTTGGCTCTGAACAAGTAGTAACATTTCATCACATCACTTTCATGTGAAAAATATTTACTTCGGTGTATTAATTTGAATAAAGCTGATTTTATAAAGCTACTTTTTTATATGTACAGTAATCCCCCAGTTTTATGCTGTGCCTTGTCTAAGCATAGAGAGAGTGGAGAGAGTTATTTCAATGTTTCTTGTGTGTATGAGTCTTTGCACACTGCTAATGCTAATACTAATAGTGTTTCTCTCTCTCCCTGTGACACACCCACTCACACTCACAAATAAACCAATATTTCCTACCTTGTCCCTGACTTAACTGAGCATCAGCACAGAGAACCGTCTTGTTCTTTTTTGTAGAGTCTTTGCAAGCTGCTAATGCTAACCGGTAATGCTAACATTGCATTTTTAAGCAATAAAGTTTTCTGATTCTGATTATTTATTTACATTTTTGAAAAAAGGGTAATGCATTAAAATGAGTTTAAAATGATATTAAAGTGTTCTGGGAGCATATTTGGGGGCATATAAATATAGGCATTTTTAGGCTTTCCTTAACCAAAACGCGTTTTTTCAATCTACGTGGGTGCTTTTGGAACGTAACCCTGTGAAAAGTGGGGGATTATATATGTTTATCTTTTTAAAACCTTCTAACTTGTAAATCAAAGCCATTTTCTCATAGCAGCTGCTTTTTATGTTGTGTACAACAGAAATGGTTGCATTAAAGTTCTTCTATGTCAGATAGTTTTGTAAACTAACAGCAACTAAAAATATCTAACAAGAATTTTGCCCAATGTATACTTCTAAAATGCTTCGATAACAAAATATATGATCAGTGGTTTGATGTGAAACAGTTCATTCTAGGGAAACTGATCTCTTCAAAGTGGCAATAATTGAAACCAGGGGTCAAAATGTCTTGTCAAAATGTTTTTTTTTTTATACGTCTTTTGTTCTCAGGGTAGATTTATGCTATACAACACCCTGCATGAATACCATAAATGAATTTAAAAATATATGGTGTAGACCAAAGATTTTATACTTTATGCCAGTGTACTTCATGTAAAACCTTACCTTATATGGTGTAATACCTTCAGATGCTTGGTTCCATTCACGATCTCTGTGACTTGGTAAACTTATTTAGAATAGAGCATTTCAAATCAAATTACTCTAAATAACTTTGTTTACATCTTAGCAACTGAATTATGCTAAAATCAGTGGCAATTTTAACCTGAAATGTTATAACATTACAAATAACTGGATGATTTCAAAGCACAGCCAGTCACAACGCCACCTTTTTTGTTTTCAGGAACTGTGTATAACAATTTGTTTGCACTTAGGGCATAACAATTAGGTCAAAAATGAGATGTCAAAATAGTACCACAGAAAAGTCCTCGTAGCACCACTGTAGGGCAACATTCATGAGGCTACTCACCTGCACAAAACATTTCATAACTACTAACATAAACCTGTATAAACATTTATAAAACATTTATAAAAACAAGCACTAATCGGGAAATAGTCCTGGGGGAGCTAGTGGCGTGGTGGTTAGGGATTTACCCCTGCAATTGGAAGGTTGTGGGTTTGAATCCCAGGACTGCCATGGCTTCACTTGGTAAATGGATTAAATGCAGGGGACAATTTAATACTGTTCACACTGTGTGCTGTGTTGTGTTCGTATGTGATGAATGGACTCCTTAATAAACAATAAAGAAAAAAATAATGTTAGTTGTCATGCAGGTGTCATGTTTCTTTACCAAATGCTGCCCTACAGTAAAATGTCACTACATCCCTCTGATGTTGGCAGTATGGGTGCATTGAACCGTCTTATCTCCACATATTATGCCTAAACAATTCTCAGTTCTGTTTACGCTGCAAGTCTTGCTATTTGCAGCCTCTCTTTCAAGCCATGCTTAAAATCAGTCCATTCACTTGTGAGATTCAATTTAGACTCCTTCCAAATTCTCTGCCCTTTTCACTGAAAAATGAAATATTTTCCTGTGGCTGATTTCAGCTCATGATCGACTGAATATAGGATCATTGGTTTCTTTCTTTTGTGTTTAAATGGAAAATAATGGAATTACAATAGCTGAGGATACAACAATAATGCAAATGTCGTACCACCCTGATAGGATGTTTTAAATTTTTACCTTAAAATTGCAGTCAGGTCACTTTTTATGCCCTGCAAATGATAAAAGTGTGTGTGTGTGTGTGTGTGTGTGTGTGTGTGTCTCTGTCTCTGTTTGTGTATGTATTTTTTAAATATATAAAATATATTTTATTAATGTGGAAATGACATATTTGAATCAATAGAATCAATTCAGCAGATCTGATACAGACAGGTTGCTCATACACTTCTCCCTCATGCATAGTCAATGTAAACCAAAAAATGTCAGTTTTGTATGGCAATAAAAATCTTTTACTGCAGCTCTTAGGAATGTGCCTCTTGGCTTTGTCTGCTCATGTCATGGAACAAGCATTAACATCTGTGTGAATGAGAACTTATCACACATTTTCCTTCCATACTATGATACACGGTTTCAGGGAGAGGTGCTGGGAGGGTGAGGTGAAAACATGAAATAATTTCTTAATTTTATTTTACCCTCCTAGTGCATCAAAATGTTTAAGAGCAGAGGTCACCAAACCTCCTGGAGATCTACTCTCCTGCCATATTTACCTTCAGTCTGCATCTTATGGCTAGTGTACATTGTATGATTTTGGGTTGTTCCCAGACAAAAGATTTCAATGGTCATCATACTGGGAGAGTATGACCGTTGTCATGGTGACCAAAGCTTATGATTATTTTCTGACAAAGTCAGAAATTTAGATCAGTGTGTTCATCTACACACCATCATATACACTACCGCACATATACACACCCTTTTACATCATAATCCATCTAGTTTATTACATTACTGTCGCACAGTGTGATTTTTAATGGTCTTTTAAGGTCTTTTAAATTGCACAGAAGACATAACATGCAGCCCCGTTAACACTCCAGACATGCAGGAGTTTCTGAAAAAGCTCCTTTACCAGAGCAGGTGTTGCAGATTGTGGCTGTAACTACATTTCTTTGGAACAGAGATCAGGGGAGGTGACCACTGATATGTAAAAGTTAGAATAAAACAAGACTTTTGTGTATTAAATGGAATGGCATGGTAAACTGAGCTTAATATGACCAAGAACATGAACAAACAAGGCAAAACGTGGTCATTTAGGTTGGCATTAAAATCTCCATCAGTGTCAGAGTAGTGGTCTTTCATAGTAGCACCTAAATATGTAGTAAGATCAAAAACAATAAACAGTAAGTCTAGAATTAAAAGAGTTTAGCAAGCTTTCATTTACAACTGATGACTACAAACTCTAACATACGTCTTTTGGCTTGAATGGTTTTGCGCACTTGAGAGATTTCCAGCCGAGCTGTAGGTGTGGTTAACTTTCCTTGCACGCTCTGCAACCCCTTTAGCTTCCTGTTCCTCTGCAAAGCCATATGGCCCAGTGAGATCAGTAAAACCACAAACAGCCCACTTCCCTTTGACACCACCTACTCACTCCTCAGCTCCCAAGAGACTCTGAGCCACAAACAAAAATATCACCCTGTGTACTTTTAAAGAAACACTCAGATTTACACAGTTCCCCTTATGCCCTAAATCCAGTGCATCAGCCAAGACTTGTTGGGCGTGTGAAGTTTGCTTCTTCAGTTGAAACTAACATGTATAGAACGTGTGAACTGCACGCCCATATGATCACACAACCACTTCAAACTCTCTCTGATTGTTAACTTGTCTCTAATAGACTTGCTTATGAGGTTTCTGATAATATCCGACATGTTATCTATTAAAAATGGAAAATGAGGAAATTTGTGAAGTGGGTTTCCATGTCTAAGAAGCTGCACACAAGCCTAAGATCCCCATGGGCAGTGCAAAGTGTTGTCTGAGGTGGGGTAAAGCAGTGCACCACTGGACTCTGGAGTAGTGCATCACATTTCTCTCATCTCCCATCTCTCCCATCTCTCAGTCTAATGAAGGAATATGGATTTGATGGATAACAAAAGAATGCCACCTACCAGAATGTACAGTGGTAACATTAAAGTTAGCATGTTTGGGCTGGTTAACACAGCAGGCCATATAATCAACATGGTGTAATCATTCAAGATGTGTGGGCGATATTTTTTAAAGCATAATGGAAAGCTAAATGATAATAAATATTTTTCTTTTAACCCGTATCTTTGTAGAAAACCCTCACTGAAAAGCCAAGACCATGTGGTCACAAGGTAGTGTGCTTAATAGTGAAAAAGGAGCATTAAAATCAGAATCAGAAAACTTTATTGATTCTGGAGGAAACTGCTTATATAATCCTTGCATATTCCTAGAATATTTAGCCTTTCTTTTTAGTGATACTAGAATTTCATTTTGCTGAAGGTTTCTATGAGATTGGCTAGAAGAGTTGCTTCTTGCTTGTAAAGTAAAGAACTTTGTTTGAAGAAACTTATGCAAACAGACAAGAGGTGCAATCCAGCAGAAATGAACACTGCGTGTTAAAGACAAGCTATAATAAGTTGTCTCAGCTCGGAGTGGAGCAACGTGGAGAACAGAGTGAGCGTCCTGATAATGGTGTGATAACACTATCATGAAAGTCTCTGTCAAGAGGAGTGAAATAGTCTCTGACAGCCCTTCTCATCATTTAACACTTCCTCCAAAATCCCCTCACCCTCCCACAGCAGCATTTGAAACTGCCTTGTAAAATGATTTCCACCTGAAATGTTTGCCTCATGAAAGTATATGACCTAAGCATTTATATCCATTTTTGATCTGAGTGGTAATAGGAGATCAAAGTTGATATTGTAGGTTATTGTTATTTTTACATCACAACACAAGAACTCACTTCACCAATATCTTTACATCCCTAAACTTCTCTTAACTCACTCAAAATTCACCCAGCTTATTGTTAAGGTGGTGCTGACTTGTGGATGTGGTTTAGGACACATTATGACTTAAAGTGAGCTATAAAACCGAACAAAGCCTCACCAGTAATTTCAGACAGGACTCATCTTGGATTAGATTCCTCTGTATTTAAGACACAAACAACAATTCTAGATCTGCACTCATACTCCTGAAGTGAAAACAGACCCTGTTGTCTGAAAAGGGCTGCCCAGATGTTGATGTTTAGTTCATTTTATAGCTCACAATAAGTTTGTAAGTCATAAAACCACATCCAGTCTACTCCACCTTAAGGAAGAACTGGATGCAGTGTTATTGAGAGAAGTGATTTAAGGAAATTATTTTAAGGGCTATAGATTTCTAGTTTTTGGTAGTGTTTGGTAGACTTTAGTCTCTAAGAGCCAGTTCTATACCAAATTTTGACTCCAAACATGTTTTGTTATCACATTCATTTAGGTTTTCTAAATTTGAATTTTAAACAAACTATTCCTGTAATATCATTAGGATCACAAGCTAATTAGGCAAGCAAGTCCGTTTTGATTCCATACTGACTTTAAAAACATTTAAAAGCCTTGAAACAGTGCCCCTAAACTTGTATGCTTTAAACTTATTAAATTATGCTTGGCTAGGTTTTAAGCATGTGGAGCATTGGAACACTAGTTATGTAGGGATGTTGCTTTATCCTCATTCACAGCGAACTGTCCTGGGAAAAGGCGCACACACAGATTATGTCATTGCTGATGAAGCACAAACAGCCTGGCCTTGTGCTCGAGGTGCAGCTCAGTGGGGGAAGCCGGAGAACATCTGCTGCGGGTTAAGATTTATTCACCACATTCAGTACATATTCTTACAATTAGACTGTTTCACAGCTGCCTCCAAACCAAAGTTGGAAATAGATTGCGCTGAACTTCCCAACCTTTTTGGCCACATCATGCAAATATGGTACATGAATTTGACTTTGGAGTTGAGTTTGTTTTTGACTTACAAAAGAGAATCACCTGTTTTTGGGACTCAGTATGACTTACAAAAGAGAGTAGGCTATAAAAATGAAGTAAACATCAACACATGGCCAGTAATTCTGGGCAGCCTTTTTTAGAAAACAAGGTCTGTTTCCACAAACCACCTCACGTTTATGAGTAAGTGCTGTTTCTTGGTTTCAACAACTATCAAATACAGAGGAATCGAATCCAACATGAGTTCTTTCCAGTCCTGACCCTGTCGGAAATTATTCTCTTTTGTTGTGAGGCTCTGTTCACAGTAAGTGAAACCACATTCATCTGAGGTTTGGTTGGACCTTGGGTTGATGTAACATGACAAGAGAATGAGATACATATGAAGAAATGTGTTATCATACATGATTTGTTAAATGTATGCTTTTTTGGAATTTGGACTTTATTGCCATTTTGGTAAAAAAGAGAAAGCCTTTCTAGTAACTGGCTGAAGCTGGAGAATTCGTCAAGACTAAAGGTGCCCTAAAAATAGAGTTTATGTTAGTTGACATGTCACAGAGTACACTTTAGCGCTGCAGTAAATCCCTTAGCTTCTGTGGCTGGACAGAACAGATTTTTGCAGTTTTTATGTGTTTGTCCATGAATGTTTTGTTACTAGCCAGCCTGAGTTATGCTATTGAGAATCATTGAGAATCCCTGTGGTGTCACAATCCTGAATGCTAACCTAGGCAGTGAACTATATGCCAATAAATACAACTAGCTATAGCTCTCAAACAAACTCATATAAAACAGCCGTCCAGAAAAAAGAAGCCAAACTGATATAGGTATTTAGGTGAAATAGTAGCTATTTATTTCTAATATAAAGTCATTTTTGTTTGTATAATCCATTCTGTTAACGGTTGTGTTAATTTGCACACAGTTACATATAACTGAAATAGGACGTTCAGCTTCCTGGCCACAATGTTAGCTAAGTGGTTTCCATTTGTGTCGTCCCAAAAATCCAAAGTTCCAGTTAGTTTAGCCTTTCATGTACAGTACAAGTTCATTCAGAGCTTGGTTCATTTATGATTCAGAAATCTAACCTTAGATCAGCAGCTTTGCTCTGACAGTCACTGTAAATACACACTGATATAAACTGTTTAAAATATTGTAACAGTTACAAAAAACGTTGTCTTTCAGGCTACAATTGTGGTTTTCAGGCTACAAGTCTGGAAATCTAAGTCTGTGAATCTAACTGTACCATATTACAGACACAAGTTATTTGTACATTAAAATTTAAGTTTTCTATGGGGTGAAGACAAAAAAGAGCTCTGTTTGGTCCCTGAAGAACCTTTTAGTTCAATTGTTATTTGAAAACACTACAGAAAGGTTCTTTGGTCAATCAAAAGTTCTATGAACAACACTTTCTGCCATCTTTGCATTTAAGAGTGTACACCCAGGGCCTGCCAATCTGCCAATGTAGGCAAACAGACTACTGGGTCAAGAGTAAAGCAAAGACACATGGAGTTATGAGAAAAGGACAGTAGCTACCATCTGTTGGAGCTACAGGCTGAGGAGTGGAGGCCAAACTCTCCATCCGGTGCCATGGATAGTGTTCTGCTTTTTCTTAGTGTCAAAAAACTGGGTTAATGTTGTGACAAAGATCAGTAAGAAAGTAGAAAGGAAGTTATCTCTCTCAGAGAGATTAAAAAGCACCCAAAGCCATGATTGGAGAACTAAAGTATAAATTTGACCTGACTATATATTTCAGTATGTTTTTATATGCTTATGAATAAAACTTTACCCAAGGACATATCACAGCATGACTGTGAATTTAAGAAATGCACACTTCAGAATGATTTGTCAAAGGCAACAGCTTTAAATTTTGGGAAACACATTGTGATGCTATATGATATGGCTTCTAAGCCATTCAGGAGAGGGGAAGGGGGCTTGAGGGTCCTGTGTGAGATGGCAGAGTCTTAACTCACTGGATGCCACACAGATGATGTCACTGATGCGGAAGTGTTTGCTTCTGGAGTCACATCTCGGTCACGTATATCAGCTTTCATGAGCTGGCATTGTGTTAATGATTGAATCAGCCTTAATGAAAAATCCCTTTCAAGAGTGATTAGCGCTTGATTCCTTTTTTTAACTCGCTTCCGGGGGATACACATGGCTCCACAGTCGTTCATGGTCATTTTGGAGTCAGCTTTGATCCGCCAAAACCCCAATCACTATCATGTTGTAGAACTGGAGTGATCTCTTTCCTTGGGTTAGGTTAGAACACTGGCAGCAGCATTTTGAATAGATTTTTTGGGAATCCCAGTTAGGGAGTGTTGCAATCCTACAGGAAATAAAGGCATAGAGCTTTTCTAAGTCTTGTCTGGATACAAAATCTCTTACTTTAGCAGAAAAAAACAGCTAAAAAATACTGACTTTGTTATAGCTTTAAAGGTGGTCACTAAAACTGAGATCACTCCAATCTTTTTTTACTTGGGTTGATGTTTTAAGTGCTCTAGATTCCAGCTGGACACACAGAATGGGAGGGTGATGAAGTTGCACCACCCCAGGAGGTGGAACCCTATGTCAAAGGGGTTATTTTATTCCTAGTATACTGTATGTCAACAGCTTAATTATCAGCAAAAGATTTTTGTGCCTTGTAAACTGCAGGGGGCGCCCTTAAGAAACATTATGTTACATGCAATAACTGATTCAGATTCTAATCGTTACAACCACAATACTGAAGGTTCTGATAAACCTCCAATGATAATTAGCAAATCCCATGAAGTTTTGTACTTGATAAACGGGGAACTGGCCAGTCGAGCCTGAACCTTGGGTGGCTCAATACTAATTCTATTCTAAGGACATAAAAATAGTAGCGATTTACATTTTTCACATTTTTTTTCTTTACAAACAACTCATTTTCTAATCATTTAGTAAGTTTAGTAGGTATTAACTGCTCAGATTACTATCAATATTAAAAAGTGTGAAAGTTCAGCTAAATTTCAGAATGTATTTAGCAGTAACAGTTCACTTCTGATCAATGCCAGTCTGGCCCAACAGAAGTTGGCACAACATTCAAAATTTGTAATTTGATTAAAGCAACAAAATTACTTCTAACAAAACTAAACACAAACATTTAGTTACATGTTTAATAAAAAATATAATGTATTTGAGATGTTTATTATCTCACTTACTGCAGCTAGTTTATCTTTCTTTTGACAGAAAGAGATTATCTTACCTTCAGACAGCTTCACACCATAGGTGAGTTTAGGTCAGTATTATATTTTCAGAATATTCTCTCTTCTGACCAGAAAGGAACTTTCAGGGCAAAGCCAATCACATGTATTAACATATACTCCAGATCGATTTTACATATGAGAAAGTATACAAACATTTATGTGGAAACATATGTGCATGTGGACATATGGGAATTAACACTGGACCATCTAACCTTGCTGTTCCCTACAATGCAGTGACGTCACTGATACCTAACTGAGTCTTTAGTCTTTTCAGACCAATCTCTGTCACATTTGTTTTTTGGCAATATGCTGCATATGTGGATAAAAAATATGTGGATAAAAATAGGTTAAAAATGCAGACGTTTTGCTTTAAAGTCTATCACGCATCAGAGAACACAGTAACCTACAAGACACGATCCTCTTGACCTTTGCTTACTGAGGCTGAATAGATTGATGTTGGTGGTGTCACGTGACTTAGTAATCAGCTGCACTCACTGCGGGTCAATCAATGAGATGCATGACAGACGGACGCTAATCAGGATGTCATGGCCTGTGGGGGCGTCTGTCTTTTCTCTGAGTAAACACAGACCGGGTCAGAGATAGACACACAGCTGAGGAACCAGGCCATATTTAGACTGATAAGACCTGAGGTTCAGCTTGGACTGATCAGATCCATTTCTTCCACCATTATTGACATTATCTGTAAACCTTAGAATATATGCTTGTTCAGACCAAAATATACCAAGATGATTGAAGGTCTTTTACTCTATGATCTATAATTTGTAATCCTAATATCTCATTATGGTTAAGGATTTTGCTTAATAGTTACTTCAATAATTCAATTACATTTTTTTAAATAGAAAATGTGTCTTTTACTTTCAGATATATCATTAACAACTCATTTAAATGGCCCATTATTATCGTTTGTTATATTTTGTTGCATTATTTGCCAAAAATGACTGTAAGTCATTTTACATATTTTCCAACCTCTCTTTATACCATATAATTAAACAGACTGTTTTTGTAACTGTGCTGTGTAAATAAGCTCTGTTCTGATTGACTGTGCAGTATACAAACAGCAGTCTGGGCTGAAATACTCCTCATTTAATTCTGAAGGTGTGAGTGGTCAGTTGAAGATGAAAATATGTAAATGGTGCAATTTCAAAATGGGCTGTATGGAATGAGGAGTCAACGGTACACTTTTAATGTGTTTTTTTTTTTTTAATGTTTTACTTCCCTAGTGTTTTGTATACTATATGGACAAACATATTAGGACACACCTGTTTTTCAGGGTTTGGGCTAGGCACCTTACTTCCAGTGAAGGACCATCTTAATGCAGTTTGGGGAAGAACCTTTTCTATTCCAGCATGATTGTGCCCCAGTGCACAAAGCAAGCTCCATAAAGACATGGCTGAATGAGTTTGGTGTGGAAGAGCTTGACTGGTCTGGGCTTGACTGTCTCATCCAACACCTTTGGGATGAAGTGGAATGGAGATTGTGAGTCAGGCCTTCTTGTCCAACGTGCCTGACCTTATAAATACTCTACAGAATAAATGGGCACAAATTCCCTCAGACACTCCAAAATCTTATGGAAAGCTTTTCAAGAAGAGTGGAAGCTGTTACAGCTGCAAAAGGGGACCAACTACATATTAATGTCTTTATGTTTCAATGCGTTGTCATTAAAGTCCATGTTGGTGTAATGGTCAGGCATCCATATAGTGTATGTCAACCTATGTAAAAGAACTGTAAACTGAACAGTCTTGTAAAAAGGTGAAGTGGTGATGGCTGTGATATTATTATTATTATTATTATTATTATTATTATTATTATTATTATTATTATTAAGCATCGTAGTTAATCTCTGTCATCCTCATCGAGGTCAGGAAGCAATGTTGTTTGTTTAGTGTAAAGGGTGCTTGCCAAATCAGGTCGCGTGTATCAGGCCCTGTCTCAACCTGAGATTACCCAAGACCCTTTGACAAAAGAGAGAGGAAAAAAATCCAACTGCAGTATGTCTTAATGACGAACAAAATGACTCATCCAGTGAGGCTTACATAACGGACTCCCCGCCCCTATTTTTCTCCCCTTTTTGTTTTTGCTTTCTCTCTCACATGCACACACAGAGGCATACATACGACCCAATGTGTATCCACACACTAACACTCACACACGCATCTGTCCTAAACACACGACTGTTCACATTACCTCTGAATGTTTTTGTTCTCACATTGTACATATATCTAAACATGCATACAAAAAAGATCCCAGTACCAAAAAAGTCACAAGCACAATGCACAAAAAAATCACAGCCTCTGTTGATAGGAACAGCATGAGTGCCTAATATTTACTGTTTACTTTGTCATCAAAAAGGCTTTGAACAGATCCAAAAGCTGATGCATTATTGCCCTCGCATCTCATCCATTAAACCATTAGAGCAAGCATTAGAGCTTTGTCAATTAATTTGTCAATTACAGTGCATTAATGATGTTTGACCAATTTAAGTCAATTTTTAGCTCAGATGAGTGAGCTGAGGTACATAAAATTAGGTTTAATTAAAGGGCCCCAAAGCCTAAATTTTTTGCATTTGTTTTTTCCCCCCTGACTTCCGCTTATATGACATTTTCCAACCTCTCTTTAACCTCTAAAATTAAACAGGCTATTTTATTTACTGTGACCTTTTACTATGGTTTTACTATGGTTTTTACTAAAATGTATTTTGTTCTAATAGGCTCTTTGACCTGAAACACTCCTTAAAGATGGACAGAGCGGAACAGCTATGGGCTGAATAGCTGGATATATGTGGGGTTTTGCATCAAACTGAGAAATAAGAAAAAAAGCTGGCTGGTTTTGGTGCTAAATTGTACATATGGACCACACTTACGAATTATTAATAAATATTTTATTTCCCCTCAGTTTTGTATGCTGTATTTGTAGCATGCAACTGAGTACAATAGAGAATAATTTTACACATTTTAAAACGTGTTTGTTTGAAACACATATATAACAGGAGCCAATGTGAAAAATTTGAGCATCATACATATAACATCTGGTGGTCTGTCCATTTCTGCCCCCTGTAGGCTGCAATGGACACTACAATATGGCAACAATAGCCCCAGCAGGCCCTGTTTTTTTTTTCAAAGTGAGCACATGCCACTCATTGACTTGTGTTCCACCTGGATTTTAGAGCAATCTACACATTTCACATGAGGTCATTAAGCATATAATCCTCAGCAGTAGTGAAAGAGGGGCTCACAGGAAGATAAATGTCAGTTATTTGTCCTTGGTAGGAGTTAAGTCGCCCTCATCCTTGTGGATCCGGTTGGGGCCCACAGTATTTTGACATAAATGGCTGTGACATGCATGATGGTGAGATACAGATGCGAGGGCAATGAGTCTGATTAGCTCAGACTTCGCTTTCAGAAGTTTATTAGTATGTGGGCATGTGCAGCCCACATAATCCGAGGCGAAGCAACAAGCTCTGCTCATCTTTGTTCATGACCCTGTTTGACGGTGACTTCTGTCATCAGATTAGTTCTTCAAACATGGGCACTGTGAGGATTAGCCATAAATAGCTCCTGTCCCGATACATTGTGTAACCAGATATAGGCTCTTAAGCATGCAACTACACACATGCCTGCTACAGAATAAAATAGGGCCTCTGCTATATAATAGGGCCACATAAACATACAGTCAACTTCTGCTGTATGTAAAATGCAGCTCATTTCTTCCAACAATGCCAAAAATGTCATGAAATGAGGTGAAATGCATTACATTCCTTTTCTTAATATTCATTGGGCCTGCCAGGAATGCTTTGAAATACACTACCAATAGATATTAACTTTCAGACACTAATATATGAGCGTTCACCCAAAAATCTCTCTTGTGGGAAATTAAAATGACAAAACGGGCAGCTTCCGAGAACAGCGCACATCTCCCAGGGTGAGCCACTGAATACATTTCCAACACAGCGCAAGACAAACTAATTTCGGCTAAGAAATGAAGACACAGAGCACCCGGGTTGTCTTTTCTCTTCAGTTATTCTAAAAAATAAGAGCTCATTCACTACACAGAACATCCTTAATTGTGCCGTTTTATACAGATATACAGTAAACCCCTGACATTCACACGTGTTACCTTCCAAACGTGTTACAAATGCCTAAAAATGTAAATTTTTCTAGTGTAAACTCTAATGTCCCCAAATATGCTCCCAAAACACTATCATTTAATTCTAAACTCAGTTTAATCCATTACCCTTGAACTGTGTATAGTACTGCTGTGTACAGTACTGCTGTCTCCCACAGTGCTAGAATATAAAATACCAATGGTACCCCTGTATATACTGCACTGTAATGCATGCAAGTGCGCTTTCTTTGGTATACACTGTCGTTTTCTTTGGTATAAGCAGAGTAAATACATTAATAAATTAATTCAATTTACAGTAATAAAATTACAGAGCTTTAAAAAGAACAAAACGACAAACATGAGAACACTCAGGGAAACACTCAAAATAGCTCCACACAAGACCACAGCAACCTATCAGCATCAAGGAGAAATGAATAACACTATCTTTGGAGAAATGAATGTGCTTTCTTTGTTGTCTCTTGACAGTACGAAAACATTTATAGTTATATTTTATATAGAAATATAGGTGAATTATATTAATTTTTATATTACAAAATTGGTAAATTATATTTTTCTTTTTAATATAGCCCCAAAATGCATGAAAAATTACATATTGCCATGAAAATAGGAAAAAAATAAAAATTCACGAATGACTGAATCTGTGAATGTGTGGTGCTTTACTGTCCTGGAAAGGAGCTGAATTGGTGACATAACTTCTGCACAGTTTTCCTAATATGCTAAATTCTGAAAATAAATAGTAACTGTGCATTAAAATGTGCAAAGTGTCTGTGTGTGTACTTATCTTTACCAAGAAAATCAATATGACGGTACCTTTGCACATGACTATACCTTTAACTGAAGAAGTCTTCATAAAAGTCTCCTAAAAATATATCTTCTGTCTATTGTTAACAGGTCCTGTTGTTTTATTTCTTCAGTTAGCACACATTTTGGAATCAGCCTCTAGGAACAAAAACAAACGCTTTAACATATAGAGTCAAAGTTACGGCAGAGTTTGAGGTTTACAGGGCTTTGATTTTAAAATAGGCCATCTTGGATGTTATCTTTGAGATCCCAGATAAAGGCAGCACATTTAACAGCACCTGAGGTAACATGTTTTCTACACTGCTTGGATCTGGCAGATAAAAAAAAACTGTCTCACGCTAAAACTAAGTTTACATTCACGCTTTAAAAACCACATGTACATAAATAGAAGATTTTCCAGACATGTTATGTATAAAATAAAACAGGCTTTATCCATCAAAAACATTACATTAGCATTGGGCTTTCAATTTGGGATAAATAAACCACTTTATCTCTGCTGTTTCTTTTGCCTTGGATCTGAGAGTGAAGCAGGTGAACTGAAAGGGACACGACGTCTTCTTTCATCGTCAACATCTATTCCACGCCTTTCATGAACTCCAAGAACTCTGAAACCAAACGTAAAGAAGTGCTACAGACATTTCATCACCATTATGTCATACTGGCTCCATATTACATTAAAGCTCCAGAAATGTGAAAAGATAGACACACTGATGTTCAGCAGCTGTACCTGTCAGACGCTTCAATTTGTGGATTACAATCAATGTCAAGTCAAGTCAATGTTAAGTCAAGGTCATTCAATGTGCTTTATAGGAACAGAATAAGAATATTAAGCAGATGAAGCAAAATAGTAGGAAGTCAAAAAAGTTGCCTAGATGTTCAATAAAGTTGCATAGAAAAAAGATCATAAAACAGTAAATTTAAGTTTTTGTTATCTTTAAGTGCAATTTTATTTCCCTTAGTCTTTGCATTTTGAGCTCAATGCCCCTGTACTATCCTACCTTGGGCTTTTAAGAATATTCCAGCATATTACAACCTCTTCATTCTGACACAGACAAAAACTGTATTTACAAATCACACACAAACATTTGAACAGGTGATGAAGTTGTTATTTTATATATACTATATTGACAAACCCTCCTAATTATTTAATTGGCCTCTTGCTTCCAGTGAAGGGTAATCATATTGCTACAGGATACCAAGACATTTTGGACAACGCCATTTTTCCAACTTCACGGACACAGTTTTGGGGAAGACCCTTTTCTATTCCAGCATGACTGTGTCCCAGTGCACAAAGCGAGCTCCATAAAGACATGGCTGGATGAGTTCGGTGTGGAAGAACTTGACTGACCGCACAGACCCCTGACCTCAACCCCATTCAACACCTTTGAACTGGAATGGAGATTGTGAGCCAGGATTTCTCGTCAAACATCAGTGCCAGCTCTAATAAATGCTCTACGGAACAAATGGGCACAAATCCCCCTTACAAGAGTGGAAATTGTAATAGCTGTAAATGGGGACCAACACCATATTAAACTCTAGGTATTTGACTGCAAAGTCCCTTTTGGTGTAATGGGGAGGCGTCCCAAAAATTTGGTTTATACAGTGTAGTTTGTTCTAGTTTTCCAGAGGGGTGAATTCTAGTCATTTGTTACCAGTGTAGTGATGGGCTGGATTGTCACAAATTCACTAGAAAATCATAGGAAAAGCAAACGTTACTGGAACTTTTTAATGCCTGGTCTGAATTTAAACTATAAATTTAAATTATCAAACATCTACTCATACAATTTGGCAGCTGCTCTTAGTTCTCCTACAACTTATATTATAACTATTATATCATAACTATTCTAACTATATATAGCTATATTATAAGCATTATGATGTTTATGCCTGGAAGAATTATATAGTTTTCCAGCTTAATTATACTCATATGCAGAAGTTTTAACACCCCCAGACAAATAATTTTATGCAAAATAACGTAAAATAAGACCATGTCCACTACAGAGAAAATGCTTAAGTATAGCATTTCCTGCTAGTTTTAAATGTAGCAAATAAACAGTAATTGTGCATTATAATGTGCAAAATGTGTGTCTGCAGAGGGTGTGAACTTATTTTCACACCAGCATAATCATGTAGTTTTACCGGAAGCACATAATTTTTGCATAATTATCACTATACTTCTGACTGAAAAAGACTTCATGAAAGTCAAAAATTTGTCCACTGACTTCTGTAAAAAGTGTGTTTCCTGTTAATTCAGCAACTGTCCATTGACTTCTGTTATAAGCAGGTTTTGTGTTTATATCTTTTCTGCTTTTTCTGAAGCTTTGTTCTTAAGCATACGTTTGGGCACACCTGGTCAAGCTGTATGTTTTATATGATGTTCTGCATAATATAATAAGATTATAAACATTTGTTGTTCATTCCTGTGTCCTGTGTTTAGTGTGCTATACTTAGGCCTTTGTGCAACTTTGTTTACTGATATGTGTAGAGTCTGTGTTTTTTGTAAATAAAATCCATCAACTGTAACCTCGCCTCACTTCCTGTGCATGGCTCAGTGTGACAATGCGAACCCAGCATGTAAGCAGAAATGCTTTACTTAAGAAGATTTTAAAAAGATACTCCAGAGGATTCACTTTTTTTCATTTACATCTACAAATATCAACATAATTTGACTAAGGATGTTCTAACAACTGAAAAAAGCTGTAAAAAGTTAAATGGCTAAAAGTTAAGAGCAACATGCCATTTGCCATAAGGACAATACTGCAGTTAAAAAAGGTTCCAGAGTCTGATTGGCTGATTTACCATCCTCATCCACTTCATCGATCATCTCCTGCAGCTCTGTTTATATCTTTTCTGCTTTTTTTTCAGTACATCAAAATGAACAAAAAGAATCAAAATTACCATTATCCATAGTAGTGTATAGTAGGATTCAGATGTGGAGGAGAGACTAGGTTGAAAAACACAGCAATATTCCTTTAATTGTAATTCATAGAGGATTACAAACACATGCTATGATCACACATAAACCCTGAGGCATAAAAACACACACACACACACACACACACACAAATACACACACTCAGAGATTATTTCGGTTTTTGACCTCCTGGAGCGACCCTTACCGTCATAGTCAATTTTGCCGTCATTGTTCTTGTCTCCATCCCTCATCAATTCCTCAATGTCGTCCTCAGTAATGGTCTCCCCCGTGGCCTCCAACATCAACTTCAGCTCATCCAGGTCAATATAACCATCCGCATTCCTGCTCATACATACACACACACACACACACACACACACACACACACACACACACACACACACACACACACACTATGTTAAACCTGGAGGAGTTGGTCCTAAGGCGGTTTGCTCTTTGTTTATGTAACGCCATACTTATCAAACATGCGGAAGAGTTCGGCCAGTTCTTCCTCCGATTTCCCTTTGCTGTCATCCTTCATACACCTCACCATCATGACCAAGAATTCATCAAAGTCCACCGTGCCGCTGCCTGCAGAAAAAAGGCAGACACGCTTTTTTGATTCCCTTTAAAGGTGCTCTAAGTGAAAACACACGGCAGGAATCACAACTAATGAATTCTGCTCAAACATTTCTTCAGTAAAGGTTTTCTTTTACATTTTCTACATCTGAGTGCCCTCCTTTCGATGTGGTAGATCTCGTTTTTAATACAGTAAACAGACAGATGGGTCCAGACTGAGTAAAGAATAGTAGGCCACGCTCTGACGCCCCAAGCATATGCTCCTCATGACTACTAAATAAAGTCAAACATTAACGTTTTAATTTTCTGATAACTCTTGGCTTGCTCATCAGCATTTCATTCACGCACACACACACATTTTTCTCACATTTATTTAATTTTGTAAAGCTGCTTTGTGACAATGACCATTATTAAAAGCGCTATATAAATAAAATAAAATTGAATTGAATAACGTAATAAACGTTTTTCAGAACTAATTACAGACAATCGTAGGCTGATGAACATACCTTACAAGTCACAAGGCTGAAGCTTTGTTCTTAAGCATACGTTTGGGCACACCTGGTCAAGCTGTATGTTTTATATGATGTTCTGCATAATATAATAAGATTATAAACATTTGTTGTTCATTCCTGTGTCCTGTGTTTAGTGTGCTATACTTAGGCCTTTGTGCAACTTTGTTTACTGATATGTGTAGAGTCTGTGTTTTTTGTAAATAAAATCCATCAACTGTAACCTCGCCTCACTTCCTGTGCATGGCTCAGTGTGACAATGCGAACCCAGCATGTAAGCAGAAATGCTTTACTTAAGAAGATTTTAAAAAGATACTCCAGAGGATTCACTTTTTTTCATTTACATCTACAAATATCAACATAATTTGACTAAGGATGTTCTAACAACTGAAAAAAGCTGTAAAAAGTTAAATGGCTAAAAGTTAAGAGCAACATGCCATTTGCCATAAGGACAATACTGCAGTTAAAAAAGGTTCCAGAGTCTGACTGGCTGATTTACCATCCTCATCCACTTCATCGATCATCTCCTGCAGCTCCTCTGGAGTGGGGTTCTGTCCCAGCATCCTCATCACCTTCCCCAGCTCCTTGGTGCTGATGCAGCCATCCTCAGCGTCCTGCACGAAGATGTCGAAGGCCGCCCGGAACTCTGCAAAACAGGTTAGTGGCCACAGCTCAGTGTGGGAGCTGCACAGAAGAGCACTCACTGCTGCAGTATTTTCAAACACAGTGGTTTCTGAAGAGACTCTCTACACTCGTGTTATCCCTGTCTCTTCTGAACGTTCTTCCTTTTCTGTTGTGTTACTGTGAGAATGCAACAGTTGAATCTCCCTAAATGTCCAGGCCCATTACAATCTAAGGCTTGTTATTCAATAACTGATATTATAGATGGGTGAAATGGAAATTGGAAGCTTGTTCTCCTGACCAATTAAGGTTAAACTATAGTATTTATAAATATTTGGAAGATGCCCTTATCCAAAGTGACTTACAATCATTAATTACAGGGACAGACACCTGGAGCAGCCAAGGGTTAAATGTCTTGCTCAAGGACATAATGGAATAAACTGGGGGCTTGAACCTGCGACTCTGTGGTGATCCGGTTCACAGGCAAGTGTTCTACCCACTAGGCTGCTATCACCCCTAGTGATACCTAATATAGTAATCCCCACTTTTCGCGGGTGTTGAGCACCCGCATATATTAAAAAAATCATGTTGTGTTTTGGTTAAAAAATGCCTGAAAATGTCTATTTTTATAATATAAACGCTAAATATGCCCCCAAATCTGCTCCCAGAACACTTTAATCTAATTTTAAACTCAGTTTAATGAATTACCCATAAAGAAACTGTAAAGGTAAATAAATAATCATAAATTGCTTAAAAACACGTTAGCATTAGCGGTTAGCATTAGCAGCGTGCAAAGACTCGTACACAAAAGAACAGCTCTATGTGCTGATGCTCAGTTACGTCAGGGACAAGGTAGGAAATATTATTAGTGCAGTTTGGTTGGCCATAAACTTTCATTGCTTGTTAGCTAATTTAGCCTGTCAGCTCCCGTGTAAAACTAAAGCAGCAAATGTCACACACCAAACTTCATTTGCGGGAAATTGAACTATTCTTTAACTACAAAATCACTGCAGTAATGCAGGAAAATTACAGATTTTTATTAAAATTACAGAAAAGACTAAACACTTTTCTTATAAATCAGGAAACGCTCATTCTACATACCACTTTTCTGCTCATCTGTCAGCTGCTCTACCTGTGGAGATAAAGTCAAGACAAACGACGTATTTAATTTTTTTTTTACACAATCCACTGGTTTTGTTTACAAGGGGTCATTCATATATAATGAATGCAGGTAATAACAAGTACCTTTTACACAAGAAGGCAAAATAATAATTATTAAAGTAAATTGTTTCTATTGGTTTATTCATGACATTTCATACAATATAAAGAACAATTTGTAAGTTTACATGTATAATAATAATATAGCCATATCTATTAAGTGCAAGTGCCTACATGTAATAATAGCATGTCCTTTATGTATTACATAGGGCAATTAGGACAAAATGATGGGGCCAAAGACAAGTCTGACACATTTACTGAATGGCTGTGCTGAATGAGTGTACTATTGAATGGCTGCATTTCACTCCTGGGGCATGGTTCGAATTACAGAGGTACTTGGGGGTACTGTATCAAGACCCAGACTTTCTTTTGCTGTTAAAAAAGACAGTACCCCCCAACCATGGAGGGGTAATTCACACTCTGTCCTGGGGTTAATTTCCACTGAATCTTTTTCAGCTGAGTGTGAAATTAAAAAGACATACATTAATCAAGGCCTCAGTATCAATTTAAAATATAATTTTAATATTGTGTTTTTTTGATCAATAACATTGTTTTTGGACCAGAGACTAGAAATGGCTGCTTATAAATGGTACATTCTGTAAAACCTAGATGAAAAATTGATGCAAGATTCCTCAAGGAGGCTTCTTTGTGTCACGACCGCTTCATCTCCTCCCTCGCTGCACCGGTCCCTTTCCCCTGAATTCTAACTTCCCCAGTCTAGGTCCCTCCTATCCTTTTCCCCTTTG
>JBBPDE010000134.1:25059172-25076197 GCA_037974605.1 Nannopetersius ansorgii
TGTGTGTGTGTATGTGTGTGTGTGTGTGTGTGTGTGTGTGTGTGTGTGTGTGTGTGTGTGTGGGTGTGTGTGTGTGTATCGCTGATTAAATGTGTCTTGTATCTTCATATGTTTCATGTTATGTTCGTTTATTCTATGCCTGTTTCCCATGCCTACTCGGACTGAGACAGTGGGATGACTGACAATGTGAGATTATCCATGACAGGAAAAAAAATCTATTAACTGTTTATTTCTGCACTCAGCAGGGGGCAGCAGATGCAAATGATTTCTTTCTCTTTTTTTCCGCTAACTCAAAAGAACACAGATTTGTGCTGGCACGCCGACAGAGCCCCATCAAAAGGACATATGGAGAGAGCAGCTTTATTGGAACACTTTTTCCCAATTTCCTTTTACAGAGCCGGCTGACGGAGCGCGCGCCAGCCTCCCCTTCCCCTCAGACTGTAATCATAAACACATCTCAGGCGACACCATTCACATCACATCATTTTGGAGAGGTTGCCATAGAAACTCTTCAGCTCCGTAGTAGCAGGAGGAGAATGGGGAGAGATGAGCACAGCAATTTCCTCTCACCATTTTGTCCTCAAAAATCTTTCTTTCTCTCTCTCTCTCTCTCTCTCTCTCTCTCTCTCTCTCTCTCTCTCTCTCTCTCTGTTTCTCTCTCTCTCTCATTCCGCCTTCTCTTCAACGGCTGAAGCTCTTTAAAAAAGCCCCTCTTCCCTTCCTGTGAGCGGAGCTTGAAAATAGCACATTCAAATGTCAAAAAAAAGGCCATGTCAGAATTTCTATATGGATCAGCACGTCACCTACAAGCAACCCATTACACAAATGGAGCATAACTGCAGCGTCTGTGGGCCATGCTTGAAGTCCATTCTTATACAAAATGTCCAGTATCCTGTCCAGTGACCTCCCATCCTTTCTAAAGAATAATTTCAGATACTCCAAAAGAACAGTTTGACTAAAAAAACTAGATTTTCCCACTTAGCCCCAAATCTTACTTATGCTTTCCAGGCTGAATGCAATCAAGCAATATAGGCCATGCTTAAAGTCCACTCTTATGCAAAATATCCAGTGGTATCCATACTTTGCTTCTAAGCATAGTCTGACCAATCTAGTTTAACCCCAGATCTAGTCAATCAGCCAAGTTTGTATCAATCAGCCAATTTTTTTTTTTGATGGGAGCCACAAGTCTAATGGCGATGCACCATGTTTTCTGTAAATACATCCACAAAACCTCTTCAGGCTCTGGTGGAACAGACTTGTTGTCATGGTTTAGGACACAGCATGACTTACTATTAACTGTGAGCAGTTGTTTTTCACAAACTGTCTCTGGAGCAGGAGCAGGCATATAGGGTTGGTGTGTGTGTAAGCTGGGGCATTTAGGTGTTGCCTTTTTGGCCATAGTGCCCTTTTTGTTGACCCATGCATTTGACATTCAACTCTCCAACAACAGAACAGAACTTTTGCTTTAAAACCAGTTTTGTGTAGCAGTGGTCATTGTAAAAAAAATCTAATCCTTGTAATCCTTGGATTACTTGTATTTGCCATCAGAAACCTGGTGTAGTCCTTTATTAAATGAAATCAGGAGCTGCTGATGGAATTTTACAAATCCAGGTATTGGCTGGAGGAACCGAGGAGAAATCTGGAACCGAACCTGTGTTCTCCTTACCAGCTCACAAAATGTTTAAACTATTATTTTACAAACAGAACAAATCTTTTTAATGCTTTCTTCTTTGTTTGCATGTATTCTGATTCTTTCCTAGCTGAAAGGCACACTGTCACACACTGAGAACAATTTGCTAGGTTCCTAAGACTTTTACACAGTACTGTACATTTTTAAAAGTAGGAATCTGAACTGAGATCAGCCCTCCTTATGACTGCTTTGTGAATATTAGCCATGATCATGAAATCTGTATTGGTGAAGTTTAGTTCCTTTTTATGACACAGTAAGTCACATTAAGTGCTCAGTGAAGAGCTGAATGCAGTTTGAGTTTCTAATGATTTATGTTTCTATGTATGCATTTGGCAGGTGTTCTTATCCAGACTATCCACAGTGTGATATAAAACCCATTCTGCTGCATGAAGGGTAGCATTACGCTGCAAAACTGCGTCTAGTGTTTGTTGGCAATGTTAACAGTGTTTCCTAAAGAGGTGATATAAAGCCCCACAGCATTAGTAATTTAACTTGATTAATACCTGATCTTGCTAATGCTCTCCAGGCTGAACCCAAACAAATCAAGTCAAGAAGGTTTTATTGTGATTTCAAGCATATACACATCACACAGTGAAACAAAGCAATGTTCGTCCAAGACCATGTGGCAACACAAGAACAGAAACAAAAACATCACAAAAATACAAATACAGACAGGACAAAATACAATACAAACATGCAAGAGTATTTTAGCAGTGAAGAGTTACACATGCAAAAAAGCAGAAGAGAGGCAGACAGCAATAAACATAATTGTGCAAATCTACCTGCAACAGGACAGAGAATGTGCAGTATAAAAATAATAGAGGGGTATTTGGAGGGACAGTTAGAGGTAGGTGGAGTGTGAGTAGTTTGTTTAAGGCAGAAAATATCAGTGTGTATGTGCACTGAGTTTGGAGGATTACAGGGAACTTCAGGTGAGGGGTGTGTTGCTTGTGTGTTTGTGGCTCTACAAATTTTGTAATCAAATCTTCACAGCTACTGGAACACCAGTCCAAAATAGTTGCTTTTTCTGTAGCAAAAGGTTGTAGTTATATCTTCAACTGCATTTTATTTGGTTAAATTCTCCTTCACCTTGACTAACTGGTCAACCACTTGTACCAAGGCATTGTGTAGGCTATTCTGCTGCGCTCAGCAGCAAGGTCTTTTCTGAGCCTCTATTATGGTGAGGAGTACAGAGTCTTATGCAATGCCACTTAGTGAAGCTACTCTGTGGTCACACTGTATTGTCTGAGCAGAAGTCTTCACTATGCAGCCACTGTGTGCTCGTTCTCTCGGCGAGGGGTTACTATGAGTCCATCAGCCTGCTCTGCCGAGGAGCCACTGGACTGCTGGATTAAAAGAAGAGTGGCTCAAGGCTGTTTTATCTCTCTCCGTGCAGCTAGCTAGCCGAGCGATTAGCTCTCAGAGGGGGAGAGCAAAGGGAGGGGAGAAGGCTTTGTAAATGGTGCTTGATATTGGGGAAAAGAAGAGACACACTCAGCTCTACACTTCCCTCAAAGACCCCCTGCTTTATTTTCGTGCATAATTTAGGGCAGCACAATTAATTGTAATTTAACTGAGATCGCAGTTTTCATAAGATACGTGTGTGTGTGTGTGTGTGTGTGTGTGTGTGTGTGTGTGTGTGCGTGTGTGTTTAACAAATACACATACACACACACACACACACACACACACATATATCTTGCTCATTTAGCTGACCCATCTGGAGATCCAAACATTTACTAATGAGAAGGCTTATATCATTTGAAATTAATACTGCACGCGAAATACATTTTGACCACTACACTTTGTCATTAGGCTTAGGATTCTGCAAAGTTTGCCCAACCAGGAACAGTAGCCAAGAAAGAGTACATCTGTAAACAGAGCATAGATAATTGAACATAACTGCAATATAGTTTAAATCAGTTAAAGGTAGCTAGTTAGCTAACATTACATAGCCCTGTTGGCTTTTATTGATTCTGGTGCATTAGATATGTTGACAGGCTTGTGTTTATGGCATAAACACATTCTTTCTACTTGGTATCAACATTTATTCATTTATTTATATCCATTTTATCCATTAAATTTGTTAATTTTTGACATCGTGCACACAGTTAACAAAAAATCTGCCTCAGCTTGCCGTTTTGGTTGGGATATAAGCTTGGGAACTGTGCAAAAGATATTTTTTAGGTCAAAATGATGAAACCAAATAATACTGCAAATTTCAGTCATGAACATAGAAGAAAGTTTTGTACTGTGTAAACATACAGCAAAATATATCTATTTTTAAAGTGATTCAGAAATTGACTCAAAAATTAGAGAAAAGAGGTCTATTTTATTTCTTCTTTTTTATGTAAGCTAAAATTCTAACACAGGGAATGGATGATTGGATAACAGAAGTGTATTTTTAGCAACAGAGTGGTGAAAACACTGGAGGGCAATACTTCAACCATTACATTCTTAACAATGAAGCTTCATACTTGCCAGCTTCTTACTGAAAATTTCCACTCCACCTTAAATGGTGAAAAATTGGAAATTCTAATATGGATCCACTCTCAGTCTTGTATACTCTCAGGCCTTTGCATAACTTAACAGTGCTACTGTGTCAAAATAAATGTAAAACACAATAATACACAATAGTAACTGGCTAGCTATGTTGCAGTTCCTAGAAGGCTAGTTAATGGTAGTCCAGATGTAGTCCAGCAGCCAAGGCATGTTTGCTCTTTGCTATGTTGTGTGCTGGAACTACAAGGCTGTGTACTTGCTTGTGTACATAATTACTAATTATTATGCATTTGTTGAGTTAAACACACACACACACACACACACACACACACACACACACACACACACACACACACACACACACAACAGGACACAAGTAGAAGTGTTTAATTTCAAATAATATCATGTCTGTGTTTTAGTTGCTTTTACACAACAGTACAGAGAAACACAGAAGGCCCAAATATTCTGTCAAATATGGTTTAATACTCCACCAAAAAAGGTAGGGCACTTTTGGTGTAACAGGTGTAACCTTTATGCGGTTTTGTTCAGCCTGTCTGTAAAGCCTTCCACAGCTTGCTTGCCAAATTGTGTTAATTTCTGGCAAACTTGTGTTCTCAGCTGCTCCCGAAAAGCTTGGTTATGACCAATGACAGGTTTGGTGCTTGATGTAGGCCTGTTGTCACACTCTTCATTAATTAGCAACTGATCATATTTATATAGTTATCGTGGATAAAGCAAGATCTCTTAGGAGTCCTTTTTTCCCTACACGCTGTGCATAGGATATGGCCCTTATGCTGCTTTTCTGAACTGCAAACAAATGTTTTTCTATTACAAACCCATACCTGAGCTATACCCATGCTGTACCAATGCTGTCATGGCTCTATTCATCAGGAGGGCCAAAAGTGGGCTGCAACTGACCTGATTGCTAAATATGTTGTCATGACAAAAGATTTGGAAAAAAACAAGTACCAGCACTATTATGTATTTGGACTGAAGATAAATTTCAGAGGGAGTGTTTATCTTGAACACTGTGAGAAATGTGTACCAGGACATCACTTAGCTGGTTTAGGTTTTCATCAAATGTTGTTCTGTACCACAGTACAGTTTAGGTACAGCACCGTTCCTGTATACCGTTGTAAAAGCACCTTTGGATAATTTACATTATTTAGCAGAGTATTTTATCCAAAGCGAATTCCATTGCTTAACTACAGGGGATAGTCTCCCTGGAGCAACTTGGGGTTAAGGGAAATATAACAATTCATGTGACGCGGTTACAGCCAGTGTCAGTGCACTGCTCACTAACGGACTTACTCTGCTTAGAATTAAGCAGATTTTCCCATTCTGAATTTATTTATCACCATTCTGAATTTTGTTATCAAGCAAAACAGCCACAATGGTCTCTTTAGCTGTGCAGCCCACTGTTTCGACCAGAGTGGCTCTCGCTGTCCACACTGCACTAATGAGGCTGAAAACGTATTACCTCCAGTCTGACCAGCCTCTCCATGACTCCCCCCCTTCCCAACCCAAGCGCACACACTATTCCAGCCGCGGGCAAACTCTTCCAGTCCAGCGCATCACCAAGTCCATATCCCTCTTTTGTTTAGCGTCTCTCTCAGATGTGCTATTTTTTGTCCTACATGAAAGAATGTCTTCTGACGACACAAAAAATGGTGTTCATGTGATTGTGTTTAAGGCAGCACACAGCCTTAGGAGAGGACATGCGCTGAAACATCATGTCCATAAATGCATTTGGATAAAAAACACAAGCGTCTCCATTGCTAGCATTGGCAAGAACTGTCCGGGTGCACAGAGTCTGATTTCTGCCCATTGCCATGCTTTAATAGGATACTGGTACCATTTCAAATTTCATGGTAATGCTAGCTTTTGGCCTTGGTTTGCCCTGCTACAGAAAATGATGTCCAGCATGCCACTGAGCAGCTGAGATTATGGGTTTTGGATGTCTAGGAAATGCAAAACATGCTGACATTTGGAATCGGCCTCCTTGGGACACCGTTATGTGGACTGAAACTACCTGGTGCAGCAAAGATAGCGCAGTCCCAAATGCCTCGTTATATTTGCTGCTGGATGGTAGAAATAGATTGCGTTGCTCGCTCTCATTTCATAAGAGCACCCTTCGACCAAATATGCTAGCTTTGCTAATAATGAATGAAAGCTAGTAGGACTGCATTAACATTACACAAGATTGTGTCACCCTAATTTGTGGCTGCTAGCTTATTTGTTATTAGCCACGTTAGCGTTTTCAGACAGGATGTTCCTTTAACCTGCCAGTTCCACTTTCCCTCAGCTCGAACAAAGGCTGTACGCTCTTGGATGAAGCTTGACTGATACCATGACTGACGTTTCTGGCACAGTTTCGATGGTCCACTTAGGCTCTCATGCAAAGATGTAGCCTGCAGCATAAATTATTTTCCATGTCATAACAAATAATAAGCTGTTCACACTGTGAGCAATTGCTCATTGGTTTCATGAACTAAAAGTGCTTTTACTGCATTGAAATAATGACTCAAGGTTTGGAAAAATAAAGGTTGCTGAAGTGGTTCTTGGTCTGGATCAACCTGATCTCACGACTTTTCCTGCAGCCATCATGATATACAATGTAATCAAAATGCGTGCTGCGATCACACTTTAGGGCCTTTTCCATGCTAGGACAACACTTCACTAACCTATTTATTTTAATGCACACCGACAGTATCTGTGCTAACTGGTGAATGTTAGGGTTAAGGTTAAGTTTAGGGTTAAGGTTCCTTCGTCTCATGGCATTTCAACCTGTTTCAACCACTTTGCAAACAAAATGATCAACTCATTATTTCTCTCCTACTTCAGTCACCAGATACCGTTGATACTAGTGATGTTACACAGTGCGCTGTAAATATATAGGGAAGTGAAGCGTTGTCCTAGCACAAAAAAGTGAAGCGTTGTCCTAGCTGGAAAACAAGCCCTAAAGCGTGATCACAGCACATATTTTGATTACATTATATACCATGATGGCTTCACAAAAAATTGTGAGACCAGGTTCTCTGGATATACAGTTATAGGAAAAATGTAATAGAACATTACACTGTTAAAAAAGGTGCTTCTAATCAAGTCAAATCGATGATTATTGTCATTTCAAGCATGTACACAGTACACAGTAAAATGTAAAATAACAGTTTATTCTACTGCGCTTGCCTTTACTAATATTGTGTAAATTCAACATATTGTTTTTTCAGCAAGAAAAGTCATGTTTCTACACCGTTGTGACTGCGAGCCGCTGAGTAATGGCAGCAGCCTGCGTCACACAGATGACAGAGGGTACACAGCTGCCCTGTAGGGCCGAGTGGCCACCACCCACCCCGGGTCTGTCATAGAGCGGCCGTCTCGTTTCAAAACACAACTTTTTCTACTCCACTGCTGTGTGTACGAGTCACTGCGAGGACCAAGCACTGCTTTTTATCCTAATATCAAGTCAGTTTTTTCATATTGCAACTGCACACTTAAAACTACAAGCTTGTGTGTAATGTAGACTAAGCATTGTATTTCACGTCATTATGTCATTTGTTGCAAAAGATTAATCTTTATTATAGTACATCCTTTTCTAGTTGTTCTAGGACCTTACATTGTACAGAGTAGAATACTTCATTGCACTTAATTGCACTCCAGAATATTCTATTGCATATATGCAAATGTTCTAGAACATTGCATTGTGGTTCTATTGTACTTGTTCCAGAATACAGTAACCCCTCAGTTTTATGCGGATCAGCATCCGTGGATTCAGTTTAACATGGATTTTTCTGAGAACCAAACTGTATTATCGCCACCAGTCCAGCGGAGGAGGAAATACACTAAAAAGTTGTCAACCGCCGTAAAAGAAGAAGAAGAAGCTTGCTGCAGCATGTAGCATAACTGCTCTGAGTCTTGTTCTAGTATTTTAGAGTTTTAAACTCCCCCACCCCCTCAATTTTCAACTGTTATCTCAATTTCAGTTTATTTAGTATAATAAGCTGGGCACTGTCTAAACATGTGGGTAGAGAGAGTTATTTCAACGTTTCTTTTGTGTACAAGTGTTTGTTTTTGCTCGCTGCATGCTGCTAATGCTAACTGCTAATGTTATTTTTTTTTAAGCAATAGTTTTCTAATTCTTATTATTTTTTTACCTTTATATTTTCTTTTAGGGTAATGTATGAAACTGAGTGTAACACAAAATTATAGTGTTCTTGGAGCATATTTGGGGGCATATTTAGGGTTTACACTATAAAAATAGGCCCTTTTTTTTCTACCAAAACACAATGCAGTTTTCACCATACACGGGTGCTCTTGGAACATAACCCCCACCAAAAAGGGGGATTACTGTATTCTAGGGCATTCTGCTCTAATTCTATAAAGTTGCATTTTAGTTTTCCTGTAATGTTCCACGGTACTTTCTGTTTTAGTTGTTCTAAATCACACAATGTCACAATGTATCTTTCCTAGAATACCTTATTGCACTTTCAAAAAAATAATTTTTATTATAATAGAATTTTTTTATTATAATGTTTTCTAGTTGCTCCAGAACTTGTGTACATTGTAGTTTTCTTATGATGTTTCATCGTACTTGTTCCAGAAGATTCTGTTTTGACTATTCTAGGACATTCTGTTCTAGTTGCTCTAGAACATCATAGTTTTCCTAGAACATTCCATTGTACTTGTTCCACAGGATTCCATTTTTATTATTGCAGAACATTCTTTTCTAGTTGTTCAAGAATGTTGCATTGTAGTTTTTCTAGAATGTTCCCTTTGTACTTGTCCTAGACAATTGTATTTTTATTATTGCATTTCTATGAATACATTTTTAGAGCATTACATTTTAGCTTTTCTACAACATTCATATTGTACTTATTCCAAGAAAAAAATGATATCGTTTTAGAAGAATCTTATTGTTCTAAATGACCTTTTCCTAGCCTTTTCCTTTTGTGGTACTATTGTGCTTGTTCTGGAAAATTCTCTACTTGCTATTCTAGCCACTGCAGAAAATTCTAAGGTAGTAATTCTAGAACACTTTATCCTTGTTGTTCTGGAAGACTGAGTTCCATTCACCTTTGAAGAATCTACACTAGTTATTTTTAGAAATGTTTAGCTGTTCTAGAGTATTGTGCTGTGTTCATTTTTATTAGTTTTTTCCACAGCTGTACCCTTGGTTTTTCCAAGGGTAATACATACGTTTGCAAATGGGGTTACTTTGACAATACATGTATAATTTGTGATTGAGGTTATTTACATAACTAAGGCAGTTTTGGACTCATAATAAGAGTTCAGTTTTTGAATTGTTTTCCAGGCTGCCTGTAATACAGCTGCTAAACAGTAGATTCTCCTTTAGACAGAACTGCAGTTCACTGGAAGTAAGTGGCCACCTAAATTAAATTATTAAGAGGTGTGTCTCAATGCTTTTGTCCATTTTGTCCACATAGAATAAATAGATAAAAAGAAACCACATGTTTGAAATCACATAACTTAACTTCTCAGGCAACCTTCATGTTTTAAGATGAAGAACTTAGGAATTCAAAGGTGCAGATTTACTTTGAACAAAGGTGGATCTGCTGGTCCTGTTATTCCTTTCACTTAAGATGCATCACTTTAAGTAATTCAGTGTGTTTATTTTACACAGGTACCGTTTCAGTTTTGCAAAGCAAAAACGTGTTATAGTTACAAATCCCTGTATCTGAGATGTACTCTCTTCTTGTGGTTAACATGGCGAAAGCACATAAACAGTAGTGAAAGCATAATATATATTAAAGGCATTTCAGTTTTTTAAATTGCAGCATAATTTAATCATGGGGATGTTAACGAAGCCATTCAGAGTAGCACTGATGTAAAATTGTAGAGAAACTCTGATTCTTCACAATGGAGGTGAATGAAACCAAGGTACACCTCTAAAGCAAATATATCTTATAATTCACTATCCAAACTATTTTAAAACATGTCTAAATTGGCTTAAATTGTACCTATAATCTACAGAAAACTTTATGTGAAGGAGGTTTAAGAGGCAGACATCTGGTTCCTACTGCTACCATATTGAAAATGTTGGCGTTGGCTTCATCTTAATGACCCAATTAGAGCTACATGGTTTGGAAAACTGGTCAGTTTTTCCTTTAAAGTTGCTTGACTTGTGTATAATTCCCTCATGAATAAAAGACATTATATGACATTTATTGTATTATAATTGGCTCAATGTCACATGAAATCGAACACAAAATCTATTTCACAAATGATTCTGAAGGTGAAAAACAAACCTATGCTGAATTCTTGACACCTGTAAAGTTAATTTAAAGTTAATTAAGAAGCTAATAAAAAATAAAAAATAATAATTTATTATTTTGAGGCACAATCACTAGAACTTGAGGCACAAACACAGACACAGAGACATACAAGCTCATTTTTAAAGCACTGAAATCACCTAACAGTGTATGTGTGTGGTCCTGGCATTCGGCTTGGGGCTCTGACGCTTCATTCGAGTGTGCAGAAATCTGACAAGGCCGATGACGAGCAACGCTGTAAATATCCAAACCTCGTCTGACTCACAGCTCGGCCCGCAGGAAACCACTAAAGGTCAGTGTTTCCTGATGCCATTGCCCACAACTAACTGAAGTGACTTCACCACCCTTCACTCATTTGTTCTGTCTTGGTGGATGGCTGGATCCAGTTCTGTTAGTTAGAGGTGTCGCAATACACACTCCTGAGCACTCTGACACACATGGGTCAGACACATACACACATATATGTAGACAAACTGGTGGTAGTTTTTCCCCTTCATATGCTCTCCGTGTGTTTCACTACATACGGAGTTATTTCTTTCCCATTTAACCCTTAACACTAGCTTTGATCCACTTTTTCCTCATCACTGATTTCCCCTTGGGCATACAGTCATACTCCAGTGATGTAAATGATCTACTTCATTACTTTAAAATTACACACCCCATTGTGGCTTTCAGCAGGGATACACCTTATTACTCCCAGTGGAGCATGTGTGCTCTGAAACCATGATGAGAATGTAAACTCAGCTGAGTTTCTGTGCTCTAATCGAGAGGCTGAAAAACACACACTGTCTGCATGTTTAAAACAAATATAATGTCAAGGAGTCAAATCCAAGACAAGTCAAGTAGAAGTTTATTGTCCTTTTAACCATCTACGCAGTATGCTGTCATCACTTGTGTCACTTACATCCTTACTAAAGCCAATATTATTATCATGTGCATTATCGCTACTTGTGTTACCATTGCTTGTAAATAATAGACTCAGTATAGAGAACAATTCTAAAGCACTGTTTTTGTTTACTAGTATTAGTTTTATTTATTTATCTCTGGCATTTATGTCCACCTATTTTACTGACCACAGCACGGTGTATTTAGTACCAAGCATTTTCAGAGTATTTCCTAGAAAGTTTTCATTTGACTTAATACTATACTTTATGTTATCTTATCTTTATGTCACTGTGTGTCTGGGCAGTTGTTGCATAAGTTCCTCCAGGATCAGTGAAGTTTGGTTAAGATTCTGTTTGTCATACAGGAACATGGTATAACAAAAGACTGCATAAGTGTGGGCAGGACAGGACTATAAAAAGAGGGAGACATTTCACAACTTAAAAAACACAAGGACAGGACAAACACAATAACAGTACTAGTGTGAATAATAACAGTACACAGTGTTATCTCATTAAGCGTGCAAAAATGTAAAAGTTGAAGTACGGCAGAACAGTTTATGTGTGTATATACTTGTGTTTAAGAGAAGAAAACTGAATAAAACTGAATAGAGTGTTCACACAGAAATGTACTTTGAATGCCTTCATAAAGCATTAGTACAAGAAATATTAGTGCAGGATGTTTGTACTCAGTGATCTCGGCCTCCCATATGTATTGGAAGGAGGAGGAGCCATTAGATGCAGCTTCATTTTGAACAAGTTCAAGCAAATGCTGAAAGGCATTCTTATTTTTATCTTAATTGTACTTCACTGTTATTGGCAGCAGTATGTCACAATTGTGATATAATACACATATTTTCTCTAACATTGAGTTACCTTGTAATAACGAATTACATTGTGCCAACCTAATGACTTAAAATAATTACTCACTTCAAATGTAATGACTCTAATGTAATGTAATTATCTAAAATCTCAAAAAAGTCTATAAGGTTTTCCTGTCTTTTTCCCTGTTTACATGGTTATGTCTTTTTTATAATCTTTAGGTTCCAAGTGCCATTGTTTTGGTTTGTAACTCCGCCTTATTCTCCTCTAATAAGAATATGCTTTCATAACTGATGATACAGATAAAGTGAAGTGAAAGTGAAGTGAAAGGGACCATTCTGTCATATGCAAACACACCACAGCACACAGTGTGAACAGAACTAAATTCTTCTTCAGCATTTAACCCAATCACCAAGTGAAGTAGCAGGCAGCCAGGAACACAGCACCCTGGGAGCAGTGTGTGGGGGTGGTACGTTGCTCAGGGTGCCTCAGAGGTGCTTCACAGTCTTGGGAAGCAAACCCATGACTTCCTGTTCGCAAAAGGTTTTGAGAGCAAAAGTTTCAGGACAGACATATTTCAGATCTAGCAGTTGTACATAATTTGTTATTACATGTTCGTTTAAAATGAGTGTGCTTTATTTAAGATGGCATTAGTTTACAAAACTAAACAATTTAGTCACAGAGTGCATAATGTTTGAATATAGTGTATAGTTTCTGAACTGAAACTCAGTGTTTGTCACCACATTTCAAGAAGGCATCACTATGATTGTAAGAATAATCACCTATAATGGTAGCCACTTGGTAGAAAATTATAATGATACATGAATCTGAACAATCTCCACTTAAATCAAAGTTATAGTATTTACGCGAAGACACAATATTACACCAAAAGGCACCAAAAGAGATCTTTGGAGCAACAGCATAAAAACACTTTTGGTGTCACAGCGATAATCAAACTCCAAACCCAGGGATAGAGCTAAAAATGTGCACCATCTGGTGGCCCTGAGGACTGGTTTGAGAACCACTGACCTAAAGAATCATTCAGTTGATGGGTCTTTAAAGAACCACTTTGTAAATGTAGTGTGTGTGTTAAGAACCTTTCCCAAGTTAAAAGAACCTCCACATATGGTTCTTTAAAATTAAGGTGTCAGAAAGGCTTCTTTGATTTGAATAGGATGGTACCTTCACATAAACTCTCAACAAAAATGCTTCAATATAGAAACATCATATGGTAGACAGTTTTTATCCAAAGCATAGACAAATAATAATAAATGTGGTTTGGGTTGATGCTTGAGGTGTCAGACATGCTGAACTTGTTTGGTGTTCCTAGGTCATGTAGAACCAAAGTTACAAATCATGTAATAATAATTGCTACCAGGATTTAAAAAATGGCAACACTGGTGTGCTAGGTGAAAGGGCCGCAAACAATGTTTTTAGATTATTTTTATTTGAGTTGTAAGGGTTAAGATCTTGCCCATAATATATTTTTAACTCCTTTGGCCATCTCCTTTAGCAATCTTTTTTATTCTTGACCACTTGAGATGCAGTCAAAGCTTTGTCTTTACTAATGAGAAATCCAGAGATTCCAAAAATGATCATTTTAAGAATTCTTGAGGGAATCAAAAATAATTTTTTCTGCGGCATCACATGAAGAACCTTTTCTGGCACATTTATTTTTGAGAGTTCAATCAGAGAAATATTACAAGAACCAAATGTTCAAATCAGCACCTGATTAGAAGGCTTTAGTGTTAACAGTATAGTGGTATATTCTGGGAGAACAGCAAACTTAAAATAGCCTGTACACCTTTAACCACAGACATATCAGTTATGCCTTTCCTGGCATGGCTAAGGACCTTTTTGACGCAAGCTGACTTCAAAACACAGCAAGGCTTGCAAGGATTTCCAAAAATTTCAATGCAATCCATTTTGAACAACATCAAAAAGGAGAAGTGCACTCTGTCACATTTTTGCAGGCCATCTGAATGTTGCAAAGCAAGACGTCCCTTTCCTTTGTGCCTGGACACGAGGCAGATGAGATGTGAAATGCCAGGAGAGAGGCGGAGAAGCAAAGACCAAAAATGTTCCACCTTTCTGCTCAGGCAGCAGAGGCACTTCGCCGGCACCGCTGATTAGCCAATCAGCTGGAACTGCTGATAGACATTTGGCAGAATTCCCAGTAATATAATGGCAGAAGAATCCCTAATTAAGCATCATCTAATGTTCGAAAGCACCGCCGTTTTTTCCGCAGGCAGAGCCTCCACTCATCCAGCTAATTCAAATGCGAGGCACGCTTGTGGCACTTTTGTGAGGAGATGTAGGGTGACAGCAACAAGGACAGGGGGATGAATTGTTTTTTTAATCTAGCATGTCTTATTTTTTCTCTTTATATCACAAACCTTTTGTTGTTTAGTGTGAATCAATTGAAATGATTTATATGCAGATGTACAGAAAGTATTAGCCCCCCATCACTGCCGCTTGTTGCATGTTGTCTTGTAATTATGAGCAGCTGAAAGGAAGCCTACCTATTATGTCATTACGCTTCATACATCCATTCTTCAGCTGTGAGTAACAAGCCAGCTCACAAACATCTACACACACGCCGAGCACACGCGAAATCTGATCATTCCTGCAAGTCCACCGTATTGTGTAATGTGTTTACTTCATCTCTGGCAGACATGATTAACTATTATTTCAACCCAGGGGGAAAGATATTGTTTTTTAGGGGTGGGGTGGGAGGTGGGGGTGGGGGCTTAGTTGCTGACGTCAGCTGCACATGTAAATGCGCCTTTTTCAAGCTTATGTTTGGGGGAAAAAAAGGGGGGGGGGCTGAATGGTGGGGCTTAGCTAGAAGACGTGTCCACATGCTTCAGTCCATTCTTTTTGGGGCTGGGAGGATTGCACGGTGCTGAATGATAGATCAGCCAGCCGGCCTGGGCCAGCTTTGAAGCAGATAAACCGTTTAAAACCATGACGAGCATTTTCTTGCGATGTAGCCCGAGGCGGGTAGGCAGGGAAATGAAAGCGTTGTGGATACACTCGGCACGGTGTGTGCGCGGGTGAGTGTGTGTTGTGTCTGAGCCTCATTGCGTCCTCAAAACTATCCCACTGACAGATTAGCAAACAAGAACCACAAAGCAGATCACCTGCACTCTTTAAAAACAAAGATGCTAAAACGCACTGCTAGGGAAGAAGCTATTTTGGATCCTTAAAGAATCTTCCAGGGGCTGGTTCATTGAAAAACACTTTTTTGTCAACGATATGACAATGTGAAGAACATTTCTAAAGTTTTAAGAACTGCATAAAGTTTGGCACTAATTAAAGGAAATTCCTTAAACTGGCATGTTCATGTTCATTTTAAAACTACTGAATTTTAGGTTCTATGTGGTGAATTCTTCCAAGAACCATTTTTGTCAATGAGATGTAAGTGTGGAGTACATTTTTAACATTTACAGAACGTCATAATGTTCAACACTAATGAAAGGGTATTACTTAAATTACATGTTCACATTAGGCTTCTTTTTTAGAATTTTAGATTTTGATTTCCTGAAGAAAGTGGTAGGTTCTTCAAACAGTCATTTTGGTCAATGAGATGTCAGAGATTTAAAAAAAAAACAACACTACATAACCATCGCATATTCGATGCCAATTACGTTCTACACATGAAGCTCCAGAGTTTATATAGTGATTTTTATTTTTAGGGCTTTTGTGGAGGATATTTGGTTCCCTGAAGATTATTTCCCTAAAGAATTATTTTAGGAACAATTTTTGGAAATTAGATCTAAGTGTGAATAACTTGAAACATATGTTTAAAACTGCACCAGTTAAGGCCATATGGCATTTTATACACATCATTTTATACACATATACACATTTTAAAAAGGTGCCAAGTGTTCTTTGGAGGGATACTACAGTAAAGCTACTTTTGGTTTCATAAGGAACCTTACAGTTGAATTTCCTTTTAATCATTTATTGAACCTGTGTTTTTTATGAAAGCAAAACAGTGGTTCTTATATGACAATACTTAAAAAACAAAAAACTCGAGGACTCTTTCAAATCAATATAGGAATAAATTTTAATCATGACTGAACCATGACTTGATGGGTGTAATTTGCACTGATGGCTTCCTCCAACCTACCAATTTTTATCCAATTTGTACACCATTCTGAGCTCGAAAAATGAACAAAGGGGGCAGTTTGATTTGCAGAATGAAAATAAATTAGCATCAACTGCCATGACATTTTTGTTGAGGCAACCAAACTTGCATTTGCTGACTGAACTCTATTTGATTAAATGTGAATTTGCAGTGTGTAGATTTATATTTTTGACTACATGGTGAATTACCAAAATGGACACCATCAAGTAGTGAGAGTCACTTTTGGGCAAACAGAGGCAAAATTAAATGCCTCATTACCCTCTGTCCAATGTGGCATCCAGTCATCTAACCTCTGCAGTGGAAGGTGCCTCGGCTACGTTTTCTGCTCAATCGGCATGGCGGCTTGAGACAGGGCTATGTGGCACAAGTCAAAGAGCAAGTCAGTTTCCATAGCAATGCGGGCGAATGCAAGAGATTAGAAGGACAGAGTGGTTAGGAGAGATTGCAGCCGTTGAGTGAAATTCGCTACACATGCTCCACATTACTGACCCCCTCCCTATGTCTGTTCCCTGTTATGTATGTATTACGTGGATCTCAGTGTATCCTGAAATTTATGTGTACGTATATATATATATATATATATACATACATATATACTGTATACATGTGTGTGTGTGTGTGTGTGTGTGTGTGTGTGTGTGTGTGTGTGTGTGTGTGCACACGTGTTGTGACAAACATAAAAAACAC
>JBBPDE010000134.1:25082343-25099373 GCA_037974605.1 Nannopetersius ansorgii
CACACACACACACACACACACACACACACACACACACACACACACACACACACACACACACACACACACAATCATTATAGCACACATACACACACATGCATCATTCTTTAAAGAAATGTCAAACGGTGGAAGGTAGAAGGTTTTATCTTCTTTTTTCAGAGGGCCTGGGTTTGCATTGGTGAGCAGCAATCATGAGAAAATTCGATTATTTTCCAAGGCAGATGGGCTTTGCATATTGCATTAGTTCAAAATCAGGGCCATGGGACACTGAGGTGGCTGAGAAAAAATGGATTGCACAATCTGATGCCCTGATGGTTGACTTCAAGGGGAGAAAAACCCCCAAATAAAACAAAAAGATTATGACCATGTTCTCGAGAAAATGTCCGAAGGTCGTTTGGTTTGAAGCGTTCAGCTGTCTGGCTGTGTAATTTCAATCCTTCCTGCAGCAGCAGTTTATTATCACGCCTAAAGAAGACTAATGGCAGGGCATTTAGAGTCTATTAGCAGCCTCTTCAATTTAAACAGGATGGCAGCAAATCAGCTGATCAGGCTGGTCCCATCCTAAAGTTTATATAACATGCAAATGTTTCTACCTTTATTTGTCCTGTATTTAACAGCTGCTTAACCTCACCTGACTGATTGTGTTCGAGTGGGGAAGCTCTTCATTTCTGAGAAATGTAAACGGGCTTGTTTTGTGTGTGGCGGCGTAGTGCAGAAATCGACTGTCTTTGTCATTTGCATATTAACGAGCAATCAGGCTAATCTGCTCATTCGTGACCTCGGCTGGCAAAGTGGAGCAGAGCCACTGAAAACATAAAATAAATGAGTTCTGAATATGAAGCCCTTATAGGAATCTTAAAGGAATTAAAAGAACATGGTTACTGTATTTTCCTAAAATCCTTAATATTGAAAGTGCAGAAAAGGTTTTCTATGGAGTGATGCTGTTGGAGTGCCTTCTGTGGTTTGTTATTTCAAGAATGTTTTTTGTAAATGATGTGAATAGAGCCATGGAAGCATCTGAAAAAATCAGAAAAATGAAGCACTTAAATGAATCTAACACAGTTACTGCTTATGTTTGTTCAATTGTCCTGAAATCATTCATATTAAATATGCAGAACAGGTTTTCTATGGAGAGATGCTGTAGAAGTGCCTCCTCTGGTTCTTTATTCAAAGAATCATTTTTGTAAACGATGTGCATATGACTGTGAACACCATCCATGTGATGTAAAATGTTATACCAAATGATTTTTTTATGTAAAATATAAGAGTGAAATGTCATCACAAAATATTACTGATCTACTACTGATCTCTTTTACAGCAACAACACACTCCTAACCACCAAAAGAGTTACAAGTAATTTACTTTACTACAAGTTATGTATCTATAATATTTATACCCCAGCATATCTGTATATAGCATATATAGATATATAGCATGCATTTTATGAAGCATTTTTATTACATTGTTTATATTTTATATTGTTCTTGTCTCAGTTCTTGTCTGTCTGTTCAGTCATAACAATTTCCTCTGGGATCAATTCTGATTCTGATTCATCTTTAGGGTTGTATCTATTTTTTATAGACGTTTAACTTTAGGACCGTAAATATATTAAAAAAAATATATACACCAGTATATCTCAGCAGTGAGAGCTGCAGTGTGTCTGAGATGTCAGTTCAGTGCAGAGGTTGGAGGATAGACACCAGTAATTCACAGGCACTTTACGTGTCCACAGCAGGTGCATAAGCATGCCATGTTTTCACAACCCATTACCAGAGGGAGTGTCAGCCAGATGGGAGTTGCGATGCTAAATTTCGTGTCGTATCATTAGTAGGTTAGTTCACCCCTCATTGGTTTGCCATCTGCTGCCATTTTAGCTCTAGTACTCAGAGCCAAGGCATGACAGAGGATGTGAAATCTACACTAGTGTGACCCAAATCCCTCCAAAGAACTGCTTCACTCTGTAGGGCTGCAAATGCTTCAGCATCATTTAACAGCATGGGGGAAATTACAGGTGGCTTAGATGCTACTGAAGAAAAAATAATATCAAATGCTCCTTTAAAGGAGCCAAAATAGAGCATCTTTTTCCCCTGAGAACCTTTGAATTGATTGAATGGTTTTTAAAGGCTCTTTACCAATTAAAAACATTAACAACAAACATTTAAGAGCCTTCATTTTGAAGACTGTTTGAAGGAAATGTGCAGCAAAAACATTATAACAAATAATATAAAGATATATAAGCTGTGATGGCTTGTATACCAAACTGTAATTCATTAAGTTTTACTTACCCAGTATTTTTTTTTTTATTGGGTCAACTTCCAAAGAACAGGCCACATTTCTATTGTCCACCTCACTCCAATCAAGCTGTCTCCAAGAAAATGCAGCTTTAATTTGAATACAGATGCTCTTAATTGTTTTCCCTGATTCAGATGTAAATCCTCAGTTACTGGATGTGATTTTAGCAATTATTATTACTCCCTACTAATTCCTCGCCTTGGGTGCGATATATATATATATTTTAGCATTTAACGCGTAGATGTACTGTCACTTAGGATGGGCTGGGTTTGTGAGGTGAAATCTTCTGCTTTGGGGTGGGCAGTGAGAGCAAAATATGTGGCTCTTTTTTCCCCTTCATCATTTCAAATCCAGACAGAATGAGGAGGACAGATGAATGGCTGAAGCGTGTGAGTCATCTTGTGCTGCATCAAGAATTTCACTAAGAAAATCTACTTAAGACTGCAATAATTGGAGCACATTTTTAAAAATCATTAATAAGAATGTTTCATGGTTATCATTAATACTTCCTTTGCTAATTTAATTGCATTTGGGTCACTTGTATTTGGTCATTACAAGAACTGTGCTCTTTTAATGGCCAGAATGCCAAAATAAACATTTGTCCTTAATAACAATACACATAAGAATATATATATTATGAACTTTGGCTGGAGAAGAGTCCATATGCGTGCTGACTATGTGTGGTGAGTGCCAGCAAGACTAGGAAGGAGGTAGAGCGAGAAAAAGAGAGGGGGAGCAAATGAGAGAGAGAGGGCGAGAGAGAGAGAGAGAAAGAGAGGGAGCGAGAGAGAGGGAGAGAGAGAAACAGAAGCGGAGGGATCGACTTTCAGATGACATTGAGGCTATGTAGACGCGAGCTGGGAATTGCGCTTCCCTCCGTGCCCCTGCTTGTTGATGTTAGAGAGCCGCACAGGCGAGCTGCTTCTTCTCGGCTGGATTCAGCACCACCTGCCTGTGGACAGCTCTGTACTTTCAGCACTACCTGCCAGTGGACAGCTCCTTTTGCGTTTCAGCACCACCTGTCCGTGGACAGCTCCTGCATTTCAGCACTACCTGCCTCTGGACAGCTCCCTGCAGAGAGGCACCTGGACTCCTGGCTCTCAGGATCATTTTGGGGTTCGTTTCAAGTCTTTTAATGGAAATAAAACACATTTATGTTCCAAGTCACACTGGAAGTTTACAACTTGGGGAGGAATCTACGGATACCTCGTTGCGCGACTCACAGCCGCAAGCAAAACCTCTTCGGAAGAGCTCTGAAATTTGCTGTAAGTAGATATTCATTAGTGTTTTTTTGCATGCATTTCTTAGACTCAATAATCAATTTTAATGAGCATCATTATCGAAATCGCTTGAGTATGGAACCCAATTTAATGCCAAAAACATAATGAATGGAATCTACAGCTGTATTAGTGATGTTTGGTTGAAATCTAATCTATAAACAATTACAACCTACAGTTGTATCTTATTTGTATTGGAAATTAGGTCATATCATATTATATGATTTTTTCTTTCCAAAGAATTGGCACAGTCTGGTCATTCTGTTGGTTCTTTGTAACAGACAAAGGGTAGACGGAGTGCACTGCCTGGTGCGTAAAGGTTTGCGCAAGGGGGCATAATATGTCTCCAGTGGCTCAGTCTCATCTCTGTGTGTTATCACTTAGGACATTATATCATATTGCTTTGAAAAACTGCCTAATGAAACAATCATTTCTAATATGGAGGTAATTAAATTTGTCTCTTAAAGTGTCCAAAAACTGAATGTTATATACAAGCATGTTTGTAATTTTCTCTGACATGTTTTTGAAATAAACACAGGACATAAATACACATGTGTGGAAAACATTACCAATAGAAATAAAATCGAGTTTGCAGCAAGATATTATGGAGGTAATAACCATTGTTTATTATGGACCTGTAAATGTGCATTTTAATAAAAATGATTCTTACTGTGTCATTATTATTATTATTATTATTATTATTATTATTATTATTATTATTATTATTATTAATAATAATAATAATAATAATAATTATTATTATTATTATTATTATTATGTGCATGGGCTTATCCAAAAATAAAACATAGGGAGTGATAGCAATTACTTCTTTTTTTTGGAAAATAGTGGGCTGTTTCGTGTTAGGGTGTATTTTAGGCTACGCCACTAATGCAAAAAATGAGAGCCAGGCAAAAAATTACATATAAACTTGTCTTCCAGTGAGAGACTTCTCTATGTGAAATCAAAGAAGGTGCAAGACTAAATGTGATTAACTCATGCTGAACACGCTGCCACGAGAGAAAACAAGCTCAATATGAGGATCAATAATTTGATTTCGTGTCTCCAGGTTAAGGGCAACTGACAAGCTGTCTGGCACTGCTCGTCAAGAGCAAAACATAAAAATAAAAAATAGGAAAAAAGAGAAGAAGCTAAAAAATCTCAACTACAAGCTGCTAATAAACCCATAGAGATGGCGACCAATGGCACCAAAAGCACGGACGGCCAGGTAGTTACGGAGCTGAATGAGGTGACCACCAATGACAGACCAAAAGCAGAAGACAGCAAAGAGGAGCTGAAGAAAAAGAAGAAAGAAATCCCGGACAGGGAGACGTGGGGAGGAAAGTTTGACTTCTTGCTGTCATGTGTTGGCTATGCCATCGGCCTGGGGAACGTATGGAGGTTCCCTTACCTGTGTGGCAAAAACGGAGGAGGTAAGTTCACTTTGCTTGGTGGAACCAAAAAAGTGTCCTGGGTTTGATTGTTATAACAAGAACAGTGATCTAATAACCATTTATGGGTGATGGATTGATTGGTGCCTCAATATGGCGTCCTAAACGCCTTGTTCTTGTCTTTTACCACCTCAGGCGCCTTCTTGATACCTTACTTTCTGACCCTCATATTCGCCGGGGTGCCATTATTTCTGCTTGAATGCTCCCTGGGACAGTACACATCCATTGGAGGACTAGGAGTGTGGAAGCTAGCTCCGATGTTCAAAGGTATAGTGTCTTACAGGTATAGTGTCTAAACATATAATATCCAAAGGTATCTTAGGGTACAGTATTAAAAATTATGGTGCAGAAGGAAGACCAGAGAAGAATCCTTTAGGAACTTCTGTAGAAGAGCCAGTTTTTGTAAATGAGATGTGAGACTCCTATACCAAGGTCCTATACCACTCAAGAGATGATCATATTTCCAATCCAAGAACTTGTCTGGATGCTTTTATGTTTGTGTACGTAATGTCCAACTGCATAATCTCTTCAGCTATTCTCTAGTTTTATGTTTTTGTGCATTTTGTCATGATATGATATTGAAAATGCACATACAAACCTTTAACTCCAACCCCAAGCCTGATATTAGGCACATTTACTAGGTCAAGACATGCAAATCACCATGAAAAGTCACCGGTCTGAGCATTTAGTTCTTTATAAGTAAAAGCACCTAATTTTTCTGAGGTTATTAATACTCACAAATCTCTTCTTCAAACTTGGTTCTTTAATGAAAGGATCCTCAGGATGGTCCACATTATTTGCTCTTTACATTGCAAGCAAAAATATGGACCTGTTTGGAGTTTCTGAGAATCAGTCTGAGAAACACTCCTTTAAAAGACCAAAACTTGTTTCTCTATGACATCATTCAAAACACACACTGAAACACCCTTTGTAAAGAGTGAGTTTGTCCAGAAAATGTAGCATTCCTACATTTTGATGCATGCAGTTCCACTAGTGTCCACGAGTCTAAACAAGCACAAGGTGTTCAACACTGTAGGCGCTAATTTGACCCCAAAGCCATTTGCCATGCATCTGTGTTCAACCTGTCATAAAACATTCACGACATCTTTGCGAAAGCCTGGATGCACTCTGAATTGTGTAATTATGCGTGTTCTCACCCCAGGTGTTGGACTTGCTGCTGCAGTCCTCTCCTTCTGGCTTAACATATACTACATAGTGATCATTGCTTGGGCCTTGTACTACTTGTACAACTCGTTTACGACTGTAAGTACTTTTTTTCATCATAAATATTGTTCTTGATACACAACAACAGCTTCATAAACAAACCAAGACACCAAGAAAGAAAACAACAAATACAGCATGTTAATGCTCTTATTTTAGGATCTTCCATGGAAATCCTGCAACAATCCATGGAACACGGATAGATGCTTCACAAACTACAGCATTGCAGACACCACCAACTTCACCAGTGCAGTGATGGAGTTTTGGGAGTAAGATCTTACAAGAGTTTGGTTTTCTCATCGCATAGAACTTGAGAAATAATGAGAAAAACAGTAGTTTCTGAATTGGAATTTATCTTTTGATGATGGCTCATGTGCTATGTGTTATCACAGACGCAACGTGCATGATATGACTGATGGCTTGGAAAAGCCAGGCCAGATTCGGGTGCCATTAGCAATAACTCTTGCCATTGCTTGGGTCCTTGTGTACTTCTGTATCTGGAAAGGTGTTAGCTGGACTGGGAAGGTAAGAGCTTTCTCGGATTGTTGTCAGTGTGTAGCTTAAATGTTGCAAGAAGCTGTAATGATGACAAAAATATTATGGTATAAAGTTTAACTCATGTCTCTTTTGGTTCAATTTGTCTGCTAGTGTAGATAGAATCCAGGATGCAATATCCCATATTTCACCCCTCTGTTCATAACTTCTAATTTAACTGACAGATTGGTAATGTTTAATAAATAATTTCCATCTAGTTACCTACCAATTAAATGCATTTAAAAATTTCTGCAACAGTTACAGAAAACGTATATTGTGTTTTCTAGGTTGTTTACTTTTCTGCCACATACCCCTACTTTATGTTATTCATTCTCTTCATCCGTGGGGTGACTCTGCCCGGAGCAAAAGAGGGGATCATGTTCTATATCACGCCCAATTTTGAGAAGCTCAAAGAGTCAGAGGTAATTTTACAATAAACAAACAGAGCAAACAAATCAACTGAACAAAAAAAAAAACAGCAGTAAATCAAATATGAATGTCACACCTTGTGGCTTACAAAATAAGTGTTTGTTTCTTCTCTTCTCTTCCCTTGCCTTTCCTTTTCTTCTTTCATCTTTTCTGCCCTTCTCTGCTCTTTGTTTGTTCGTTTTTTATCTAAATCTCTTCTACACGTCTCTCTTTAATCTTTTCTTTGCTCCTTTTCCTCCTTTCTTTGCTCCTTTTATCTTTTCTCTTGCTCTCTTGTCACTTTTATCTCCACTTTGCTCCTTTCTATTTTATTTTTGTTTCCTTTGTCTTTTCTTCTCTTCTCTTCTTTTATATTTTAATCCATTCTTCTCCTCTTATGTCTTGTTTTATCTTCTCTCTGCTCCTTGCTCTTTTCTCATCCTCATCTCTTCCTCTCTCTTCTCTTCTCTTTTTTTCTCAGGTGTGGCTGGATGCTGCTACTCAGATTTTTTTCTCGTATGGTTTGGGTCTGGGGTCTCTGATTGCTCTTGGCAGCTACAACCCTTTCAATAACAATGTTTACAGGTACAGTCAGACTAATCCAGAGAGATCTCAAGTTTCTGGTCACTGCATTTGGGCTCTGCATTTAATCTAATAGTATTTTTAAGCACTGGGCCTTGGCAGACCCTTTAGGTTTAATACTCACCACCAGCTTCTAACACTTGCCTTAATTGTGCTCAGTATTGTTGACTGTAATTAAAGACTCATCAACTGACTAATGTATGAGGACATGAATAAACAAAAGCCATGTTTGCCTTGAATTTCCATGAAATTAAACCACTGTGTTCTCATCTGGGTACTCACTGCTTACATAATTAATTCTTTACTTGTTATTATATTGAACGTCAGGTCAGTTATGAAACATCTAATATCCATCCTTGTGTTCTTTTTGCACAGAGACTCGATCATCGTGTGCTGCATAAACTCCTTCACCAGTATGTTTGCTGGTTTTGTCATTTTCTCTATTGTGGGCTTCATGTCTCATGTGACAAAGAGACCTATAGCTGATGTAGCCGCATCAGGTAATGCACTTATTAGCTACTGTTGCAGTTGCGTAACTAAATATAGCTTAACTTGACCAATGATCACATCAATTTGAAGAAAATCTCAAGAATTTATAATGACAATGCTAAAGTCTATTTGTTCTGGCTTCAGTGCTCCATTTTCCTTTCCTCAGGTCCTGGCCTGGCCTTCTTAGCTTATCCAGAAGCAGTGACGCAGTTACCAATCTCACCACTGTGGGCTATTCTCTTCTTCTCTATGCTGCTGATGCTGGGGATTGACAGCCAGGTGAGAATATTTACCATAACAAATTCAAGCTCTGACCTAGAAAACAGGTGTAAACAAACAGCATATCTTCACAAGTCCCCTGAACAGCCATGCAGGATTGCAGAATCCGGCTGGTTCAGCTCCCCTAGTGGCCAGACATGGAACAACAGGAATGTTTGTAGTCTCCTTGCATTATCTTGATTAGAGCACTGAGCCTTGGGTCTTGTCAGAGCTCTCGATGGTGTCCTTATTTCTTTGACTTTATTCATTTTTTGCACACCATGCTTTTTATGCTATTTTTGTCTCGGCTGGCTTGAGAATCTGCACTAGATAGATACTAGATTTCCTCTGACGAGATTCCGCAGGCGAAGAAAAGAAAGAAATACTGCTTTAGATAGAAAATTTCACTTGTAGTCAAACTGAAATTACACAAAGCATTCAGCAGCAGCATTTTATGCTGTTATACTTAAAACAGAGACAGATTTAGACAAAGCAAGGCAATTAATCTGTCTAATAATCTACAATATAAAAATTAATCAATCCTTGAAAGTCTGCCAAAATCTGCCATTGTTAATTTAATTAATCCCTTAAATGTTATACTGATCTTTTAATTAAAGTTAGTCAGTAGCCATTAGTTTAATCTTTAGTTGCATAATACTATCTGGCTCCGGTCCTTATTGGCATAACAGATTCGAGCCATTTATGATTGGGCCTAAAAGGGTAGAGCAAGAAAGCATAAAAAAACAAATACTTAATTTTCTTTCACAATTTATTCATCCTTAAACACATTACTGGTATTTTTCCATATTATTTTGCCTTGTTTTCATCTAATATTAAAATCCCTATCAAGACATTGAACATTCTAGTACACAGAACACTCTATTGCCCTCAAAACCTGGAAAGTGATGTTTATGTGAGGAGCTTTGTTAAGTAGCTCATGTGCATTATCAGCTCCACACCATATCCGCCACCTCACTGTCTGCCCAATATCCTGGCCTAGTCCTGTGGCTTTTAAAAATACATTCTGCATTCACAAATTGTCAGTTGTTTAGTTACATTGAAATGGGGGCAGCTGGTGGTCTAATGGTTAGGGAGTTGCCCCGTGACAGGACTGCCTGTGACACTACTGACGTACACTTGAGCAAGGTACCATCCCTTCCCACTGCTTACCATTGTTAAATGCAGAGGACCCAAACAATTATATAATGATACTTCACGAACAGAAAACTGCAGTCTGAAACGAATAAACACTGTAAACTAACAGATCTAATTTTCTTACTTGTGGTACTCATATATGATTATATTATCCTTATTTTATCCTTGTAATAATTTGACAAATGTGCTAGCATGGCTATCACTGCATGATACCTAGCCATGACCAGTTCTTTATGATCTATGAGAAAAAACATTATTTCTGTTTTCCTAACCATTGTCCACATTGGCTCCAGTTTTGTACTGTGGAGGGCTTCATCACTGCCCTGGTGGATGAGTTCCCAAGGGTTCTGAGGAAAAGACGAGAGATCTTCATTGCATGTGTGTGTGTCGTCTCCTACATTATTGGCCTATCCAATATCACACAGGTAATCTGCTGCTTGTCTGCTATGTAAATTGATGTTTTCAATTAGACCTTGCCAGTAGTGTATTCTGTAGCACTTTTTTTATACATGCATTAAACCTAGACCCCTACTCTTAAAAAATAAGGAGTGTCAATGAATTAGGTGTTCCTTGGAGTGATGCTATAGAGGAACTGCTTTGGGTTCCCTTTAGTAGTTCCCAAACCAGTCCATACAGACGTCAGACAAGAATAGAGCAAAAACCTTTACCACTTTGGGTGGCTGGTGCTGTCAAGTTTGAGAGTGAAAAACCTTTTTAAAGTTAAACAAACCCACAAGTATATAGTTTTGCATATTTTACACAACATATGTAGCAGAACCATATGTTTAAGTCAGGAAGTATTTTAGGGAAAACTTTTTTAAGACTTAGCTTGCAAGGGAAAGTGTAATTCTGTTTAGCATGTTTGAAAAAACGGTCTCATTTATCTTTGTTAGGGCGGCCTCTATGTATTCAAACTCTTTGACTACTACTCTGCCAGTGGAATGTGTCTTCTTTTCCTGGTTTTCTTTGAGTGCATCTCTATCTCCTGGTGCTACGGTGAGTTATATGATAAGTGTTACAGAACACCCTGCTTCCTCTCTAATTTGTCTTGGTCATACACACACACACACATATACACACACACACACACACATTTATATATATATATTATATATATATATATATATACACACATATACATATAAAGAGATATCTTTGTTCTATCTCTTCACCAGTACTGCTGAAGAGCAGTGAAAAGTCTGAATTAGGACTGTATCCAGCAGGAGAACAAGTACAGCTTCAGAGCATGTTTCTGAGATGGATAAAGATCTGTTGTGTAACAAAATTTCAGTCAGCATGTCTTTGGGCATTCTGCTTAACAGCTGAATGTGGCTAATTTTAGGCGTCCTATCTGATTTCTTGCCAATTTAGGTGTGAACAAGTTCTACGATAACATCCAGGAGATGATTGGATACAAGCCCTGCATATGGTGGAAACTCTGCTGGGTCTTCTTCACTCCTTTGATTGTGGCTGTAAGTAAAAGTTGGGCAAGCCTCATCTTTCAAGCTTATAGAACAGCAAAATACAAACAGAGTAAAGAAGCAATACCTTTGGACATCTAAAGACTTTAAAAACAGTGAGTCCATCAGGGAAATGTTATGAATGTTAGTGGACATTACAAATCAGTTTCAAAGATTCGGTTCTTGGGCCATTTATAAAAAACATAAAATTATTTAATCTAGAACCCATTTTCAACTTGTGGATTTCTGAGAGCCCACTGGTGCATTCAGTCTGTAGCTTAAAATGAGTCGAAACAGTATGTTTAACACTACTAATGACAACAGTTGTTAGTAGTGTTGGTTTATGCTATTAATGTGAAATTATTGTATGAATAGTTATGAATTGTAAGGTCTTTGCTTTCCATGTCTACAGTATGAGTCACAGTCAACTGAATAAAAGTCAACAAAATAAAATGAAATAATATACTGTAATCAACAGTCACAGTAGAATGAGAATTATAAATGGAAGTTAATTTAGGCTATCATCCAATTTCTGTTTAACCAAAAACATGACCACTGATGGTTCAACAGTGTCATTTTCACCATGAAGATTTTAATAAATGTATTAACTAATACTCCCTAATGCCTTCCTGAAATATATGTTTAGTGTTAGCTTAAACAAGTGGCTGAAGCTATTTAGAAATTTTTGCTAAATGATTTAACCAAAAAATATATACAATTATAGACAAAAACGCAATCGATTTGTTTTAGCCCTAAATGTAAAACATGATGTTGGACATATAATCAAATATGCCCCTTTGACAAATATAAATGTAATCTAAACTCATAACAATTATTACACAAAGAAGAATGCAAATACTGAATGTTGGACTTGAGTGTTCGAAATCTGAGTTCGAGAAGAATTTGTTCATGAGGGGGCGTTTCAATTTGTCGACTGGGGGGTGTTGCTCGCCTCAGCCATGTCACTATGTCTCCTTGAAAGCAGCAGGGCAGTCATTTTGTGTATGTTAGGAATGACAGAAAATTATATATGGGCTATTTTTGCAATATACTATTTTTAAAAAGCCAAGTTTTTCATAAAACATCCTGGGCTTTAACCCTAGAAGCTTAGGCCTAATGACAAACCTGACATATTCCATCTGCCTTCCAATAAGCAAAGTCTTAAGACAGGCTTTTCATAGGCCTGACCTTATCCATCCCCCTTACAGAACCAGTTTGTGTGCATCCTTCACATTTGCTCTAGAACCAAGTCAAGTGTACCTATTTTGGAGGTATCACGGATCCAGTTGAAAGCCTTGAGTCTTCTCAAAAGATTCTTTCTATTGAATTAACCCACTGCTGTTACACTTCAGAGAGCGTAAACAAACATAAAGAGCATCGAAACCTATCAGTGCAGTAATTTTTCCAGCTTTTCTGTTGGCTTAGCAATGGCGCTTCACAAAGGCGTTGTGTAAATAAGCTTATCGACCAGATTCTAAATCCATGATGTTGTCTGCTTTCCTTCAGGGAGTGTTTCTCTTCAGCGCTGTCCAAATGGTTCCCCTCACCCTGAACAACTACGTGTTCCCAGCGTGGGGGCAGGGTGTGGGCTGGCTCATGGCCTTGTCCTCTATGGTCCTCATTCCAGGCTACATGGTCTACATGTTCCTCAACATGAAAGGAACATATAAGGAGGTAAACCAGCCACTATGTCGACTGTTTTCAGTTATATCAGAATCAGAAAACTTTATTGATTGTTTATGCTATGACTGCACTCACACAGACACACAGAGACGAGACCTATATAGAATATAAAGTCTAAAATAAATCCAATAAAATCCTTGCAGAACAATACTCAATATGAAGTACACTTTGCTATATACATGAATGCCAGGGTATAAATACTAGAACAGTGGTGGTTAGGAGCCTGTTATTGCACATTAACATAAGCAGTGATATGTCACATGGTTAAACTATTGCACATAATAATAACACATTGCACATAGTTAACTAATTACTCCAAAAAGAAAACTGCACATGATTTTGCACATGGTAAAACTATTGCACATAAGAATATTAAGAACGGGAGAAAATTTCCTCTGGGATTAATAAAGTTTTCAGATACTGATTTTGATTCTGAAAAGGCAGAGAATGGGAAATGTAATAGTAGTTAACTGTTTACTTTGTCAGCAAATTGTTGGACCCTTAGAACTCTTAACACTTTAGTAAAATCTGATAGCAACAAATAAAAAGGTCTAAAACCGGTGTTTGCACACTTGCCACTTACTGCTTTCTCAATGGGCGCACCCCTGCTCGACCGCTCTCCGGACCCGGGTTTTCTCCACCCATAAGTGGGTGGAAACTATCCGTTCATGCAGGTTCAAATATCTGTGTTTTTTCCGTTCGTTACTAAGACCTAAAATTAAAAAAAATTGGGCCTTTTTAAACCCCAGTATCCATGTGTTTTTTAAGTTACTTTGGTTCTGCATGAGATAGGAACATCAAACAAGCATGACGTCTGCCACTTTGAGCATCAACACAAACTGGGGAAACTCCCAAGTAAGGAATTGTTTTGCTGTATGACGTCAATTTACCACCTGTTGCGCATACAGCCCAGATCCATGCTGCTCATGTTCTAAAGGTTAATGATGAGCCATTGTTAGGAAAGATCTGCACCCTGTGACACTTGATGTATCCTTGCAGCGAATCAGGATAATGCTGCAACCTCCAAAGGTGGAGAAGGCCCAGGTTCAGGCTCAGGAGAATGGGCCTGAACAGCAGCAGCAGCAGCCGCAACCTGCACAGCAACAGCAGGTACAACAGCAACCGCAGCAACTGCAGCAACCACAGCAACCGCAGCAAGCTCAACAGCCCCAACAGCAGCAACAGCAGCAACCGCAGCAAGCTCAACAGCCTCAACAGCAGCAACCACAACAACCGCAGCAGGCCGATAACGCCGCCCCAGCCAATCCCGTCAATGCAGACGCCAACGTCTAAAGCCCAAGTTGAGAGCAATCAAAGACGAACAATACAGAGGACTTCCATGTTTATACAATAATAGAATCATCTACCTCCAGGGGCCAAACATGATCCAATTCAATCGTTACAAAAATATATATGTGTGACAGTCTTTCACGTTTACAAGACCTACACAAGCCATGGGTAGGTGTTCTAAATGTAAAAGCAAAGCGTGTTGGTGTCAAAAGAGGAAAAAAATTCCACAAAAAAATCCATCATACTGTATGCGAGTGAACCTGTCTCTAACATGTTAATACTGTGAGTTCAGTCAAAAGCACAGTGCAGTGATGCATAAGCTACATCTGTGAGGTACAAAAGAGTTTGCATTGCTCAGAAGCACACAGAAGGAGTCAAATTTATCAAAGAGAAAGCAAGATTACATCAAATATCGGGTCATACGACACGCCTCTTGTCGCTAATCCAAAACAAACAGAGTCTGGCAAGCGGCCCCCGTGCCTCTACTTTGGGAAAAAAAAGGAGGGGGCGGGGTATTACTTTGAAGTCTAAAGCACAAAGAAATTTGAATTAGGAGAGCCCTTGGGTGACCCACTATCTGTCGTTTCAATATTTTTTGTCAGAGAGACTGTTACTATTTTATTTTCTTTTGCTGGAAGAAAAAAAAAGAAGAAGAAATACTACTTGTATGTGATCGAAACCATTTTTAGGATTCTTTTTAGGATGTTTTGTACACTTAATGTTGTGATCGAGGACCAAAATCATAGACTAAAGCAAAAACGTATCTATGCCATGCAGTGTATAGGTTGCAGAGGACAGGGTACAAAAGTATGGAACTTGAAAAGTAAAAAAAAAAAAGAAAAAGAAAAAGACAACAAAACCACAGGGTTTTTTTTTGTGTCAGCATCTGCCTGTCGACCAGTGCTGTCAAATCAGTCTTGTTTACGCTTCTGTGCTTCTTATCAGGAATATGGGTATAGCTGAATCTCTGAATTACCGCAAATCAGCGAATGAGAGCGAAACGTTTCTGAGCATGTAATTCAACGACTGAGGACGAAAACAGACTGGAGATTAACAGATGCATTAAGATTGAGTGTGCAAATGTAATTCATTCATGTGCCAAAATGTTAGACCTTATCTGTGATCAAAAAGAGGAAAAAGAAAGATAGCGCCTCTAAAATATTACATTCTGACAGTTTACAACAGGAGGAGTGTCAAACTGGGTTCCCTCTAGGTCCGCAGAAATCAGTGTTTTCCCTCTTCTAACACTCTGAACTCACCTCAAAAAGACTTTGCTGACGAGTCAGAGGTGTCCAAGAAGTGGTCTATAATGCTGCGGCCCAAAAGGAACATCCAGTTCAACATCCCGGGTTTACACTAAGAAACGCAGGCTGCGTTTTTTTGAAAAAGCACATTAAGTAATAAGCGTATTTTTATCTGAAAGCACAAAGTTTAAAATGCACATTAAGAAATGGAATATGTTCCAATAAATGCTCTACAGTCGTATGCAGAAGGTTAAACCTCCTGGTCAGTTGTTGTTTCTTGATTCTAAGTGAAAATAATGATACATTCTTTAACTTGAACATGGCATTTTTCTCAGTAAAAATTTACAGTACAGCTTCTGTATATTTAGTTTAACTAAAATTGAACTAAAAAACAATCATAAAATCAATTTAATATGATCAAATAACCAGTAGCTGTACATTAAAGGCATAGAAGTTTGTCTCTCAACAAACTTAGACAAGTGACAAACCAGGCCATATGGGGGTGCCAGTACTTTTGCTCACGACTGCATAAACAGTGTGTTCCATTTCGCAGAGCATTCCCACGGCGTGTTAGGACAATGATAAAGCGATCGTCTATGGCAGCTACACGTGAAATGCATTTTGGTCATTCGAAACATGTTTACTCTGAGGAGGAAAGCACCTACGAAATGTGAAACGGCTATGTCCTGTGAAATTTGTACAAAAAAGTTACTTACTTTACCACAGTTTTCTCTGGAAACTTTGTTGTAAAACTGTGTCGTGTAAAACATGTAACTGTGAATGTCTGTATTACATTTGAAGTTATTGTCTAAATGTTGAAACATTTGAAAAAGAGTTGCTGTTTTCTGCAATAATATTTTGATCTCAGAAACCGAAGCACATATATTATGGAAATTATGAGAAGTGACGATGATTATTTAAAATGATTATAACAAATAGAATTTATGTCTAGTAAGAAATACTATTGTTTTGTATATTTTTAACTGTTCAACTGCCTACAACATAATATACGCAGGATATGTATTTAAATGGTGTCATATGATAAAGCACGATTGTCATGTTATTAAAAAAATGTACAAATAAAGATTATTGAAAATACTCAGCTTAATGAGTAATTGAGCATTGGTACTGGGAAACCTGTGAGGGAATGCTTTTGTCTGTGTGTCTGACCTGTGAGGGACTGGCAACCTGTCCAGGCCATTTCTTTATTATCACTGGGACAGGCTACAGGAGCCTGGTTGGGATAGGTAGCTTAATTAATGGATGTATGGATGGATTATGACAAATGAAGGAGTTTAGTCACATAATAATCAACAACTGTACCAAACTGACTTAAATATGTTTGAAGAAAAATACAAAAGAAAGTTCAAAAGAGAGTAGTGAGCAGTCAGAATCAGATTTATTAACTTTATTGATCCAGAAGGAAATTGCTTTTGTTACAACTGCACAGACACAAAAAGACACAGAGACAAGAATAATATAAAGATATGATTCAAAATAAAACTCTGGAAGAAAAACACAATACGAAATACACTCTGCTATGTACACAAATGCTGAGATATAAATACTATACATAAGTAGTCTCGCGTAGCCAGACCTTCAGACTGACGGGTGAAGGTCTGGAATTCATAGCAGCTTTCTTTGGCCAAGGCCCGCCCATAAGGCCGTTTGACCGACATGTCAAACAAC
>JBBPDE010000134.1:25114732-25129450 GCA_037974605.1 Nannopetersius ansorgii
CCAAGTATGAGCCTCTATAACTCCTCCCCTGTCACACACCCACTAATCAGACTCTATAACTCCTCCCCTGTCACACATCCAAGCATGAGCCTCTATAACTCCTCCCCGTCACACACCACTCATCAGACTCTTTAACTCCTCCCCCTGTCACACATCCAAGTATGAGCCTCTATAACTCCTCCCCTGTCACACACCCACTAATCAGACTCTATAACTCCTCCCCTGTCACACACCCACTAATCAGACTCTAAAACTCCTCCCCTGTCACACACCCACCTATCAAACTCTATAGCTCCTCCCCTGCCACACACACACCTATAAGACTCTATAACTCCTCCCCCTATTACACACCCACCCATCAGACGGTCACACACACACAATATTTTGTGCAAAAACCTGCTGCTACTCTGTTTTACTATATAAAATCATGTGCTAAATCATTATCGTTTGTGCAACATTAGTGCAATCATGTGCAATATCACTACAAAATGTCACTTTTATGTAAAATAACAGACTTAGTCCACTTTTATGTAAAATAACAGTGTATTTAGTTCAGAGTGTTTTATACTGTTTTATATTAATACATATTTTACAGTGTTCTTGTATGTGTGTCTCTGTGAGTCTGTGCAGTTGTTACATAAGCAATTTCCTCCAGGAGCAGTAAAGTTTTCTGATTCTGATTATTTTTAAGAGTGGCCTCCTGAAACTCCTTTGAGCACCCTGTTTTCAAATAGTGTATCATTTGACCTTTAAAATAAATGCTAAAATGTTCTCGGCTTTGATGTGCGGTTCTTGCAAAACTGGTATAAGACTTTTACATAATGTGAAGTTCCTTGAAACTTTTAAAATGTTTCAGTATCCACCAGTAGGTTCTTGGGGGAAAGAACCCTTTTTGGGTCTGCGTTTAACACCGAAAGAGAGAGAGCATTGTGGACTGAAGCAGAATGCTTAAGCTGGGCTGAAGTGAATTGTAAGAGGGTAGAAGAAGAGGAGGAGGATGACCAATAGGCAGAGACTCATGCTGAAAGGCAGGGTGACGCTGAGACGGCCTGACGGGTTCAGTTTCTGTTCGTGAGTAGACCTTGATGGGGAGTGACCGCGTTGTCTCCTCTTTTCTCACAGAGGTTATGCCATTGCCAGCAGTGGAGCTGACACAATGAATGAATCTCCAAGCTCCGGCCACTTTATCCTCACCAGGTCAGCCTTCTGGACCTCATCAAGCCGTTCCGATGCCAGTATTGAAGAAAGGCCTCACGAATCACTGTTTCCTTCTTTGTGTTGTTCAAATGTAGTGGCCACCGCTTGCTGTGGAAATGACATGCTTAACAATAGGGCATGGTAAGCTGTCAGCCCAGAGAGCATGATCTTGCCAGCATGACTCAAGTCCGCCTTAGGGCCACATCCCCATGCGTGTGCATCTAGTCCGCTTCCTTATAGGATCTATTTTAGATTTGCCTTTTCTCCCTGAGGACCTACACACACACATACACAAACACACATCCTCTGCAAGAGGGATGGATAAAGCTCAAATAATCTACAAGAAATTATGGAAATCCTGTGATGGTGTCGCCCTCTCCCAAAGAGAGAGAGAGTGATGGTGATAGTGAGAGAGAAAGGGGAAGAGAAAGAGAGACAGAGTGAGAGAGAACGATAGAGAGAAACACAGAGTGGTAGTGAGAGAGAAAGAGAGACAGAGAGTGATAATGAGAGAGACACAGAGAGAGAGAGAGATAGTGAGAGAGAAAGAGATACAGAGAGTGATAATGAGAGAGAGAGAGTGATAGTGAGAGAGAGAGAAAGAGAGACAGAGAGTGATAATGAGAGCGAGACAGAGAGAGATGTAGAGAGTGAAAGAGAAAGAGAAAGAGAAAGAGAGACAGAGAGGGAGACAGTGCACACTTACCCCTTCTGAAATGGTGCATGGAACAGCACTGACATAAAAAGATTCACTGACAACAGTTAAACAACAGGGAAGGTTAAAACCATGTGCTCAAATTTGACCTTCCAATAATTAAGATTGGGGGGACTTCAAAAAGTAATAAAATCAATTGGTAAAATCATTTTAGCTCAGATTTAGCTCTTCAGTCATTTTGTACCAGGAGATGTAGCTCTTCTTGAGAACCTTGTAAACTAGGGGTCTGATTTTCTTGTGACCCCGATATGTCGTCTCACTTCAAAGCTCCTCTCTGTGTCCTCGGCAGTGGTGAGCCGCTGCCATGCAGAAGAAACAGCTCCGTTCTCCAGTCGCTCCTCCACAAGCGAGAAAATTAGGAAATCCACTCCGTAATCCTCAAAGAGCACAGTTCTGCGGAAAGCTTGTCACAGGGAGAGCAGTTGTGTTTTGCTTCTGCTTAATCTCACAGAGGCTGAGGTCCTTTTTCAATGGGTTTAGAGCTACTCCGAGCCTTGGGAATGAAAAGCTATTGGGATGAAGTGGATTTAGGCCTTTTCCTTTTCCATATAAACATGTGTTTATATATATTTTATATTTATATTTAAAAAATAAAATTATATATATTATACATATATATATATATATATATATGGTAAGACCACATAAGCTGGATCTGAGATACATTTACAGAATACCATGCTTCAAGATTTCCAGAAACACATGGTGGAGATTAAAGAAGAGGATGTTGATAAATTCATAAGGGAGCCTTGGGTAATGTGACATGTTTTTGTTTAAGTATTATAGTGTGTGTCAAAGGTGGATACATATTGCCCCCCAGTGGCCTTTGATATTCACTACAATAATAATTAATGGAACTCCAGTCAAGAGTTTTTTTGACCCAGTTTAGGAGGCCTTACTGGTTAATCAGCTAAAGACATTATGGGAAAAAAACCCTTGATTTCAAAATAGTACAAGTTCAGTGCTCATATAAGTCAATGGAATGAACCCAAGACTTCCAAGCCATTCAATAAAACATGAATAAACTTTTCACTGTAAACTACGTAACTGCATCTCACATTCTGGCCGAATTAATTTCTTGATACATCAACAGCAACTAGGACACTGCACTACAGTACAGACTGTATTCTGTTATTTGTATACATCGGATTTTGTGAATTCGTGTTTATTTGAAAATATATATTTCGACATATTTTTATTACTCAGTTATAGCTTTTAATTTTGTCTTTATTGTAACTATATCATTGGTGCTTTGATGCTAGGTACTGTTCAATGTAGTTGAACAACAACAGCTCCCCAAATGCTTTGTATACTGCGTTGTCCTTCAACTAGAGAGACTAAAAGCAAACATCAGTCTATCATCTTTGCTTAATATGCATGTCTATGTTGATCACTGAAGTTGAAGTTGAGGTTTATTGTCATATGTACAGAGCACAATGAACTGCTTACTTGAATACCATCGTTGCAGACAGAACATAGTCATGACATAAAAGACATAAATGATAAAGCAGTGCAGCAGCAATAACTAATCACAGGCTAAGTTGCATAATGTGAAGTGTCAGTGCAGTGTGAATTGTTGTGTGCTACAGTATTACAAATATTACACAGAGAGAGAGAGAACCACAACTACTGTGTGTTGAATAGTCTGATGGTACTGGGATAAAAACTGCTTCTGAATCGTATTGTGTGTGTGTGAATTGTCCTGAGTCTCTTGCCGGATGGCAGGAAAATGAAGAGTGGCAGTGCAGGGTGGCTGGGGTCTTCCATGATGCACTTAGTTTTTTGTAGACAGTGCATGCTGTAAATGTCTGTTATTGCAGGGAGTGGAGTGCCTATGATCCTCTGGGCCGTTTTCACCACCGTCTGCAGAGCCTTCTTGTCCTGAGCAGTGCAGCTGCCATACCAACCTTTGACAATGGATTCCACAGCACACCTGTAGAAGCTGGTGAGGAGGTGGACACCCCAGCCTTCTTTGTCTGAGGAAGTGAAGCTTTTTTGGTGTCAGCTTTTTGGTGACAGCTGTTGCGTGTTCTGAGGACTTGAGATTAGCACTGAGGGTGACCCCAAGGAGCTTGAACACTTCCCTGTGGCATACCAGTGTTGAGGATCATTGTGGTGGAGGTGTTTTTGCTGATTCTCATGTGCTTCTGGTGTGAAAGAGTAGCATAGAGTAGAACTGAGTCCCAGCCACAGCAGCTTCTTGATCAGTTTGGATGGGATAACCATGTTGAATGCAGAGCTGTAATCCACAAACAACAATCTGGCATAGCAGTTCTTATTGTCCAAGTGAGCCAGGGTGGTGTGAATGGTGTGTGAGATGGCATCTTCAGTGGATCCATTGTGAGGTTATGAACTGATGCTATGAACGAAGTATGATGAAATCTATTTGATGATATTTGATTTTTTAACACTTGGTTCACCTGATACTGGTACTTACTGAACAATATCAGTGCTTGATTTCAAAGGGCTTCTGACATACAAGGTATTTTCGCTGTAACACAAAGTGTCTGGGTTCGCTGATCTAAATGCTGGTTTTACTGGACATTATGTTCATAGTATCCCATTTGGTCAGTAACAATTTCTGACAGCTGTCATCACAGTTACATGCTCTCATCCAACAATAAACAAAGCATAATTAAAAGAGACTCACAAGTGAGAGTTGTAGCTGGTAAATAATAGTAGCGGCAGTGTGCCACAGTTATTGCCACGTGTATCTTTCAATGATGTTATCAATGTTAGTTCACAGCAGTCTTGATTTCTTTTCTCTGTCCTACACAGCTACATAGCCACAATTACTTCTTAAGCTTCAGAAAAAATGCTGAAAATCTGGTTTTAAGGGTTGTTGTTTTGCTGAAATCTTAATAGGTAAACACTTTAAACTTAGGGATGCACACTGCAGCATGGTTTCAATGCCTGGCCCTCTGTAATAAACAGATGTCGCGGAACAGTCATTATGATAATAAGGAAGAAATGTTTCACTTGTCAAAACTTTTTATGTTTAGTTCACCACTGCTCTGACATTCCTGTGGGTATGATGGGACTGTCTCATTTAGCTTATAGGTTCCTTTACATCCTAAGACACTTATGCATTTGACCCGGTCCTACTTGAGCCCCTGGAAGATGATCCCAATGTCGTCTATGGGCGTCTTGAAGTGCCAGGTGTCCTCTGTGATTGCCGTGGGCGATTTCCATTCTATAACTACAGGGGACAATTTCCCTGGAGCAACTTGGGGTTAAGGGTCTTGCTGAGGAACCCAGTGGAACCACACAACTGTTTCAGGGTAGAAAAGCAAGATTTCATTCATCACATGGCATGTGGTACTACTTTGTAGTACAAATGAGAGTGCCAGTATGAAAAAGCTGAGATGATTAGTGAATAGCAGCAGAAGTAGTAGTAATCTTTGCATCTCATACTTACCAGAAAGTAGTCAAGGACTGTTGTGCAAGTTCAAGCTCAACATTGGCCTCCTGCATAGTTAAAAATAAAGATAGTTCAACCTCATGCCTCTACTAACACATTGGCCATGAAAATAAACCAACTTTGGGAGCTGGTCCTGAAGTCAAATGACTCACTGACTCCACAAGAATGGATTTGATGTTATGTATCATATTTTGCATAAAAGTGTAATTTCTGACTTCTGCACTAGTGCTGCCCAGTGGAGCTAAGCATTAAGAAGGCTGTGGTACTCACATGGTAGTCCTTTATCTCATCATACAAGGAGCGTAGCTTTTTCAGTCCGAGAAGGAAGCTCTCCACAACAGAACAGCAGATGTCTTTGCAGTCATCTCTTCTGTACTGAACTTGCTGGAGAAGCAGTACTGTTAGGAGACCAGGCAGGAGGAATGTGAAGAGGTGCATCCTTTGAGGCTGGAGTCTGACTGGCCTTTAACCTTTTTGTCAGATTCAGCTGAACCCCCAAGGGTGGAGAGGTGCACCAGAGTCATGGAGGTGTCTTTATATACCCAATTCAGACTTTTTCATTACACAGGCGGAAAGGATTTATTCATGAATTACACTAGAGCTGAAGTAATTTTTCTCTTGTAATCAGTTATCCAGAATGCCAATTTCAAATTTTAATGTCAGAGATTTCCTTTTGATTAAATAGAGCTATGTTTGATTCTCTTTATCTTTATATGCCTAACTCATTCAAGAGTAAGCTTATTTGAAATGATTCAAAATTGTCATTCAAAGTTATTATAAAGATTATACATTATTTGAAGTGTAGGCGCAGATTATTTAGAATTAGGTTTAGATGTGATAATACTATGGTGCATATTTATCTTTTTTAATATTGCTTATATACAATGTATAGTGTGTATTTGTGGTTCACTATAGTGTTATGTCTGTTAGTAGAGCTGAACAACTAATGCAACTAGGAGAATGTAATCAGTCATAGCTTTATGAAGGTCTCCAATTCTTACTTTTGTATCTTCTGTTAAACATGTGAAGAAAGGCCAGTGCATATAAGAGGGATTAAACATGTTAAATATGTGGTCTTATGTTTTGTTAGGTTTACAGCACATCATATCAATTTTTTAGATTTTGGGCCCACCTGGTATCTGGGATATGTACTGGGGTTTGGGGGTATTTGAGTTTGTAATTCTTTCACTATAATGTGATTATATGGTGGGTGAAGTGATAAAGCAGGTTTTGGATTGTTTTATCGTTAGGCTGTAAATTGAACACATTGCCGTTTTCTCAGCACTGTCCATTTAAAAAATCCTGTCAGTGCAAGCAGTTTCACAGAAAATGGTCTGAGACCGCTACGTCAAGTGTAAATAATGTCATTCTATGATATAATGATAAAGCCGACCCTGCTTCTTTCATTCAGCACTTAGGAGAGTGATGTGGCCCAAACCATGACACAAGCCACAAGTAAACTAACCCAGACCAAGACTGAATTGACATTTTAATGATGGTGCTGTGTAATGCAAGAAACCAACCTTTAGGGTACGTGATTTTCTAAAGATGTGGTTCCCAAACCGGTCCTGGAGAAACCTTTGCTCTCCAAGTTTGTGTTTATACATTTACTTTAAATCAACAATGGCCGAGTAATTAACTGATTAGTTGGATCAGATGTGCCGGGATCATTAACACGTCCAGCACAGTTACTACTCCGGTATCAGTTGGGGATTCAGTGATGAAGGAAATTGAACAAACATACAGATTAGAACCACCAGATATCAGTTTCAGGCCAATATCAGCTGCACTAGATATCAGAGACATGTCCTGAAATAGCCCACCTTTCTATTGTGAGAAGTTTTTACTGGTGTTTTTCTTCCTGTGAGGTTGAGTGAGAAGGCTTACATCCCTTTCACAGTCTTGTGCAATATTATGCACATGGTGCATTATTCATTATGGAAGATTTACATACCTTTACTGATACACTGCTGTTTTGTGTATTTACCCTATTGTCTCAAGATTTACATCTCATTAACACTACTGTTCCATTGCTATCTATTGTATTGTCATTCCTCGCACTTTGTTCAATACTGTAACTGCCTCCTGTGCAATAATCAAACGTTGTCACTTAATGTCCTGTTCACACTATACTGTTACATTTATTACTGTAACATTGCTGTGGCGTCTGTTTACATCCTGAATTTCTTTGTATTTTCTGCACATTAAGATCTAGATTGTATATCACATTGTATTCATTTTTATCATTATACACACCAACATCGTGATTCGTAAAAAACATGTAAAATTTTAAATACATACATTAAATGTATTTAAAATACATGTATTTAAATACATAAATATTAGTCTATAATGCAATTCATATTGTAGATGGTATATTGTTTAATATATTTTTCACTGTATCTTTACATACTGTTTCGACCAGAACCAAATTCCTTGTATGTGCTTGTTCACATACTTAGCAAATAAACACCATTCTGTTTCCAATTTATTGTATTGTCTGTACTGTATCTGTTGTAACTTGAGTTGAATGCTAAATGTTGCTGTATGTTGCTCTGTGGAGAAACGTCTCATCACACAACGTACATGTTCACAGCTGCGGATGACAAAGTAACCTTGAATCTTTACTGGTATCAGTTGAATCTAAGGCTCTAATATGTGTTGGTTTTAGTACTGAAAAAGAAATGTGATATCACCTCACCTCGAAGACCAAATTAGTAAGTACAGCCACTAATTCACAGCTTTCAGAGATAGCCTTTGACTCTCAAGAACACAATTCCCCATGACATTGTTAAAAGATCCTTTTATTTATTTTATCAAGTTCGATGAATATAAAAGTGGCACTTGTAAGAAAAAAATAAGCAAAAAAGTAAATAGTTACATATAGACTAGCTATAATATTCTGACTATTTCTCCGTAAAAGCGAGGACGCAGCCTCTGCCATTTCAACCGTCTCCGAGTAGGACAAACCATATCAAACAGAAGCGTCCTCAAATCACCAAAAAAAAAAGAAAGAGAAAAACTGTCAACTAATATTCTTCATACATTTCACCAAACTATTTTGGTAGTCAACTGATCTTCGACAGGTTCTTGGAGAAAAAAGATCAACTTTTTTTTTGTTTAAGGAGACAAAAAAAATAGAGAGAGAGAGCAATAGGCATGCGAAATGAGTAATGGATATTAAATAGGTAGATAAGATGAAGTGTATTTATAGTGTCAAAGAAAAAAGGTCAATCATCACGCACTGCGTAATGATAGTCATTTTATATTAAAAGAAAAAACATCTGAATTTGTATTATTTGCTACAGAAAAAAAGAACAACAAAAACAGGCAAGTCTGAAAAAGAAATATGGAATTAGGATTAGCTTTGGTGTATCAAGCTACATGTCAAATTATTACATTTACATTTGATACAAAAAAAAGGGAGGAACATTTTATGGCCTCGAAAGGCTAAACGTTCTGGAGAACTCTTGCTAGGTCAAGAGGATCAAACGAACTAATACCAGAGTTTAACAATACATCTCATCTTGTTTTAATTGGAAAGGACTATGAAAATGAGTACATGAGAAGTGGTGCCCACAGGGAGAACAAACATGATTTTCGCACGAAGGTGGAACATGAATACGCCTTCCACAATCAGGTTCTGACCCCTCTCCTTTGTTCAAATTTCAGGGAGGGCAAAAAAAGAAAGCTGCACTGCTCCCATGGTAAAGGCACACGTGCTGTCTTTGTGCACAAAGAAAAAAACAACACCCCAAAGAGGTTGTTCAATTTAGGCCTAGTTGCATACAGATTACATCATGGCAGTGTTAAGAAAAGCTACATATAATTGGCGTTCTGAGAATAGCTGACCTGTAACTACACAGATAACCATCTACCTCAGTTCAGTAAAGATGCTCTAGATATCTGCATTACAGGGAAAATCCAAGCCATGTATACTGCATGTAGATGCCTTTCCAGAGGCTGTGCTTCAAAGCTAGGTGCCAACATATCTAAAGAAATTTGTTATAAAAATATATTGAGTATACTGTTCCAGCAGCAGGACTTTCTAAAACTGTTACTGATAAAAAATAAACAGAATCTAAGGATGAACAGTATAAAGATAGTGTCTGTAATAGATACCAGCTATCTGAAATACGCATTTAAGCAGATTTTAAAAATACAAAGAGTGTAAAAGTGTGTGTGTGTCTCAGTTTGGGGTCTGTAAATTAGATCTTTCGAACACATTCTTGATCCTAAGAATGGGACAGCTTAGCAAAGATCAAACACCAAAAAGTCCCAAAAAGGCAGACCCTGCATAATTTAAGATTAATTTTAAATGCTTGTTATTCAGTTTTTACAGATATATGTTATCACTTAGGCAATGCCACCTAAAACACAGCAAATATTTCAAATGTGGTATAAGACTTCTTTGGTAGGTCTCCGTAAAAAAGGGAATTTTGGGTATATTTGGGAATTTCAGTATATTTAATTGGATAAGGCTTAAACAGTCACTCAGACTGGTTTGATGTAAAATACTCTTAACCAAGTCAGAACTGTTGTCAGTGGTGGTGGTAGGAACCACACGTCTAAAGTCTTTTAGGCCTTTAAAAATGTTTCTATATTAAATACAGAATGATAGTGATTTAATGATAGTGAAGTAAGCAAACTTGAGACTTACTACTATTTTGCTATTATAAACCTTACATAGAAAACACAGAAGAAAACATTCACTGGTTTTGTAGAAAAATATGGGTACATTTGTGTTGTAGACACAGTGATGCCTGGTTCCTACCACCACTACAGTCAAGATATGAGCTAAATAAGCTGTGCCACAATGCACTTTTTCACTTCACCACTCTAGAGGACTGTTCACTTCAACAACTGAATGTAGATATTTTAGAAATCATAGCAGAATTCCCCATTAAAACAACCCTATATAGCAGGGGTGCAAACACTGGTCCTGGAGGTTTGGTGTCCAGCACATTTCCCCTCCTCAAACTCACCCACTAAACCTGAAAATTAACAGGTGAGCTGAGTAAGGTGTGCTTGAGCAGTAAAATCATAAAACTGTGCAGGACACCAGCTCTCAAGGACCACCCCTGTGATTTAGTGTACTCACAACGCACCCCCAGCCATCAACAAACTTTCGGTAAGTGATACAAGACGCCAACACCAGACACAAAAATTTGTTCACGCCCCACTGACAGAAAACTATTGTTCGTTTTTTTTTTTCACATTATGCCCCGACTCATAAAATTGTGACAAAAGCCTGAAGATGTTCCTCTTACAGGAGCATCAAGAACATGCATTCAATTGAGGAGACACTGCTGCTTATACTATTAACTACAACATTTAAGTGTTTTAGTTTGAGGTGACAATAATCGTGGAAAATATCTGCATGCCTCTTTAAGTTCAATAACACACCCTAACAGCAACTAACAGGAAATCTGCCATTTTGACATGCAGACTGAACTCCCAAAACACTTACTTTCTCAGGCCGGCAATATGCCACTTATTGGATACTCTATTAGCCACATATTCTTTAAAAGGTTGAGGAAAAAGACATCCAAAAACTTAGCTCCCTTCTACAAAGTAATGCTGGAGAAATAGGTACAATGCATTTAGTTAAAGAAGGTGGGAAATGGGAGCTACCAACATTACAGACTGCACATAATCTTTTTTGTAAGGAGACATACAAATATTTCTAAAAAGTGTGGGTAAAATGGCCTTTTTGGAAAACCAAATACTGGTCTTCAATTTGAAGATTCTGTTACCCTTTGTCATATTTCTGCGCATTTTGTTTGATAAGTATAATGAAAGATCCAGGAAAGATGTGGAAGTCAATATCAATGTAATTTCTGCAAGTAGTGTGGAAGGTGTTGCAAGACCACATTCCTCAGCTTGGACCTTATTATGTTTTTCATTAACCAAAGAGAATGATGAACACTGGTATCAACTCTATCTAATGGACAAGTATAAATAATTTGAACACTCGTGTCCAATTGGGCTTCCAAAATCAAAACAAAATTTTACAAACTACAGTGCAGGTCATTGAATTTCAGTCTTGTCCATGTTTCCTCTGCTCTAACACCCTGAAGTGCTCAAGAAGCTGAATCGTAGAGTTAGTTGTGTTAGAAAGGGTGAAATACACATTTGTGTTTTGCAAGCCTACACTTCAATCCTTTATACATTTATCTTCTTGTTCATATTTTTCTGTTGTTCTCTTGAGCTGTTTTTGCTTCTTTGTAAAGCACTGTAACAAAATTTCAATGCAAGCAAGGAGCTTTAAAAATGATTATTATTACACAAAAAAATGCAGGGTAGCAGTTTTCCAGGACCAAAATTGGAAACTACTGGTGCAAGTGTTTTTTTCAGAATCTAATCTCAAAAGGCTGACTCAATAAGGCTACATTTTCTCTAACAGTTTTAAGCCACAGTCTGGGGCTGTGCTGCCAGATCAGGAAAACAAATAGGTCTGGGGGGAAAAAAAACATTTAAGCAAATCTAAAGCTTACTACATCTGAAGAAGACGCTACACATTGGCAAAAAGTAAAACAAACAAAAAATGTCTGTGGAACCATCAGTTTTGACAAGGTTTCCACATCCGCACGAAAGCAACACCCAGACTTGGTGCCAACAAAGCCTTAACACAGGAAAAACCAACCATGGTTCAGTGGGTTTCTTTGGAGAATACTTGGCCTTTATGAAGTGGACTCGGGACTCCTGGAGCCACTGCCCTTTGCCTTGATCTGCAACCAGGTCTCGCCCAACGCCTGAGCAAAGTGATCATCCACAGATCCCGTGATGGACACGGAGTTAGAGGCCGGCTCTGGCTCCTTGTAGATCTTGCCTAGGCTGCGACGGAAATGCTCTTCTATCACAGGGTCACAGACAGTGTTAGCTAGGGGTGAACAGGCATTCGAAAATATTTTAATTATTGTCAGGTTTTCTTCACCAAACACATTAAAACAATAAGAAATACTGAAAAGACTAAAGTCACATTTTATATTATATTTAAAGCTGATTGCTTATCAATTGATAAATCCAAACACCCTGTTTTAACTGAGAGCAACAGTCCTAGTGAAAACTTACCATTAGTCTTGGTCTTTACATTAGTCAATCCAGAGTTGCAGGTATTCGGAGACATGTGACAGTTCATGAGACTGCAAGTGCGGTTGCTTGCAGGGGCACAGGTTATCACAGACGGACGATTCTAAGTCAAAATAAAACAAACATTCAGTGTGCTTCTGTCTTTTGTCTCATGCATCTGTATTTCATACCGACTTCTTATTTGATTTATTTAGACTTCATATTTCATATTGTTCTTATTTCTGTGTGTAGGTGCAGTCAAAACAAGCAATTTCCTTTGGAATCAAAGTTTTCTGATTCTATTCTATTTTGGTCAGTGATTCAAGCAAACCTCATCAGTAACTTAATGAAGGCTGTGTGGTGCTGCATAGAACGGTTACTAATCTAAAGTACGCACTCTGCTTGAGTACCCGAGTCTGTTCCAGTTGCTTATAAGAATTATGAAAGTAGGCAGGGTTCTCTGAAGGGTTGTGTGGTCATGTGACGTGACGTTTCTATTATGATTGCACGTAACCAACCAAAGGTCTACTCTATTTCTAGCACTGCCAATACATTACCTTACTGAAGATCATACTCACTTGCTGACGTTCAGCAGGGCCAAGTGATGAGAGAAGAGGGGACCTTACAGCGTCCACGCTGTTTTTGGTCAACGCAAGCGGCTGCTCCATTGCAAAAACAGGAAAGGGAGCATAGAGACGGTTTCCATGAAGACCACTGATGGCAGAAGAGGCGTGCTCAAATGGGTTGTGGCAATGATTCCAGGGTTCTTGTCTACTCTCCCCATTGGAAGGAGCTCCCCTTAAAATAAAAAGAAGAGAAAAAGATAAATGCAGGAAAAAAGCCATAACAGTTATTCGATTCAGCTTTAAGAACAAACTAGGGGTTCAGAGAGTTCCCTGCCCATTAAACCTTGGAGTAAAAGAAAGAGTTAAACCGGGTGTGTCTGGACAGGGAAACTCCCAAACTGTGATTGACAGGAGCCTCCAGGAACTGAAGAACTCACAATATGTGAAATGTTACTGTTGCCCTACTGACAAACCACAAAAGATACAAACTGCCAGCACTGCACTGAATCAAGGTTAATAGTGCTTGCTTTCTTTGTTATTTATACTTTTAAAGAAGTAGAAATGTGTCTCCAAGAATTGTGAAATGTAATCACTACAGTGATTTTACTGAGCAATCACAGGTACAAAATAAAAAGAAAGCTTACACTGTTCAAACATGATGACAGGGTTGACACATATAACATTTCCACTGGTCTGATGCAGTGTAGTGTTTTGAGCTATGATAGCTGGAGGAGTGACCCTCATATTTGTAGCTACACATTTATCGTGAATGTAGCTGGATAGCCAGGGTCTGAATAGTTAGTTGTACCAATTAAGCAAGTATCAATAACAACAGGGTGTAGGCATCAGGTTTTCATGTCTGTGCAGACCTCTTTGTTTGTAATTTATTTACTTATTAGGAAAACATTAGGCACAACAAACTAGAATGAAGGCTGACTTCTGTATCAAAAATACAGCACAAATACATTATGAATTATATGTACCGTTCTAAATCTGTTATTGACAAGACCAGCTGTTGTGAGCAATATACTTATTAAACAAACAATTGTTCTTATATTTTTACAGACAAAATGGCTGGGAAGGACAGAAGTTGATGGGGAAGTACATTTAAGCATCAGCCTTTAGATGAGATTTATAGGTGACTGTACTCAGAGACTAAACACACACACTTACAGATGGGATGTAAGTAGACGACTCATTTTTGTCATTTGTTCGTTGTCATAATCATGGCTGTTTCCAACATGTTCATCCTCGTACTTTCTTTTCACTGGACTGATAGGTGTCCCTGTCCTGCTGCTTCCCACTGAAGAGGACAAAGCGTGCATCCTGGAGTCCCCTGAATCATCTAGAAACACAACACAATGTAGCTAAGCTCAGTATTTTACACTGAAGAAACAGTTTACTTCTATGCTAAACTTCTGATTTAGACAGACTAAAAACACCAGAAATTACAACAGTAACATTAAGGTCATATCTACTATATAGTTGTGAAACACTGGTGAAAAATCATGGATATAGTTGTAAAACATTGGCAAAGGTTTTCGGATATAGTTGTAAAACACTGGTAAAAATTATATAGTTGTAAAATATTGGTAAAAAATATATAAAGGTTATAGGTATAGTTGTAAACCCTTATGTAGTTAAAAATGAGTTAAATTATATAGTTGTAACAGTTAAAGGTATACATCTAGCTGTAAAACATTGGTAAAATGACAGGTATTAGTTGTTAACATTGGTCATTCTATATA
>JBBPDE010000134.1:25153831-25164796 GCA_037974605.1 Nannopetersius ansorgii
TGAATGCACTTTGTTCATGCACTATGTTCAGAATATTAAAATGCACTTGGATACTTGTTTTATGAGAGAAGATATTTTATTGTATAATATTTCAGCTATCTTTTAGGCTATTCATGAGTGGGGCCAAGTAAAATATTTTATTTCAAAAATATTGTGCATTGTTTGAATGCCAAATAAACATGTTAATAGTTTTGTAACAGATTTTTAAAATAATTTAATAATAATATATTTTTTTCAGTTTTTCGTCATCCAAGTGTTTCCCCATTTTCAGTTTCAGTCCAAAAAAATCCTTTCGGTGCATCACTAAAGTGAACAAGAGATTTTTCTTTGATTTATTCAAGTTCTGTAAACACTGCACCATTCCTCTTATTTTGATGTTTTGCCACTTCCTTTGAAACTATGCTTTAAAGAACAATATTTCTATTTGGAAATTAGGGCATACATTGTCAGCCGTTCTTAAAAACTAAGGCAAAGTTGCACTTATAAAAGATAAAACCTGAGAAACTAAATATTTTTGCAGTGGTCTCATTTTTTCCAGAGCTGTATTTTCCCTTTTAAATGTGATAATCATGCTGAACACTTCAATCGAATGCAGAAATTTTGCATTTAACTTAATTTTATTAAAATAACCATTATTGATAAACAGTATGTACTCAAGTTTGCATTAAAACCTTCAAAAATAGCTGACAATCACTAAAAACGCATTCATTTTACAATGTTGAGCACTACATTTCTCACCAACGCCATTAAAGGCAGCTGAACACTGATGAACATGAACCATCCATACATTTCTCCAAACAAGCCATGATAAACACTGAAATGAAAACTGATTGAATGGTTATAAAACTCCACACACAACAGGCACTGTGATTGAGAAAGACTGCAAACTTGTTTTGAGCGGTGTCGATCCTCACAAAGGCTTCCACTTCTGTGCTTTGCCAATCAAAGGTTGTGAAAGGCAAGACCGCAATCTCTCTCACTCCTATCAACCATCAAGGCACGTCAACATTTCAAAGGCATTCTTCAGACTGTAACATATCCACAACCGTTTCCATACTCATTGTCCTGAAAAACACTTGCAGCAAAGCAGTGTGTGTCAGCAAGCTATACAAAAAATATTGTCTACTAAAATCTGTGACGTGAACCAGGATTTTGGCGGATTTGCTGCCAGTCGGCAGATTCGTTACAGGCCACTTGTGGTGGTAACTAAAAATAAACACTTACCAGTGGGACCTTTTACTGTTTTCGCATTGAAAACTGAACATTTCCATTTGTCCACCTAAATGTTCACATGCTTGAAACGGTCTATTATTAAGACTATAATCTATTCATTTGGGAACTTTAAAACATATAATACTACAATACATTTTGTGCATGAATTAGATCTCACTCTTGCCTAAAGCACAATGACATCTGTTTTGGAAACGTGAATAATACAAGGGAGTACATACACGAACCCATGCTGAATTTTTGGCTCCTTTTGGACCAAAAACACACCATGATGCATTCATCCTTTAACAGACAATTACATCTTCTCTTCATAGGCCAGGAGTTTTTAAATACTTCACCAACAGAGCAGAGTAGCAGGTTCAGCAAAATGTCCGGAATTGTCCGGTAAAGCCCAAAGCAGTTTCCCTTCAGCTCTGGAGCTCCTCCACTTCAGGCGTGGTCCTGCTAAATCAGCAGCATTAGCTCACTGGCCGGTAAGCATTTGGCATGGATTGTTGAGTTAGAATACAGGCAGCTTCATGGAGGTCAAAGTGCAGGAGTTGATGTCCTCGGTATGTGCAGCTCTGTGCAGGGACGGCTCTGAGGCGCTGCGGTTGATTTTGGGAAGGGAGTGCTGCAGCAGCTCAATGGAGGACAGGATCTGCAGAGGCCACAACAGTGGACAAGGAGGACAAAAAAAGGTCAGACAAGTCCAGTCGCGTTTAATACAAGTGCTGGGATTTTTTTTCATTCAACAATTTCGTAAAAAAAATTATGCAAAATAATACCTTTACATTTATTTGTACATTTTAGAAGCATATGAATAATATTCAAACTTGAAGCCAAGTAAAAGCAAAAGGCCTGTAATGTTACAAGTGATGACTGAAAGTGAACAGCTAGACTTTCTCTGTTGAGTTGAAGGCGCAGTCTCAAATGTATAGATGTATGTTTTTGTTTGTGTTAGAGTGTTATGTATATCTGTGGTTTCAGTCAATCACCGATTTTCAAAACCTCCTGCCTCCGAGTACAGCTGACTTATGTCCGGGCCTCGGGAGCCAAGCGGCGGTTACCAAGGCAATCAGACACCTGAACAGAATGAATCGCCGCTGCTCAGAACCGCCACAAACATAAACCAGCATGCGGCCCGGGCATCACAGTCAACTAACTGCACTCAGAGGCAGGAGGTTTGAAAGTAGCCAATCCGTTATTTATTTCTCCTTGCTGCTAATTGGCTGCTGCCCTGTGATGATCCAGTCCAGAATTTTCCCCTGTGGAGCGTCTTGAGTGTTCTTGTATTTTTCATTTTGTTCTTCTTAAAGCCCTGTATTTTTATTACTGTAAATTAAAAACCTGCTTATACCAAGAAAAACGACGCATATCAAAGAAATGCGCACTCATTAATTACAGTACAGTCTATACAGGGGTAACTTGGGTATTTACATTCTAGCACTAAAGTGTAAACTGTACAGTACAAATACAGTTTACCTTTACATTTTCTTTAAGGTTAACTCTTGAGTTTAAAATGAAATGTAAGTGTTTTGGGAGCATATTTAGGTTTGACACTATAAAAAATAAGAATTTTTAGGCAATTTGATACCACATCACAACAATGCGGTTTTTCCACTATACTCTTCTAACGTTTACAAAAAATCAATGTGAAACTTCAACTGACCTCTCTCAACAAGTTTCATACAAAATGCTTGCGTACAGAGAGAACAGTTGAGAGAAAACAGAAAGGTGAAAAATCTACTGAACTTTAAAATAAAGTTCGACCACCCAACTCAAATTGCATGGGCCCAAAACCTTATTTAACAGATACCTGTGGAAACAGAGGTCTCTCCTCCTTGGACTTTTTAATGCAGTCGGCGACCAGCCGCTTCATGGCTTTGGGGCAACTCTTGTACAGCTTACTGAGATCAGGAGCCAGATAACCTCTCCCAACCATAAAAATGATCTACAGAGAGAGAACAAAAGAAGAGAAAAGTGAGAGAAAAACAGGCTGGATCATATTCATAACAATGTGTTGCATTCCACTGATAGCGATGCACAGATCTGATGGTAGCAATTTAACTGAATCAGCTTTTATAGCTAATCATAATCAGACTCTTCAATTAGTTGTACCAAAACTAGCAAATAGAATTCTAATGACATTTAATTAATCATTAATTTAATTTTCATTAATTTCCTAAAGAAATATAACAATCAAATTGAGGTCAGATATACAGTAAGCCCCCGTTATTCGCTGGGGTTACGTTACACGAGCACCCGTGTATAATGAAAAAATGCCTTGTGTTTGTCAAAAAATACCTTAAAATGCCTATTTTAATAGTGTAAACCTTAAATATGCCCCCAGATGTGCTCCCACAACACTTTAATTGAATTTTAAACGGTTTAATACATCACCCTTAACGAAAATGTAAAGATAAACCCGAGGTTTAAACATGGAAAAGTCACGAATGAGAGAGACAGAGCGAGAGAGAGAGAGAGACGATCCGTGTGGTCCAGAATGAGATAGCAAGAGAGATACATAGAGAGAGAGAGAGCGCGCAAGAGAGAGAGAGAGAGAGAGAGAAAGAGAGAGAGAGAGACACGCGCTCCGGAAAAGTCACGAACGAGAGAGATAGAGAGCGCGAGAGAGAGAGAGAGAGACAGAGAGAGAGAGAGAGAGAGAGAGAGAGAGAGAGACACACACACTCCAGAAAAGTCACGAAGAAAGAGATAGAGACAGAGCACGCGAGAGAGAGAGAGAGAGAGAGAGACGCGTGCTCCGGAAAAGTCGCGAACAAGAGAGAGACAGAGAGAGAGAAAGCGCGCGCGAGAGAGAGAGACAGACAGAGACAACGCACGCACGGGAGAGATACACAGAGAGAGAGAGAGAGGCACACGCTCTGGAAAAGTCACGAACAAGAGAGAGACAGAGAGAAAGATACAGAGAGAGAGAGAGACTGGCGCTCCGGAAAAGTCACGAACTAGAGAGAGAGAGACAGATATAGAGAGAGAGCGCATGCGCGCGCGAGAGAGAGATACAGAGGAAGTAAGAGAGCGACAGAGAGAGCTTGTAAGAGAGAGAGAGAGATACAGAGGGAGTAATAGAGAGCAACAGAGAGAGAGACAGAGAGAGCGAGAGAGACAAAAAAAAGCAGAGAATATTTGCAGGTTCTGCGTTGTTTTGAATATTTCCGTGTAAAACGATCAGTTTCGTACTCCAAAAAAAAAACGCGTGACTGGATCCACGAGTCCCTATCCGCGTAAAACTGGGGGTTTACTGTACATCTAATGATGACTAAGTTAAGCATATTTCTATTATTCTTTATTTGATTTTACAAGTATTTCTAATACAAATACTAGTAGCAACACTAATGTTGTCTCAGGGCTTTTAGAAAGCATTTTGTAGGCTGCTGTTTCAAGACCCAGTGCAGAGTTTATTAAGAATGCAGGGAATGGAAGGAGGCTACATGCCGACACAACAAACAAACAAGCAGGGAAGGCGCTGCGGAGCGAGTCTGTCTCGTGGTGTGGGGACTTGGAGCCCAGGTTGGATTTCAGGCTAAATATAGGCTTTCGGCTCCACAGTGACTGGGCCAGTCAGAGTGCAAGCCTGAGGCCATGCCAGGAGAGATGCCTCTGTCTCTCTTACATACACAAAATGATAAATGAACCAGTGATTTCATTTTCCTATTCCTCTACTGAAGCACCACTATCAGCGGCATAACTATTCCTCAGCGGTGCAAATAAAACAGTTTTTCTGCTTTCAAAGTGTTCCTTTGACAGGAAAATTGCAAGAGTGAAATTTAGGCAAGAGTGAGGTAATGATCACATAGTTTCCATTAGTAAACACTGCAATTGCATGGTTTTGATTAATTAATATACAGGAGGTCCTCAATTTATAATGGGGCTCTGTTCCCAGGACAGTGATATAACCTGAATTTTGGTGTAATTCAAAACACAAGTCAATAACCTATTCTAATACAGATGTTAAATCTAGAACATAAAAACAACTAAGTCACAGAAAAAGGAAAAGGACATAAATATACTGTACTTGAACACAGTACTGTAGTAACAGAAAAAATGACAATAGTGAGTGTAAACAATTCATTTAAAATTTGGTCATGATAAAGGCCAAAAAGTTGACAAACAAAGCAACACTTGCGTCCTCCCTCACTCATACACCGCATTACTGTGTATTCTGCGTATCTTCTACCACGCACCCCTAAACTAGTTCGCCCTCGTAAGCATTGTAAACTTGAAACGCTGAATGTCAAAACCCTCGACGACTCCCTGTACAATGGTGTGTAAACAGTGCAGGGACATACTTGATCTCTGTTAGCTATGTGCGAATATGGAAGCTCTCCGGTCATAAGCTCATACAGTACAATGCCATACGAGTAGACATCTGACTGGAAACTGTACGGATTGTTGTCTTGCATTCGGATCACCTCAGGGGCCTGGGTGGGAAAAAAAACAGAAATAATGCATTACTGCCAGGTTTATGGATGCCAGGTTTATGGAGGCAGCATTTGTAAAGCTGCAGGACACCCTAAACAGCCTTTAATGGCAACTCACAAACCTACATTAACTTTCCATCAAGCATCAGTTGCTGCTTTAGTTTCATACCAGAAAGTTATATGACAACTGCTGGAATAAACCTAAATATGTAAAAAGAAAAAAGAAAATGTTCATAGATATACGTCAGTTGTCATAAAAGGCTGGGGTGACACATTGCCAATCTCAAGAACATGTAAAAATCATTGGTAGATATCTATTGTGGTTATTACACATTCACTGTGAGAAAGTCATATAATTAATAATAGATTAATTTGTTGATTAAGTGGCATATTATGTTTATAATTTTACAAAGCATTCAATTTTTAAAATCCTGTTTTTATTAACAACAGACCATCCATAATATGGATCCTGACGGCTGCTCCACTTGATGAGAGCCACTCCACCTGGCCTTCACAGTGGCCAGGCCAAAATCTCCAATCTTCACTGTCAAGCCTTCATGTAAGAAGATGTCTGTGTCTGAGTTAAAGGTGAACAGGATTGGGAAGCTCATCATATGATGTGTTGCTGATATGATGATCAGCATATGTCAATGATCTAGATCAGTGGCAACCCCAACCATTTTTGCGCCATGAGCCTATACAGATACAACTAAAAACAATGGTTGGTATTTTTTTACTCATTTTTGCCAGCTTGTGGGCTAAATACATGACCAAGATGAGTGTTTTTATCTAAATAAAATATCTTTCAGACTCTAACAGAGGTCAATAAAATTTGGTTTTTTGCAATCATCAGAAATCACAACACATTTTTCTAAACCAGTCAAAGTCAGATAGACGCACACTGTGGCAAAGATATAATGATCAGTGTCAGTCAGCTACCACTGTTTCTGCAAAAATGCTAAACATATGATTACATGCTAATTATACCAACTATCATGCAATATATAACTAGCTTCATCACAAAAGCTGTATGTGCTAGGGAAAAACTAAACACAGACTTGAAATCAGCATGAAAAACACTACACTACATAAACTTATCTCTGATGATTTTGACCTGTTGACCTTTGTAATCAATAAAATATTGTACGAAATTACTTATGAAACGATACCAGTCTGTGGCCCGGTGGTTGGGGACCTATGATCTACATGACTGTTCTTCTTCCAAGTGTTTACCAATAGAATATTAAGAATATTTGTTTATTCATGTTTTATGAATACCCAGGCTATAATTTGCCATGACACTAAATGCATTTTAAATCTCCTAAAAAAAAAAAAGAAACAGATCAGTCTTGTAAAGCTGCTATGAAGAGAGCATGTTTTCTCATAAAAAGGATACTGTTTGACTTCATGTCCCGGTGGATGATGTTTTTGGCATGTAAATAGCTGAAAGAAAGGTTATAATATTCTAATTAAATAATGAATTCTAACACAATGCATTAAAAACAATCTTCTAAACTTCACTGTAAACTAATAGGACTGTTCAGACTCACTCCATGCCCTGAGCAGTCTGCCTGGCGATATCGATCAGCTGGAACATCTGGAAGTTGGTCTCCAGCACGTGGAGGTGTTTGTACAGACTACTGCCCTCACACCATTGCGTCACAATGGCGAGGTTATCTTTCGTCATGTAGCCCATGAACAACAGGATATTGACGTGTCTAGTTTTCCTGGTTTTCCAGACAGAGGGTCAGAGAAGTCAAAATCACAGGCGTCAAGTGCAAGCCCAGAGCATATTATTATTCAGTGTTATTAGTTTAGCATAATGGAAACTGCAAGATAAAGTCAAAGTAATTGCTTTTGTCCATTTTTGCAGATACATGGTCATTCAGTATCAGAAACAACACAAGCAAGTCTATTTGCAATGAATAGGACACATGTGCAATTTACATGATAAAGGAGTTGCTTTAAACTTCCAATTTTGCTAGAATTAACTTCACAGCTACAACAAAAAGAAAAAAATGTTTTTTATTTTGTCTGGACCAGCACGTTAAGCCCTCTTTGTCAGTCATTCCCATAAGATACCTTGATCAGAGTACACACAGACACTCCAAAGTGACTGAAAGGCCGTGGGTTTCAGTGAAGTTACAGAGACACCTTAGCTTTGTGCTGAAGGACAGTAAATGTCGCTCTGATAACACAGCTCACCGTAGAACTGCCACTTCATTTCGGAAGGCCTGGAACTGCTCCGGGGTTGGGTCTGTGACTTTTAAAATCTTCACTGCCACATCACCTGCAAGTCATCGTAGAGAGGAAGTCCATTTGCAATGATGCAGCAGCGACCAGATGAGACTTTGTAAGAAAGCAGTGCTGAGGCATTGCTAGCTAGGTACAGAAGGGCTTACCGTGCCATTTCCCTTTGTATACTGTTCCAAAGGAACCTGATCCGATTCTGGAGTGCAGCACAACCTCACTGGCTTCAATCTCCCAATAGTAGCTGGAGTCTCTCTTATCCCTTGGACGCTGGAATAAAAATAAACCAGCATCAGTCCATTTTCACATAATCAGCATCAAGTCACTTGAAATTAGTTTGATGAAATGGGTATTGATGCTACTAAAATGTCATGATTTACATACATCTACATCTATCTAAATACACATATATAGCGAGCGAATGAGAGACAAAGAGAGAGAATTTAAAACATTTGTAACTAGCTGCACAGCCGATATGCACCTCTAATTTACTGTCTTAAAAAACACTAGAAATGATCTGAGCACACCCTTTCTTCTTTTAGTATTAATTTTGAATATTTTTAATGCATTTTTACATTTTACACACTAACACAAAGCACTGAAAATCAAACTGAAAATATTTAAAACTAAATAATAAATCACAAAAGTCGAGGGTCACAGGTTCAGGCTTAAAGACTAGAGATAGCACTTTATTTACATGTGTCACAGGACATGCTTAAAAAAGGGGAAGTGTAGAAAGGAAGCGACATGTTTGAGAGCTTACAATTTTGTTTTTCTCCTGAGAATTGAAGGACGATGCCCTTTCTTTCTGGGCTGGAGCTGGAGCTTTGGACTGGTTCCAGCCAGTTGGACTCTGATTCGGGGAACTACCGGCTGCAGCAAAAGACAAAAAAACAAACAAAACACACACCAAAAAACCCCACACAATTAAAATGACCATTTGCTAATGCCAGGAAGCATGATTATAATACATCCAATAATTCCATCTTTGGATGCAATATTGTACTCGTTCACTTACTTGACCCATGACCATGGCGTATGGCATCCTATATAGAAAAACAAAAAAATTAACAAAAGAGAAATCACCATTGATGCAACAAATTCAATACAACAATGCTTTTTTTCATTCATACTATTAAATGCTAATTAAAGTTTACAATAGACATTAAAGACAGGCCATGAGCAGCTGCTGGAAAGTTGCTGGTCTTTAATTACTGTTGCACTTTTAAAACAAGAGATGTCAAAGAGGCGAACAATACCTACTCTTCTCTTCAGACAAAATCGTCGACACCAGGAGCTAGAGGTAGTATTCAGGCAATCTAGCTACTCCCCAGCAAGGCACAATGACAGAGTAAAGAGAAAAAGGAAAATGGAGAGAAGGTGAGGGTGAAAAGATAAGTGGACAGGACACTAACTGGTGTCTAGAGCAGAAATAGGCCAGCTTTCCCAAACATCAGTCCTAAAAAATCTGGGTCAGTAATTTTCTCTACTTCTCTCTACATTTCATAACTGAACCAGGTAAAATTCCTCTTTTACATCATCTCTATTATTTTATCTCGTCTGTAAATCAAGCTCTTTGTGTATACTGCACAGCTGAAGTGCAGAGGACCAAACAGAGCCACAGATCAGTATTTGGGTGTTAAGATGAATCGAGACACTCCAGATATCTGACTAAATTAAATTAATAGCAATAAAATAACTTCAATAGTGCTGTTCTGTCCATATCATGCAGCACTACTCTCCAAGAGCTCGACACCAGCTAGTGATGCACAAAAAAACTTGGAAAAGAAGAAATCAGTATTAAATACAGTGAGAAAAGAAAGTTTGCACGGCAGAAGTAAAAAGATTTAACAGTGAGAAGACGGGAGAGAAAGTAAGGGCAGAGACATGCTTAAGACCAGTCGTGTGCTCCTTGCTATTTAAAGAGTGTCTTTAGGAAAACCTGAGAAGAGGAGAGAGGTCTAGTTTTTACCTCGATCAGGCTGCTGTCAACAGGCAGGGCCATGTGCACGTTGGGCGTGGAGGTGGACCGCTGCCTCTGCGAGAGAGCACCCCCCGAGGGGGGATATGAAGTGGAGTAATTGAAGGCGTGAGGGGTCGAATGTCTGTGCAGCGAGCTGGAGGGTGGACAAAAGAAACATCAATGGTCACTGTGCCAAAGTGAAAGCACCAAGTACGTCCTAGCCACCCGATAAAATGACCGTCAGCAGGATGTATAAAAATGCATCAATGCGCTGTGATGCACTTTCCTGACAGCGATAGAGTCATCTGCATTATAATTCTAAAGACATCAACTGTTTAGTAACTAATGTGTTACTGGGGGTTATAAACAGGGATTACATAATTGTTTTGCTCTAGTACTGTAATGAGTACCTACATAAATTAACTGGTACGCACCAAAATTAAAAAAATCTTTGTGTCTCGGCCTTGGCGGGTGGCCGTGTCATGTCTCAACATGGTTCCGGGGGTTATGTGCACAATATAAAGTCAGAAATTAGGTACGCATTTGTGCTGTTACGACTCAAAACTGGTCCGCATTTAGCGTACCACTTACGTGTATTCTGGCTTGTCTACCACTTACGTCAATCCCTGTTTATAAAGCAAGTTATATGCAAAAATATACCTGCAGGTAGAGAAGAAAATCTTCACAGAGTGGTAGTTATGTACCATACATCAAAATCAAAATTGTTAAATAAGAAGTCCTTTCAGAAAAGTGATTAAATACAATATAACATGATCAATACCAGGCCACATACTAAATAACTAGCGTTGACTGATTTGTAGGGCTGGGGGTAAGCGATTATTTTTAAAACAATTATTCGGGCGATTATTTTATCGAATAGTCGACTATTTTAATGACTAATTAGATGATTTATCTGAATAATATTTTTCTGTTGCATGATAAAAAAAAAAACATAAAATCACTAATTGCCCCTAAAGATTAAATAGATTACTTTATTATACAAATGTATCCAAAGCCAAATATCTTCTGCTTAAAACAAAATAACAGCAGTGTTATACAAAATGGTTTTGTTAAACAAAACTCTTTTACAGTACCAAA
>JBBPDE010000134.1:25174229-25185126 GCA_037974605.1 Nannopetersius ansorgii
TACCACTGGTGCTGTGGGCTTACCGGACCACCACGCAGGACAGCACCCAGTGCACCCCAGCAGCGCTTATGTTTGGCTGGGAACTGCGGACCCCGGTGGACTTGGCGTTTGGGCCCCCCCAGAACCTGAACTCGTAGGACCGCCTGGGCTGGACTATGCTCAGCGGTTGTGGGTGCAGCTCCGGGTGGTCCACGCTTTGGCGCGAGAGAACCAAGGGGGGGCCACTGCCAAACAAAAGCACGCCTACGACCTGCGCAGCCGTGGCCGGGACTTCCAGATCGGAGAGCGCGTCAGGGTTTACTGCCCCACCTGGAAAAAGGGGCAGAGTCTGAAACTAGACTCCCACTGGCAAGGACCGGGTTGCGTTTTGCGGCGAGTGGGTGAGGTGGTCTACCGGGTGTGGTTGGGGGGCCGCAGGAAAGCGATGTTGATCCATCGGGACCGTTTAGCGCCCTACCACCCAAGGACACTGGGGAAACGGACACTGGGGTGACGGACTGTGGGCAGAGAACTGGGGTTGCGGACAATTTAAATGCCCCAGGGCATTCGAGGTGTCTAGGGAGGACTCAGAGACAGCGCAGGCCTCCTGCTCCAGGACTTCCAGGTGGGTTTGGTCGTGGCCGGGGACGGCACACGACTTGGCGAGGGGCTGTGTGGCGGGTAGGAGCGCCACGTGAACTGCACGGGGGGTCCGTGTGGGTCAGATTGAGGGGGGTTAATTAGAGGGTGATGGGCACACGTGGCCATCACCATGGGAACTGGCGGGCTTTTTTGGAGGTGTATGTAAGGGGAGGGGCGGTGCTTGGCAGTGTGGTTGGTGTTGGGAGAGAGTTTGGAGTGTGTGTGAGGAGAACTGAAAAATAAAAACTGCTGAAAAATGGATTCTGCATCTCCGGTGTCCCCTGTCTCTACTGCTCGTCACAATATTTTAAAGATACCCCATTATTATATTTTTAAATATATACCCTTGTTTGTGCTTATCATTTATTTGTATAAATATGTATACATATATTTATCTGCCACTCCTTAAAGGCCGGGCCGTGAAAATAGTTTTTAACCGGTCCGTGATGAGGTAAAGGTTGGGGACCACTGCTGTAGAGCATTTATAGGGTCAGGCACCGATTAAGGTCTGGCTTGCAATCACTGTTCCAGTTCATCCTAAAGGTGTTGAATGGGGTTGAGGTCAGAACTCTGTTTGGGCCAGTCAATCTCTTCCATTGAAAACTCATCCAACCATTTTTTCGTTGAGCTTGCTTTGTGCTCTTGGGCACAGTCCTGCTGGAATAGAAAAGGTTCTTCCCCAAACTGTGTCCATAATGTTAGAAGCATTGTATTCTCCAAAATGTCTTGGTCTGCTGAAGCATTAAAATTGCCCTTCACTGGAAGTAAGGGGCCTAATTAAAACCCTGAGAAACATGTGTGTCTATATCTGTTTATGGACTTCTAAAGGACTTCTTTCACTATTTTATAAACAAACATGTTTGTGAAATCCAGCAAGTGGTAGGCTTTAGTCCAGGCTGCAGAAAACAGAATAATAAATATACTTCATGTCATCATCAGAGCACTTTATCTCCTTTACCTGTGGGCGGTCTGCACGATGGGAGATAAAAGAGCAGCTCTGTCATTCATCTGACAGGTAGTTAACTGTAATTGGATCCTTTAGCCGGGAGACAGTCTATGAGTGTTAAAGTAAGAAAAACACTTCTCTTTATCTCTTAACTTTTTTGTTTCAGAAAAATGAAGTTGTCAAGTAGCTTTGGGCACTGTGACTCTATACATATTTTTACACATGCATTCAGGGGTGCTTGTGGAACACAGGCTCTCCTGGATTGGGTCTGGGAATACTGAGAACACTGGGACCTGGACCCTTGATTGTAAAGCAAGGCTGACTTTCAATGATGCCCACATCTAGTCTAACACAGCCAATCCAGGTAATGAAGGCCTTCAGGAGCATCCTAATATCACAGCTAGCTGTGTTGATTATCCAGAATGGTTGATCTCTAGTACAATGATTCAGCACCCCTGCTCCTCCTCCCAGTACTGGAATCGTCATGCTCTGCTCATTTACTGTGTTGCCCACATATGCCCGATCCAACGAATGAATGATTTAACAAGCATAACTGAGCTGAGGTGGGTGCTGTAAAAGCACATAAAACACTGAAATGTGTAAATAGGAGAGCCCCTCATCACAATATACTACATAATCTGGGCTGCACTAAATGGGCAACATATTAGCATTGCAGGTTTCCTGCTACATATTGCGATTGCAATGCTTTTCAAGATATAAAGGGGCCATATCATCAATTTTCTGTAATTCAAAAGGGTTAAAATGCATAAATATTATTTCAAATACTGTGCACCCCCTTCCATACAGTCCATATATAGAACCTAAGCTTCAAAACAGCCTGTTTTTGTTCACAAAACCCACAAAAGTCATAAAACCAACTCATTTAAATATATCTTTGTATTCTGACTGAAGCAGTTTAGCTCTGCCCTGATCCACAAACAGCTTTAATGGTTAACAATTTTTTTGGATTTTTATTGGATTACATGAAGACACCCAGTAACCTGGAGCTGTGATTTATTACCATGTCAGAAACACTAATTTGCCTGTTGCAGCCTTGATATGGATATCAATAGCATATATATGTGTGTGCACCCCTACATATAATTTAGTGAATATGTTTATTTGTTTTTATGTCAGCATTCAAAATTGCTTGGTATATATTTTGTGTCCTTCGTCTAACTGAGGCCATCATCTAACTGAAGTAGGGAATAAGGGGCAAAGAGTAGGGTGTAGCATGTAGGGTGTAGAGTGTAAGGTTGGAAAAAAAAAAAAAAAAAGGAGTAGCGTGTAGAGAGTAGGGTGTAGAGTGAAGGGAGTAAGGAGTAGAGAGCAGAGTGTAGGGAGTAGGGAGTAGGGAGTAAGTAGTTGGGTGTAGGGAGTAGGGTATATGGAGTAGGGTGTAGAGTGTAGGGAGAAGTGTATGGGCAGCAGAAAAATTAAACAGATTTTTCGACATGAACTGACAGTGTGTGGGCGGGATTGGGTTTTTCACACTGTCTCTGATTGGACGGTTCATGGGGGCGGTGGTCGGGGTCTGTCGTTTCTGATTGGATGGTATGTGCCCCTCTCTACTGGCCCCTGTCGTTCCGAGCGGACATGCGCAGACCCCGTGTGGCGCAGCGGAGAGGGGGCGGAGTCAGACGCCAGTGAGTCACAGAGCTAACTAGCCTCTAGCGGAGCAAGCAGGTGAGTACGGGGCGATTAAAAGCTCTTTTTCTTCGTCCTTTTATATCTTCGTCAGTTTAAATTAAGTTCACGACATCTCATCTTAAAGGTTAGATCGGAACATTATGTAAGAAATGCAAGTAAACGCGTCTTTTTGCCAGTTCAGTTAGCTAGCACGCTAGCCTGGTCTGCTCGTCCAGGTCTCGTGGCCTAGCTGCAGCGTGGCTGCGCGGGAAAAAAAGTCCTCTCGGGTTTATTTCTCCTCTAAAGTGGATAATGAGTGATTTAATGCAACATATGCAGTATAAGTGAAGTAAACTCGTGTTTTAGTCGATGCTGGGTGTGGTTATATTCGGGAATGTTAGAATGTTGGTGCTGAGCTCGATGCACTGAACAGGCCTAGTGCAGAAACGCTGAGCTGCACATTCTGGGTAGGACCACCATTCCCTCATTCCTTCAATTCCCATTACCCCATTTATGTTTCAAATTGACCTAGTGGTTATACATATAAGGTTATTTGTTAAACTTTCCGATCTCGTTCCTGATTTAGGCATACGAGATCTGGCACCACTTTGTGTGTGGGTTGTTTATAAGCCCCAAGTTTTACTTTTGGTAACTTTGTCATCCCAGACCCCCTCCCAGCTTAAGATTGGACCTAAAAGGGCCTTAGACTTAACATAATGTGCTTTATGGGGCCTTTTTTGTGGTAAGAGCTGATAAACTGATTCCTGCCCCTCTCCCATGTGTGCTGATTCACATGGCACATGTCTCTCTAGCTAGCTAGGTAGCAACACAGCATGCAAGCCTCAAATAAATATAATAAAAACCCCACTTATTTGACAATGTGTCGATTTGTAGTATACAACTGACCTTATACACAGGTTTCACAGCCATGCATTTAGTCTCTGCACGAATATATAAAATAATCACGGGCATTTATTTAGTACTTAGTTGCAGCAGTGGTAGGTCACAAGCATATACGTTTTTGTTCTATTGACACGTGACAACATTCTCTCCTGATATTTTGATTAATTGTATGTGCCTGTTTTGTCAATCTCTACAGGATGGATATGAGCAGCAGTGAGTGCTTTGGATGTGGCCGTTCTGGGCACTGGGTCAAGAACTGCCCTAATGCTGGCCGTGGCCGCGGAAGGGGCAGAGGCCGAGGAAAGGGTAAGGGCAACCACCCCAGTCTTTGACAGTGAAACCTTAAGAGTATACAGAGTTTACAAAGTAGTTATTTATTGTCATTCCACAGATCTCTTCTGTTACCGATGTGGTGAGCAAGGCCATATTGCCCGGGACTGTGAACAGACAGAGGACGGTGAGTCCCCTTTCTCTCAAGGTATTTGATGCCTATATATTTTGTTACAAACTGTTGTTGATTAATTATCTGATAATGATGGGCTTCTTTGAAATCTAACCAAGTGGATTTTTCTACTTGTTTTACAGCATGCTACAACTGCCACAGGAGTGGTCACATCTCAAGGGACTGCAAGGAGCCCAAAAAGGAGAGGGAGCAATGCTGCTACAATTGTGGCAAGGCTGGCCATGTGGCTCGTGATTGTGACCACGCAAACGAGCAGAAGTGTTATTCCTGCGGAGGCTTCGGACACATCCAGAAACTCTGTGACAAAGTGAAATGCTACCGGTAGGTCTCTGCTTATTTATTGTAAATCTATACACGTAAAATTATATCTCGAAGTCTGTACCCTTCCCCATGAGCTTTTTTAAAAACAAATAAGATAAACCTTTATTAGTCCCACAGATGGGAAATTGCTTGGGACAGTCAGAAAGTGGACAGTACAAAGTTAAGAGCAGCCAAATTAAGAAAAATAGAAAAGTATTTTAAAAAGTTATACGGTCTAAAAATGTACAGTAAAAACTAGGAATACAAGTGTGCATGACTGTATTGTAAAAAACAAAAACATGTATCTAAACTGTAGTAGACTAAATTGCACATTTAGTGTAGAACACACTGTATAGATGTTCAAATGTACAGTATAAAATCTAGGAATATATGCATGCATGACTATTGCAAAAAATACTTGTCTGTAAACTGTAAGTAGAATATATGTGCAAGTAAAGTTTAGGATGGAAAAACTGAAATGTGAGCCATTTGTGTGTGTTATTTTTAAAGCATATGATGGCTGATGTCTCAAGCAAAATGTCAACATATGTTCTGGAAATATTAAAATTCTTTCATTAATTTGTGGGCTACATTTTCTATTTAGTGCAGAATCTTTAGTCTCCAATGCTAGATACTCCAGGACTATAATTGCGTTCCAACAAACTCGGATGGGTTTGTTTATAATTAAATAATTTGTTTGTGTGTTTTCAGGTGTGGTGAGATTGGCCATGTGGCGGTGCAGTGTAGCAAGGCCAGTGAGGTGAACTGCTACAACTGTGGCAAGACCGGTCATCTGGCCAGAGAATGTACAATCGAAGCATCCGCATAACCGGTTTTCTCTGTCGCCCCCTCCTTTTTCAGATTGATGGTTGGTTGTATTATTTTCTCGGAATCCTCTTCATTGGCCAAAGCTTGGCAAACAGAGGCTTGTCCCAGGCCAGTGAGCTTCTTGACATGTTTAAACACAAAAAAACGAAGGGGTGGAAAAATCTTTCTGCATTCAATACAAAATGTCTGTTTAGTTTGGTAGAGGTGTTATGTATAATGCTTTGTTCAAAAAGACCCCTTTCCATGCCGCTGGTGAGAAGATCAATGACTGGGGCACAGTGTGCTATGTAGGAATTCAGAGCTCGACGTGAGCCTGATCATGAGAGGCAGAAGTTGAGGACGCCTCAGTTTCTGTGTCCAGATTTTTTTTTTTGCTTAGATTAAGTTGGGGAAAAATAAGTTGGCTTAAGAGAGTATGACCGGGGATAACCATTTGCAACACAGGAATCCATCTTAATCCGGGCCCCACAAGCAGTGGGCATTAACTTGTGAAGAAATGTTGTATCGATGCTGATAACACAGAATTCAGAAATATTAAGAAATCCTAAGTTCTTGTGAGGTTGTTTTCTTTTTGTCTTTTTTCCCTTTTTTTTGACTTTTGTACAAAGTCATCAGTTTGCAAATTCAGCAAACGTTGCTCATTAATGCCTAAAGATTCCAACATTTTAGTCATTTCTATCCTAAATTATCAAGAACAATAAACTTGTGGATTTATCAGTAATTTGCAAAAGGAATGTTTTCACAGAAATCAAATATTATTTTTGTACAATATCACTTGGACTACTGTAAGAATATCATTTGCTTGTACTCAGTTTTTAAGTCGGAAAGAAGATGCAACTTAAGTCCTATAACATAGAAAATGTAATTTTAAACTATCAATAAAGCTGGAGGTGGATTGAGAAAAAAAACATTGCACTGGTGGTATTTTTTTTCCTGCAGTAGCCAAAACTGAGAAAGAAGATGGGGTGGTGTTAGGGTGGCCATCAGTTTCTTAATAGTAGTGGGTTTTTTTTTTAAGTCCGTGGTGATGCTGGTAACTAACGGTGCTTTAAAAACCCATTGAGAACAAAAAATGAGACTGGTTTCTACCTGCAGAAAACATTGTTTACTGGGTGTCTTTCTGGCCCTTGTATCTGGTATTATAGGTGGTAGCCGATAGCCCAGCATTCCTGTGAAGATCAAGGCTGAGGTTAATGATTTCTTAATGTGCTTTCCCAAATGGGCAACGGTGTACATATCATGTGGGATCCTTCACTCTTGTAAGTCTGGGAAGGTAAATACATTTGCAGGGCTCATATGGACAACTGTTTAAAAGCAAATAGGCATTCTGACTATAGGCATCAAGATTTCTGAAATTACTCTTTATGAGTTGTGATAAGAGGTTAGTAGAAGCAGTATTTGATGCTTGTGTGCCTTGCAAAACAAGCTTGTATTTCACAGTAAGAATCATTCAAGCAGTGAAGCCTGACCCTAAAATCTTGGTGTTAAGATTTTGGCAACCAAAATATATACCTCATCATTGGTTTCTTGTTGTCGCATTTATTTCAGATCTTCAAACCAAATTTAAAAACCTGAGTGAACATAAAATAGTTTTTAAATAATCGTTTATTCCAAAACCACCTAGTCCTGTGCCACAAAGTAGTTATTCATTTAACTCAATTTAGTTGATAGTTGGGATGAATTGGTCTAGATACATCCAGGCTTGATTACTGCCCAGCCCTGTGAAATCAATCTGGAAAAAAAAATCAACATGGTTATCAGCATCAAGTTTTCTTCTCTTTAACAATATTATGGATCTTAAACTGTCTGACTTTGTGTTTTATACAAGCAACTAATGATCTGAGCAGTGAGAGAAAAGAATGCATTTTGTTACCTTAAATTGGGAACCAGGCTGAGATTAGAGGAAGGCTCTTTCTCAGGACTTTAAGAAGAGGAAATGGTCCAAATCTCATATCATTGTTAACCTGGGGTTCAGTTATGTCAAGGAGAAACAGGCTGGACATCACTGGACCTACGCCAAACCTGTGATGAGTGTGTCCTGGGGGTCTGATGTGTTACATAGTTTTGTGTTTTTCCTGCTCTGACTTACCTGACCAAGGACATGGGGAACTCCAGACCCAGCATGGGGAACCTCTGCGTTAGCGGAGGCTCATACTGGGTACAGTATTTGCAGATAGAGGCACCTTTTTTGTTCTTTATTTTAAAGAGACAGATGCATCTTGTGAACTATTTTTGTGAAACTGGACACGCTGCACACTGCCTGGCTTTTATGTGGACTTCAATTTAAAGCACTCAGTATCCTACAGCCTTTTAGAACATCATGCAATGTGAACCCTCCCTTGAGAGCACAAAACTGTATATGTCATGTCAAATATGTCATGATGTCTGGACAAGTGACATATTGGACATACACTATATGGAAAAAAGTATTGGGACGCCTAACCATTACACCAGCAGGGATTTTACTGACATTGACTTTAGCCTTTAATATGGAGTTGGTCCCATTTTGCAGCGGTAACAGTTTCTATTGTTCTCAAAATTTATGCCCATTAATTCTATAGGGCATTTACGAGGTCAGGCACTAATGTTGGATGGGAAGTCCTGGATCGCAATCTGAGTTCCAGTTGATCCCATTCTGAGTTCCAGGTGTTGGATGGGGTTGAGGACTTCAAATAAGTCTGAACCAAAACAGGTGTGTTATTGTTTATCCATAGTGACCATGTCACTTTCCTAGTATCTGCCTTACTTTTACTTAAACCATTACAATGTCTCTACAGCTCTTAGAATTAAACAGACTGTTTTGTCTTTAAGACTGATCATGGTTCATTTACATTCACATTTATGGCATTTATCAGACGCTTTTATGCTAAGCCACTTCCATTATCTACAGGGGATAATCTCCCTGGAGCAACTTGGGGTTAAGGGTCTTGCTCAGGGACCCAGTGGTGGTGCTGAAGGTAGTATTCAAACCTATGACGACAAGTATCCTACCACCCTGTGTTCAATGACCTCTGGCTGCCCTGTACTGTTCCTTGTGATATCATAGTCATGATGATGGCCTGTTTTTGCATGTCAAGATAATATAATACTGTGTGGACAAGTGACAGACACAATTTATTAATATTAATAATTAGCTTCTGCAGAGAAGTATAACAATCAACATAGGGATTCATTTATGTCTAAATATAGTTACATTTTTAAATAATCATTACATTTTAAAAAATCAAACATTCATATTTTTAAATAAATGCACTTTGTATTTTTGTCACTTAAAATTAAACAGACTGTTTTTGTTACACCCCCATATTGTTACTTGTCACAGCCAGGATGATGGACTGTTTTGCAGTTTTTTTGGGAATGGCACATTTTGAAACATAATGTTTACATACTGCATTTTTTTTACTTTCAAACAAGTAAGAGTTAAAGTACAGTGACTCCTTATAGCCATGAGTGTACACACCACACCACACAGTGTGAGCAATTTAAAATCCTTTCTCTGCATTTTACCCAGTGACGCAGCGCCCAGGGAGCAGTGTGTCAGGACGGTACCTTGCTCAAGGGTACCTCAGTGGTGCCACTAGCAGGACTGGGATTCAAACTCACAACCTTCTGATCACAGAGGCAACTGCCTAACCACCAGGCCACAAGCTTTAAAGCCTGACAAGGCAGCTGAATCAGCCACAGGGGATTCACGTTTCTTTGATCTTTATGTTGTGCTGCCTGTGCAAAGCATCGATTATCTGCGGGAGGATCTCCATGTTGAGCAAAGGCCTCTCCAGCTCGTCAGGTCTTTGGTTTGAGGAACCTGCTCCAAAACTCATTCTCATCCTGTGTTTGGGTTTGAGGGAGCGCAGGGATTCAGCCTCAAGGCCCACGTGCCTCTCTCCGATACCCAGGATGAAGGTCAGGTCTTTGGCCAGGCGGTAGCACCAGAAGAGCAAGCCGATAAGGGTGCAGAGCATAAACCCCACTGTGAAGTCGTAAAGCGCTCCGGAGCACGGACGTGGCACACAGTCTGAGAAAATGTCCTCACTGAGATCGGCTATGGCTCTGTGGGCCAGAGAGGGTGGACTGGCACACTTTGGGGCTACTAGGGCCACTGCTTTGTTCCTCAGGAGCCAAGCACGCAAGTACCGGATGTTACAGCCACAGTGGAAAGGATTTGCCGACAGGTTGGCCACCTGAAGCTCCCTGAGTGTGTCAAAATGCCCCGCAGGCACGGTGCTTAGTTGGTTGTGCTGCAGGTACAGCTCTGTGGTGTCTGCTGGAAATTTGGGAATCTCCTTCAAGGTTTTGGAGATGCAGTTAACCTTCAGTCCTGCAGAGGGCAGAGATGTGCATTGGCACAAGTCTGAAGTGGTCTGTGCCACAGACAAGCTAAGAAAAAGAAGCACGACAAACTTTGGGCCCTGGATCATCTTGTACCTGTGGGAGCAAGGTAAGGGCTGTGAAATGTGCACTGCAGAAATGCTTGGCATCACATTCATATTATCATAATGCTATAACTTTCTGGTGCAATATGCTCAATATTATATGCTACTGTTTCAACTGCACAGACACACAGAAACATAGTCTAAAATAAAAGGCGAATAAAATCCATGCAGAAAAATACTCCTTATGAAATACACTACACTATATATATATATATGTATTGATTGATTGAAATTAGCTGGCTTTTGTTTCAAGCTGTCAAAGAATGCCACCCACATACCAGCATCTGTCAATCATTCCTTTAGGGTATTAAAGAGATAATCATCGTGTTACAGGTTTTGAAGGGTCCATTTATAAACAATTACCTTGGATGAGCTGCATTATCAATATTAATAAGACAGAGAAAAATAAATGAACTGTGTGTTTGTGGTCTCAGTAAGTCATACTATGTGCTAAACCACATGCACACCACCTTCAAGAAGAGCCGGATGTGGTTGTTTGGTTGAGAGAGGTTGTTTGGATGCATTGTTATGGAAATGATGTGGGTGAGTGTTCGACCACATCTGGGGTTGAGCAATGCATTAAACTATTGCTTTGTATAGTTATGTAATTTGTATACAATTTTATAGCAGTGCTGGCTGTTTTAGGTTAAACTCGTTTTTACAATGCACTGTAAAAAAGATTTTATTTGAATTAAAAAATTATTTGAGAGAGTAAAAAATGTGTTCTTTCAACTTACTATTAGTCTAATGAAGTTAGCATTTTAAGGCCAAATA
>JBBPDE010000134.1:25193549-25204748 GCA_037974605.1 Nannopetersius ansorgii
CACACACACACACACACACACACACACACACACACACACACACACACACACACACACACACACACACACATCCATACGCAAGGCAAAATGAGTCCTTTAGAACTAGAACCACTTGTAGCATCCTGAAACTTTGAATCAAGTGGTTTCAAACAAGTTTTTAAAACCATCTATGTAAAGTTTTTCCTAGAAGCAAAGATGGTTCCTTCATTGCTCCAGAGAACTCTTTTTGCCTTCTTTATTGTGACAAGGGCACGGCCAACACTGTTTCTTCTAGGAGCATGTTCTTTTTTTCCAAAGAGAACACAGTGATGGCCAATGCTCAGGCCTAATCCATTGTACTCCAAAGGTATGGAATTTGGATGTACTCTGTAATGTACCATTATTGAAAAGATTTGCAGTTTAAATATTGCGCTTGCACTATAGCCTAAAAGGCTGGAAGCAGCACTGATCATGACAAATGAGATATTTGTTCATTAACCCAGAATAAAATGTGTTTGGCTAAAGATGTCTGCTATAAGCTATTGTTAATGAGTGGAGCTCATGCTGATTCTCCAGCAGTGTTTTATTGCAGCTCCAATCAGATTCATCTAATTACTTCATTCAGATGCTCTGGAAGGCTTCATTAGATAAATAATCAGGAATTAACATCTGCTTAGTGTAAATGACTGTTATCAAAAAAAGTGTGAAAAGGCCCTGCAGACTAATGGAATATTGTGGAAAAATGTGATTACTTTAAAGATAACTATGTATTGTGCTGGCTGTTGGCAAATGGAATATTTTTTTAGAAAATGAGTGCTTGCTTCCGCACTTTTGGACTCATGTGCATATACATTATCTATGCATTTCCACTATATCTATATATACTTGCACTAAATCTAACTGTATTAATCTATAAAGCAAATATAAATATGCATTTACAGGTTTTATACTTTAGTTTCATTTCTATTTTGTATGTATCTATGATCTTTTATTTAAAATTTTTAAGAACTGATCATGTAAAGCAATAGAACTTAGATGACCGAAACTGATCCAGCTGAAAGATGCTGGCAGGATGTGACGAGGTGACATGTAGGAGAGCATTTAAAGGAGCATTCCACCTAAAATCCATCCACTGTTATGATGTGACATCTGACACTTCGCTTATCTCCACTCAAGCCCAAGTGAGTGGACCCTATTGTGGTGTCTCCTGTGGGTGGTCCAGCTTGTGGTGAGGTAGTGGTTGCTTCACACTAAGTGGACAAGTTCTCAAACACTTATTTCAGACACATTGGATCAATAACATCCTAAATATCAGGTTTGTTGCTGTTACTAGAACACTTGCAACCTGTTTCCCTTTTCTAACCTGTTAATCTGTTTTCTGTGTAAAAAAAATTAAAGTGATTCATTGACCACCCATTTTTTTTTTTAACTCTATTGCATTTTACTTTCTGCACACAAGGAATGGAAATATTCATTTACACAATTTACAAAAGAAAACCTCCTTTCTTCATTTATTTTTTTTCTCCATGAGGTTCATATGTATTATTTCTGATTAGTTCCCTGTGCCTTTAAGAAGACTGATATATGTAAATGAGCTCTGTTCTGACTGTTTGCACTGCATTGCTCCTCATTCATAAAGCAGGTCAGGCTGAAACACTCTTTTTACCTTGTAGTGGATAGGTTATCTAGGCTATATCCCAAAAGCAGCAAATTAAAAACTGTTCATTTTCTATACATGGACTGTATGGAGTGAATTATATGTTCTGTCATTTGTTTGGACAAGATTAAAAAAGCATGGGGAAATATATACTTTATATATATATTTTATTTGTACAAATATATTTTACATTTTTTTATTTTTTGTATAGTGTATGTTTTATATTATACTGCTGTATAGTTTTTATTCTATTGGTTATGCTGCTTCTACTTTCAAATTCTTATTCTATCCACATGCTGCTGTAACAACGCAAATTTCCCACTTGTAGGGCTAATAAAGGGCTATTTCATCTTATCATATGATATAGGCCCTTTTACATATAATAAAATGATATTTCTCTCTTAAAATTAAGAGATAAAGTGTTTTCACATGACAGCAGTGATTTTCATCCTGTTCACCTCTTAGAGTCCCAACACTACCTCGGATGTCCTGCTCTCGTTCACTTTCCTGCCTGAACCAATGGAGTCACATGAGCAGCAATTCATTGTTAGCTCCTTTCCTGAAGGCTACCTGAAGAGTCTGGTGGAATGCTCATTTAAACGCTGAAAGGTATCAAACAATAATAAAAACACATTATAGAACAAGCCTGGGGAGAAATCTCACATGCATCTCGTTAGGATGATGAGAGCAGATCCTTCACATGCAAAGGCAGTTACGGCAAAAAACTTTTCCACAATTCAGCAGTTTAGAGTACTGTAGCAATTCAACCCCTGCACTATAGAAAAGGATGTGCTTCTTCACTCGTTTTAACTTTTTCAAACTGCAGTTCCTTCAACTATCTTCCCATACATTACTAACAAATGAATCTCCTCTTTAAGCAGTTCAAAACAAACTGTCTACAGACAAGGACAGTATTCCGAACAGTAAGAGTCCCAAACGTCCCACTTAATGAAGGGTCATGAAGAAAATGACATGGACAATGAACATGTATGTGCTTATGAAATCCACATTTGCGTTACAGGGGTCCAATCGAATGCCACAGGATTGGACTTGTTTATTAGCAGGTCACTAAGCAGCTTCTCCTGAAGGGGGCAAACAAGGGTAGTAGAACCAATGGACAAATTGTGAGGACAAAAAAAAAGCTCTAAAATTGTTCTTTTGGGGCCTGAATAGCATTTCATAGTATTTGATTGTTGGTTATTTTTGGTTTAACGTAAATACTTGTTCTCAAAATAGTTAACAATAACAATGAAATATTTTCACAGTGCCGACACTGCATTAACAGTCAGCTGCTAAAGATGCCACGGTTGTAGCCCCTTGTTCAAATACAGTTTTATGAGCCATTTCAGATGGTAAGAGTGTAATGTCAAGTAATTAGAATGATCATTTTATTTATAACCATCAGTATTTTTGTTAGCAGAAGTCAGTGTTCCCCTCCTGTTCTAGAGCATTTAAATTATTAGGAGGTTCTTCAAAATTCAAACTTTAAAGCAATTCACACTCATCTCATTTACGAAAATGGTATTTAAAAATTGTTAAAAGGGCTATTTCTAGCCCAGTGGTCCTCAATCCAGGCCACACTGGGATGTGTGGGTCAAAGGAGTGGGTCTCCAGGACTTTTCGAGAAACCCTCTTCAGTGACCTAATCATTGACCAGTGATTATAAAGTCCAAGACTAGAAGCTAAATTCAATGCCTGGAGTTAAATTCATCTGTGGCATCATTTGTACTTGAACCCTGCTACACTACATTGGAATATCCATGCTATAACCATGTCATGGTAGATGTCTTGAGCTGATTATGTCCATAATAGTATTATGGCCATTAGCATAACCGTTTTATTTAACCATTATGTGCAATTGTCAAGAAAACACAATAATATTCAATGTTTTGACAGTTTATTTTACACGCTAATTTCATTTCATATGAAAGAACATAATATGTTTTGACAACCCATGACAGCATATGACATCTGCCATTACATATTTATGGCGTGGTTATGTTAATGTTATTTAGCAGGGTTCACATCTATTCTATGGGAGAACCCTTTTGGCACCATTTATTTTTAAGAGTGTCGAGTAGATTTGTGTCTCTAGAGCAGTGGCTCCTAACCATGGCCTGCACATTTTCATGTCCTGGTCCAACACACTCACTTTTTTGACATTTCAGTTTGATCAAGTGTGCCATAGTAGAGAGAACACTAATGCAGGTCTTGAAGCCCAGAATTCGAAACCACTGCTGTTGTTGGTCATAGATAACCCTGTTGGTACTTAATGAAAAACCTTCAGCTAAAAAACATGGTTTGCAACAAATGGTTAAATGAACAAACAGGAGACCGATGGTTGAGCAATGATTGACAAACCAGCGAGAGTTAGTACAGAACATGCTTGGTGTCGGAGGAGTAAGGCCATTGGCCTGTTGGACTGCCCTCAAGGCCACTTGCTCGCAGACAAAGCCCGACGTCCGGAAAATCAAGGCAAGCAGCTCATGCATGCATGTGAGCAGGCAGGCGGGTTAGGCATCAATAATCAAGTTTGACAAGGAAACCAAAAACTGAAAATGTAAAGAATGAGCTTGTCGGAAAAAACTATGAAGCGTAAAGAGGGTGCAAAGAACATAAACAGTAAAAAGTTTGGGTTTGTTTTTGGTTTGGTTTTATTTCAATTTTTTGTTTGTTTTTGTTTACAGTGCACATCAGTCAACACAGAGGAAGTAAACTAGACATCCACTGCTTCCTACTTACTTCCATATTGCTGTCTAGTGATCCTGCACTGCTGCGGCGCCCACGCTTGCCTGCCCGAGACATGCAATACGACAGATTAGAGATGGGCATCAACAACTTATGGGAGGCTAGTAGTGAACACATCTTTCTTCATTTTAGGGGACGTCAAAGGGACATGTGAGCACACAGCAAGCCTATTCCAGTATCATTAAGGAGGGTGGTCAGGGACTTGGGTGAAAGGGGGTGGTGATTGGGGAACTGGGAGGTGGGAGTGGGGCAGTAGTGGTGGTCTCGCAGGCATAATTGAGGAGTGGCAATATTCTAGTGCCGATTCATTGACCTATTGCACTCCACTGATGTGTTATTCTGTGGTAACTGCTGCAAGGTTGGACAAGCTTTGCAAAAAGTTGGCAAAAATCACATTCAACTCAACGAGACAATTTGATGAGTTGCTATTCAAATTAAAACATCCAGTTTAAAATGTTATGCTACTAAATAAGTTGGAATCTGAAATACATTTGCCACCACACTAATGAAAGCTCAATTGTAGGATGAAAAAAGCCCTAGTGGTATTCCAAGTGGTTGCTAGGATGTTGCAAACTGGTTGCTGTGGTATTTCTGGTGATTGTTAGGGTGTTGCTATGTCACACTTTAGTGGTTGTAAAGACATTTACATATAGCATCCCAGAGTGGTGTTACAGCATGGCTAGGTAGTTGATATGGTATCCTATGTGGTTGCTAGGGTGTCACTAACTTGTTGCTACTACTTGTCGTATTTATGGTGGTGGACAGGGTATTTCAAGGTCACTGTTAGGTGGCTATTAGGGCACTGTTATTGTATCCCAGGTGGTTTCTTGGTGGCTACTAGGCATTTTTGGGCAAGTTACTTTAAAAATGTAATTAAACTACTGATTGCGAATTGCTCCCTTTAAAAGTAATCAGATTAATCAGATCACACTAATGTGATTACTTTATTTCAAAAGTAATTAGTTACATTACTAGTTACTTCTAGAAACTCGAAGCTCAAACACACTCTTAAGTCAGCTCTAACACACTTTATTTTTACGTGTTACAAACCTACGATAAATCACAATAGTGTTCTTGCCTTTAACCCAGATGACTGTCAGACAGACATCTGCTGGCCGCTGACAGGTTACTGTGAATTATTATTTCTGTTTTTACAGTATAGATGTTTAAGCAGTTGATTTTATTGTTAACGCAGCGGTAATGTACAGTTACTTGAAACTGTAATGGTAATCTAATCATCAATTTTTAAATTATAACGCGTTAAATTATGTCACTGTAAAAACAATCAAATTACAGTAACGTGCTACTAGGTAACACGTTCCTGCCCAACACTGTTACTAGGTAACTTGGATAGTTGCTAGAGTGCTGTTGGTGTTCCATGTGGTTGATATGGCGTTAGGTCTTAGCCATATAATTTATTTGCTTTTTCCCACAAAGTTCTTAATGCTGTCGAGAATGCTGTTGCAGTCTCGAAATCATACAACCAATCGAAATGTTTGGACATTTTGCAGATTCAATGGAATTTCTGCCAACAATCATGTCCAACCTAGCAACTAGCCTGGACAAAAAAAGTAAATATTTGTGTGCAGAGCATAGGTAGGTGATTTGTAGACATACCATTAAATTAAATGTAAGTAATTAGGGAAGTGCCCAGATGAAGCGGTCTGCACTTTTCTTTTTCTTATTTTACAGTTAGACTCACTTAAAGAGAAATGGCTCAGTGTTTAAGTATCAAATATTTTGACTTGCATGAGACATAAATGATCTAAAGCGGATCAAAATGAAAATAATATCCCCTAAAAATAAATGGCAGTTGACAGCCATGTATTATAGGCTGCTGTGTGTGGTCATTCTCTGCAAAAACATCCAAAAGCTGTTCTTCTGCTGCCTTTCAATGAGCCACATAAGCCAATACAAGACATGGCACACACTCAAAACACGGCAGCTGATGGACAGATGACTGATAGCCAAAAGCACTCTGGCACACACACACACACCGGCCTGAAAAAAACCTCACGAGCAGCAAGTAACTAGTAGATCCAGGGATATAAGGAGGGGGTGGTGAATGAAACAATGCTTCATATACACAACTGATTACAACTCATGCCACACTCTGCCAGTAAAAGCTTTGAATGGAGGCCCCTGTCAGTGAACAACTGGGACCAAGCAAAGGTGGAGCGGGAACACTTTCATGGCGCGACACTTTTGTCAGACTCAAATGTTAGTATTTCTTTGAGGGTAAATAGATGGGAAGTAACAATACAAATGGCTTTCTGTTCCATTTATGAATCAGACTCCTTTAATGGATTTCATTCCATCATTGCTGATGGCCAACTGACGGCAAAGATTGAACTGAGATCAAAAGGGTCTGGCACTTGGAGAAACCTTTTTATCTTGGCTTTATGCTGAAAGTATTTAACTGTAATAAGAACTAAACTACTGAAGTTTTTATAATATGAAACTCTATTATACTTGTGTTCATTATAATACAGCCAAGTGGTGAATCACCTCAAGTGCCTTTGATCAGATCAACATTATGGTCAGTTGGGTACTGTGCCATTGATGTATGAGACTGATGATTCAGCAGTTAAAGTCTTAACTATGAAACACCATAGTAAAATAGTTTAAAGGTACAAATAAACATGGGATGTTATGGGGACAACAGGAGAATAAAAATGGAAAATTTAACAATTTAGACATATACAAAAAGACAAAGGTGAGTCACACTCCAGTTGGCTCTAGCCTAGGCCACAGACAGGTAAACAACAGGAAACAACACAGAAAAGTCTGTAAACGTGACTGTGTGGAAGGGACACTGACCTATTTGTGCTGTCAAAAATTAGGTTTACTTCTGTTGACTCTTTACTCATATTACTCACATAATAAAAATGTCTCTATGTAATAAATGGATGTGTCACTGTTTATATACACATCTTTTGCATGTCCTGGTCATCTCTTCAAAGTCATCCTTTATTCAACGTGCATGGAAAAAAAAATCATTAACCAATAATCTCATAGCATGCCCCCCCACCACCACAACAGCCAAACAATCATCCAGCAAAAACACAAGTTTTCATGGAGCCCATCCACAAGTCTCAGTTACGGTAGATGGTTAATCCTCTGCACACAACCCTTCACACGTTCCTCTCATGTTAATACAAGTGGACAGAATTTAGCATTTACGGTCTTTAGCCACATAATTTTGTCCATTCTTATAGATGACAATACATGACATGGTTTCACGGCTCACATGGGAAAAAGAGAGAGTGATGATTTTTGATTACTATAAACTTCCATTACTTGCTATAATTTTCCAGTGCAAAATTAACAACTCGGACATGAAACATGTCTCAGCTGATCAACTATATTTGAGATAAGGGAGAAACTATAGGCTTAAAGCAACGATTAAACAAGATTTCTAGAGATGACCAGGACAAAAATGTGCATTTTTTTCTCGGCTAACATTTGGAGTAAATGGTCTAATTTCATCACCAAACTATCAATTTTAATACATTTAAATGGTGCTATCCATAATCTATAAACCAGCTAAATAAACAAAACAAAGCTATAATCTTCCGAAAATTAGCAATAAAAATGAAAACTTTCCACCAATACACCTGCACACATTTCATCTTTAGCAGCACCCCCAAACTCACCAGCTTCAGAAAGGTCACGCAGGGAGCTACTGAGCGCGCTCCTCTTCAGCCCCTCTCCCATAGCATATGTGTCGTCCAGGCTGGTCCGGCTCATGGTCCCATTGCCCGCCTCTTTCTTCAGGCCTGACATGCTCTGAGACATGCTGGGTCTGACTACACCTTTCTGCTTCTCCAGCTCAGCTACAGGCATGAAAATATGCATACGGTTAGATATACCTGACTTCACGTACACTTTTGGCACTTGCTTTTTATTGTACTTAAGTAAGAAAAGTAAAATATATTCTTCTAACATTTCTGGTCAGTTTCTCCAGTCTTCAGTCGGAAAAATGGGAAGATTATTCAGTATCTGATTTAAAAGGACCACAGCATTGCCTTTCATTCTGAAAGCTCGTCCGAGTTGCCCTAGTAAAAGCTAAGCTATGATGGAAAATTCTGATTTTAGAGAAAGAGGTGTTTTAGGATTGGTTTGATATATTTGTGAATGTGAATCATATTCTTTCACATATTATGTCATACCACATTCTGTAATAAAGTAGCAGAATAATTAGAAATTAAGTACAGTAATAAATTACATGTAGTTTGTTCTTGTCCACCACTGGCAAATGGTTCCTTGGGTTACACTTGTGTAAAATGGACCCCTTATAGCCCACACCACAACACGCAGTGTGAACAGTGTGAAATAATTTTCTGTATTTAACCCATTCATCAAGAAAAGCAGTGGTGCAGCCACCCATGCAGCATCCAGGGAACAATGTGTGGGGATGGTACCTTACTCAAGGGTACCTCAGTGATGCCACTAGCAGTAATGGGATTTAACTCGCTAACCACAAAGCCACCAGCTGCCTTGAGATTTCATGATCGAAAAGCTGAGATTTCATGATCTGAATTGCTTCCTAGTTCATAGTAATCAATACAGATTACTGTGTGGGAAGAGATTTATTGTTTTTGTTCCTGCAGTACCACCCACCTTTGTCCTTGGGGGCACTATAGTAAAACTGACCTGAACTTTGACACCTCTTGCTACCTAACTAAACTAAAGCTGTGTTTTGGACAGAAAACTCCAAGGCCCCCATGGAGGCTGTTTTTAGAAAGCCTTGGTTACATCAATACTGTGTGTCTACAGCACAGCTTCTCTCTGCTCATATCAAAACCAGTCATCACACTGCTGCTAAATTCACCCCTGAGTCTCCAATAGAGCTCCACAGAAAACAGTTTCTTTTTATTTCTGCATTAATGGGGGATTTTTCCAGTATATTAAAAGCAACTTTTTTGACCGAGTTATCCTAATACTGTGGCACAATCTAATAATTATAAATAACAATGTCAAATCAAGGGTTGTTGCAAGAACCCAAAACACCTAGTCTTTGTAAAAGTCATATTAATGTTTTACAGAAAGAACACATCATACTCTTCAACAGACGATAATCATGATTAGCTCAATAAATGTATTTTTTTTCTTCTTCTTCTTATTATTATTATTATTTAGAAACATAAAATGATGCACTCTACTCTGAAATATCAAATCTCAATAATCTGTGAATTTTGTGACTTGATGATCATTAATGAAGTTAAACTTTTTGAGGGTTTACATGACCTGTATGTGAAAGTGACCATTTGTCATACATGAACACACCACAGCACACAGTGTGAACAGCATGAAATTCTTCCTCTGCATTTAACCCATTCACCAAGTGAAGCAGGGGGCAGCTACGAACACAGCACCCGGGAAGCAGTGTGTGGGGACGGTACCTTGCTCAGGGTACCTCAGCGCTGCCTAGCGGTCTTGGGAATTGAACCTGGACTTTCTGGTTGCAGGGCGAATGCCCTAACCACTAGGCTACCAGCTGTGTATGTGTGTATGTGTGTGTCTGTTTGGGAGTATAGGAGAAATTTTGGCTGCCTACACTCTATCCGGTACTTTTCCATTTCCTGAACTTCAGCGATGGACTCCCGCAAGTCGTCTGTGAACTTCTTGCGGTCCTGAGGGTTTGGAGCGTTAAAACTGATGAGGACCTTTACATCAGCACCTGGAATGGCTGAGGTGAGCCGAATTCCATTTGGGTAATCTAAAGGTACAAGCGCAGAAGGTTACTTAAAAGAAAAAATGTAATTAAAATGCTGAAAATAAGTGAACAGCCACCAATGAATCTCATGCAAATGAGAACAAGCTAAATGTTTTATTCGACATTTCAATACAAAATATAGGTTTATCCTGTATGGGTTCTATAGTTAACATGATCCACGAATGAGACCAACAGAAAGCAAGCCAAAAGAAGTTAGGTTACAGTGTACACCCTTGTGTTGTGAGGCCTTGCATTTACAGATTTAAGCAGATTCTGCTGCACTATAAAGGCTCATGTTACTTACACTGGTTCTCAAACAGCAGCACTTGCATTCCGTACAGGGAGAAGGACTGCCTGAAGCTGTACGTCACTGAGTTTTTCTTCTTCTGGAAGATTTTAGTTACCTTCAAAGCCAAATAAGACCAGAAAAGAGTCAACTGGATGGGCCTTGCCAAAGCTCTGCAGCATTCACTGCAGCTGTACTATAGTCTGCCTGGGGCCTGGAGAAATACACTGGAAATGAACTTGGTTCAAAAGTGTATTCCATAAAATCAGTGCATCACTGATAGACATGTTTTTGTGTTTTTTTAAATAGTTTTTTAAAAATAATTCTCACCACCAAGAGATCATTAAAGAGGAAAATCTCTCGCTGATGTAAGCCGAGTTTCTGCAGCTTGTTGGGATCTGGCACTTCAAACAGACGGCAATAACACACCAGCCTGCGATGGGGCAGGGACAAAACCTATGGCACAAACATACACACAAACACACAGTGTTAGAACAAATATATACATATGGATATATATGGATATATACAGTATATATACTGTACATATATATATATATATTAGGGCTGTCAGTAGATTAAAATATTTAATCGCGATTAATCTCATTAATCTCAATTTATCTTTATTTGTGACAACGGAGGAATAACACTGTAAAAAAAGACTGTAAACAAATACGGGGATTTTTAACCACAGTGTTCTCACAGTCACACAGCTGAAGTTCAAATATTTCTGTAAAACATTAATGTAATCAAATCAAATATAAAACCAAAGCTATTTGCCACTGCAGGGCGTTCACGTTTTATCTAGCT
>JBBPDE010000134.1:25204848-25225550 GCA_037974605.1 Nannopetersius ansorgii
CTGGTAAAGACAGTCCCAGTCCGCCCCTGCGCGCGTTACTGCGGTGAAAGCACCGACTTTCAAAATAAAAGGATTTTTAAAACCTGCGTTAACGTGTGATAAAATAATTGTCGGCGTTGAGTAAATAATACGATAATGCATTAACTTTCCCAGCCCTAATATATATATACACACAGTAACCCCCAACATATATGTTGATCAGCAGTTGCGATTTCAGTCTCACAGGGATTTTTTCTGAGAACCAATAATTTTTCGCGGAACCCCCTGCAGATGCAGGGAAAAGGCAGATATCCTCTGCATTTTTTTTGCTTTTGTGACATACATTGTACATGAGGATGAGGGAGTGTGGTGGATGAGGCCCAGTCACAGCTTTATTCAATTAAATTAAAGTGTTTTGGGAGCATATTTGGAGTTTACACTATGAATTTTCAGACTTTTTCTCTTTTACCACAACACAACAATGTGTTTTTTCACTATACGCGGGTACTCTGAACGTAAACCCGCGAAATGTACATGTCCCATATACACATACACATATCTATTTTTATAGTGTAAACCCTATATACCCCCAAGTGCATGCCCAAATCACACTAATTTCATTTAAAACTCAGTTTAATACAATGTAAAGGTAAACCTGTATTCGTACTGTACAGTTTAAAGTGAACTTCTGTCTTCCGTAGTGCTAGAATGCAAAATACCGATATTACTTCTGTATAGACTGTACTGTAATTCATGCAAGAGTGTTTTCTTTGGTATGCGCTGTTGTTTTTTTTTGGTATAAGCAGGTAAATACAGTTATAATTTAATTTAATTTACAGTAATGAAACTACAGAGCTTTTAGAAAAACAAAACGAAAACCACAAGAACACTCAGAGAAACACTCGAGATGCTCCATGTGGGAAACTGTTCTGATGGGGGAATGCTGGACTGCAGTTGCCAGAGATGTGTCACAGAGAAGCAGTCAATCAACAACAAGGAGAAATGAATAACGTCCTCGGTTATATTTTATATTAAAATCTAGCTGAATTGATGTTAACACTTATGTAACAAAATCAGGAAATTACATTTTCATTACATTATATATTGCCGGTTTCCGCAAACAACTATTAATTTAGTTCTAAAAAAATATACGAATGACTGCTTTTTTGGATGGATGGATGGATGGATGGATGGATGGATTGATGGATGGAAGCTGTAAATGCCTATCTGCTCAACTCGCTTAATGTAAATAATGATCTTTTCAAACAGGCCCAGCAGATAGTGTATAAATACTGCAAGTGGTCAGTAAAAAGTGCCTTAACCAAGATTACTGCGGAGGCTAGTAACCAAATGACCTCAGAGGCTGCAACAAGCTTATGTCAGCTTGTGCTGTGTAAACAAGGCAATACCCTGCGGACTTGGAATTTATTGTTATTGACCCAGTCCAGAGAGTCCACAGCCAGGCGGACTACACAGTTAACACTGTCTCCCAGGCACAGCATGCCAGCACACTGTCACTGTTATATCAGAACTATGTTCTTTATGTTATATGAACATTTCATGATGAAAACCCAAAATTAGAAAGTAACTATGTCAGCATAGTGCATGAAAATAAGTTACTGAATTTGTTATTAGTTATTTTTTTTATTACTTAATCCTTACTAGGGTCGCAGGTACAGTAAGCCTATTCTGGGCTTATGGACGCGAGGTGGGGATTCACCACAGGCGGGGCACCGGCCCATAGCTATACTCACACCATTCATTCACACAGTCACACCTACAGTCAATTTAGAATCCACAATTCACGTGATGCGCATGTCTTTATATTGTGGGAGAAACCGAAGACCCTGGAGAAAACCCACCATGAGGAGAACATGCAAACTCCACACACACAATGTTTTATAAAACAACTATCTAGGTATATGTAAGTATACTTATAGCACAGTCTTAGGCAAAAGTGCACCCCCCATGATACATGTTTTTTTGCTTTTCGGATTGCAAATAAGCAGTAAGTTTTGTCATTTGCTAGGAAAGAATATAACATTTGTACATATCACATTTTATTTCTGTTCATTTGTGTTTATGGTTCATATTTTACCAATATATTAAATTCAGCAGCCACTCTGCTCTAAATGTCTAGACGTTATAAGTACTTGTTTTCACTGTAGTTTGACCAGGGGTGCTCAACTCTTGCCTAAGACTAACTATTTCGTTTCTGTTTTGGACACATGAGCAGACAAGACATACTGCAGACTTTGGTCCAGGCTTGAGGTTCCCATTTCTATACCATTATATAGTACTATACTTTAGAAATAGGTTCCTTACCAATGGCCACAGAACACATTTGCACCAGCAAAACAGGTTTGCATTACTACACCACATCCCACAACATATACAGTAAGTGAAGGACACTAAAGTGCACTTACACATCCAAGGCCATGATGAAGTGAACCGATCTGCAAACAGAGAGAAAGGAAAATTGGAGATGTTTGTATACAGACACTCAGAAATGAAGCGGCATAACAATGCCTGGCATACCATTAGTAAACAGGTAAGCAATATTGTGTCCCCTGATGACAACCACTCCCTCGCTCTGCACTGAACTAAGTGTAAAATGTGAGCAATGCAAACCTTATGGCAACTTTACAAAATCACCACAAATCATAATGACTGGCTGTTTTGTGTTTGTTTGCTCAGCAGCTGTTAAGCTAACTACGCAAATAGGGCTTACACTTTAACAGAGACAGACCAATCAAAATGCCAAATAGGATTTATTGTTGTTTTTTACATATAGGGCCTGCCTTTTCACTTAATGTTAGCTTAATGTCATGATCATTTCTGAGCATTTGTAAGGGTCAGGGGGGTTATGTGGGTGGATGGCCAGTAGGGGTCATCCTCATTTCTGTTTAGTTGTGTGTGGGGTTAAGCTGGGGCTTAACCCCACACACAAGCACGTGTGTTTTGTGATTGGTGGGACTGTGTTAAAAGAAACTGAAAAGTATATAAGTTCAGTCTAGGTGGACGTGGGTTGTCGGTCCACCATTACGCATAGTGAAAAGCGTTCTACCTGTTCCTTTCTTTAAAGAGTTTGGGTTGGCAATCGTGCCAGTTTCTGTTATACTCTAACAATAAAAAGTGGAACGAGAAAATGGAAGCCTGCATCTGTGCCTGGGAACAAGGGGGGAAACGTAACAGCATTATGATAAATACTGTAGTGCCTTTATATTTACCATTAGTACATTGTTTACTAGGTTGGTCTACTGGTCTACTGGGGATCAGATAACCCACCTGGAGATATTACAACCCATTTACAACCTTCATAGACATTCTTGTGCAGTTTCCTCATTGTAACCTTTGGGTTTATGCTCCATTCTGGAATATAAAGTCTTGGTGTATTTTTATAGCATGATGTCACTTACCGGCTTCTTGCCCACGATGAGTTTCTCCACCTTCTGCACCTGAGACACATGATCTTCATTGGTCTTGAGTTCTTTCTGACGGATCCGTTCATAGATGCCGATCAGCATCTCACGAGGGATGTCCTCACCATCATCGACCCCTAAATTACACACACACACACACACACACACACACACACACACACACACACACACACAGAGTAAGCAGAGGCATTTGTTTCTTTCCATTAGCCTAAACAAGAGTAACTTTATGTTCCCTGCAACTTTCCTGCTTAAATGAGCCCAGTTATGTAAAATTCCCCCAATGTGTGCATCCTTAATGACTTAACGGATTAAAATGGAACTGCTCTTTCAACCTTTACAAAAAAGCTTTTAATGACTTTGACTAATTTATTAAGCAACACTGTGTTTCTGAAACTGCAGCAACTTTTAGGAACAAGCAGTAAAATGATTGGATGATTGTTAACAGTTTTAGCATAATCCAACAATTCTTTTCTTCCCTCACCCACCTCGAAGGTTCTTTACAAAGTCTTCTAGTTTCATCTTGCGCTCTGGCTTAACGTTGGGGCTGTACATGTCTGTGTTGAGGAGGATGATGGCAAAGGCCAGGATGAAGATAGTATCCGGGTTTCGGAACTGCCGCACCACTCCTGGGTTGCAGATGCAGTAGCGCTGGCTGATAAGAAAACATGGGGCAGAACAATCTTAGGATTCTAGTACATATCAAGGCCATATCAGTAGACTAAGCTCCTGAACGATAAATGAAAAAAGAACATTTGTTTCGCTATAGAGACTTGAGGAAATGGAGATTGAGCAGACTAAGGTATCCTCACCTGAAAGCCTCGATTAAGCGCTCAACCTTCTGGGCTTCTCCTTGGACCCTGATGTGTGCCTGGAATTTCCTGAGAGCTTCGTCCAGTTCCATCCCTGAAAAGTCCATCTCGTCCACCACACAGCTGGAAAAAATACACCAACATTTCAGAGGTCAAGTAATGCAATAACTTGATTTTGAGGTCAAAACAATTGGCACATTTTCACTGGCAGAAGGAACCATGCCATACTGCAAACAAATGTTTTTCCATTTCAAATAAAGCCAAACCAAACCAAACCGAAGTTGTACCGTATAGCAGAGCTGAAAGTGGGCCACAGCTGAGCTGACTGCGTCACTACTTTCTAAATGGTCGAAATGTTGTTATCACAAAATGGAAAGAAACCAATGGGTTTTGTTTTTACTGTTCAAAAAAACAACAATGGAGATACAAACTAACAACTGGGAAGCTGACAAAGGAGAAGCACTACAGTCTGAAGTTACATTTCCGTGGGAGTTTTCTACAACAAATTTATCTTTAACGCTGTGAGAAACGTGAAGGTGAACCAGGCCATTGCTCACAAGCTCGGCTGTCATCACACAGCTAAGGAATGCCAATAATAAAAGACCAGAATTACAAAGGCCACAGAAAAAAACCTTCTGCTGGTTGGAATCTATGGACGTGGCTTTGGGACAATAACTGTACATAAACATACAGTTTAGGTACAGCACGGTTCCTGTATACCTATGGAAAAGTGTCTTGAGTACCAGTTGACAAAAAAAAGGGTAATTCAGACAACAATGATCAAGTGTCAATTAGAGTTTTTACTTTTAGGGTATATGATGAATGACTAATAGACTGTGTGTGAAATCTATATAGCATGGAAAGTGTGTATGAACAGCTGCCAGCTTAAGAGATGACTTCATTTTAAGAGTAGGCTGGACTTAATTAGCCAGGCTCTATTTGAGCTGATAAAGAGGGAATCTGTACAGACATGCAGCAATCCACAGAGGACCTAACTAGACTGCTTTCTCAGACGCTGCCCTAATTGATATTATCTGAAGAGACATTGCAATGAGGACACAGGAGGCACTTGTTCAAGGATTAAGATTTTAAAGGCATCAAGTCAATTTATTGTCAGTCAATACACCAAATTTTTGGTGAACTCTCATGAAGAACACAGTATACCAGCAAGCACTCACTAACTCACTACAAAAAGGTCAGTCTGGCAGAAGCGTTCTCAGAAAGTGGCCAACAGACAAGACAGGTGTATATAACAAACCAGAGGTGAAAATACTTAAGGGACTCCTTTTAAGTATTATTATATTATTATTTATATTAACTATAGTCTTACCCAATAACTCCAAGAGAAAAAAACACTTTTAACTCCTAACACTTTGAATGAAAATGAAAACAAACACTCACTCCAGGACATCCCTGTTGAACTGTTTCTGTCGGTTCCCCAGGAACTCGCCAATCATCTGACGACTCAGCCCCTTCCTCTGAAGCAGAAAGTGGGCCACGCCTACAGGCGTGTCCGGAACGAAGCCTCTCTCGGTCAGGTACTGAATGCCTTTCTCCGGCTTTCTGAAAGTGGATCAACACAGCTGTTCACTTTGCTCCATGTGACAAGCTCTGATATGTGTCTGTATGAAACTACATATAAAGAAAATACGATAGAACCTTTCAGGTGGAGCCTAAACTATGGGTTCCTACCTCTAAGAACACCCATTAAGTAGCATCATTCCAAAGAAAGCAACCAAGTATTGTTCAAATGAGTTTAAAATTATAAAGTACATCTGATCTATGCATATTTTACCAAATATATAATTCATAATTTATTCTTACTTGACACAATTTCAACCTCTGTTCATACCACAGAATTAAACAGACTGTTTCTGTTCCTGTGCCTTTAAGACTGACATATGTATATGACCTCTTTTCTGATTGGCTGCCCTGATCTGCAGACCCCCTTTAAAACTACTCTCAGTGGGTTGATTTTTCAGTTATGTCTCTCTCTTTCAAAGAAGGGCATCAATGAAGAGCTTTGGCCTCCATATTGTTTTACTTGCTGTTAACAAATGCATTGAAGCTGATTTTTGGACCTTTTTGGACCTACGGGTGACAGTGCCTCCAACAGGTCATAATAAATACAAGAATTGGCTATAATGAAGCTGATTTACCTCTATTCCAAGCGGCATATTTCCATAATGTCTGTGATTCTGTGTCAAATGTGCTGTGACATACGTATTGTAGCGATATGCCCATGATCTGGGCTAATTTTTTAAGCCCAAGGTGTCCAACTTTGTCTTCTTGCAATCAGCAGTCACTTATAGTTTTGAATGTTAAGGAAATTTAAAAAGGCATTTCACCACAAGTATTGATTTGCATTGCTTCAAGCATCTTAAAACTTCCACACAATGTAAATGGCACATTTTTCCAAACTCTATTGTAATAATCCTAATTTCTATTAGCACCCTTATGTTATATTATTGGGTGGATGATGACGGTGGTTATATAGCAGCTGTAAATGGAGAATTTAAGCTTAAACTTGCTTGTAACAGACACTCAGAAAAGAGTGCCACACACTCTTCCAATAATGATTTGAACTTACTAATGTCACTGCTGAAGACAGAACGGATACACTATGAAATCCCTTTTTTCAAAAACAACAACAGAGTTTGGACACACCTTAGAGTGTATACTTTATCATCATAGCGTTGCAGTTCATTAATAGACCGTTTATCCCATCTGAAACAAATCAGCTATGTTGTGACAAGGAAGGGTCTCCGTATTGTTCCGAATTTTATTATGTATTATTGTATATTATTATATATTGCATACTATAATACCTGCATCATATAGTTTCATACTGTATCACTGCATTAAAACTAATATTATCTTAGAGGGTAAGATATTAGCCTCTGGCTACAATTTTAGACCAGGACACTATAAAATTCAATTCAATTGTTGAACTTTTGGAATTTCAAATGTTTAGATAAAATCAAAATGACTGCAACAATATTTAAACCTAAGTCACACTTTCAGACACTCATTATTGCTATATCGAAAAATGTCATGCCAGTTGTAAAATCCCTACCTATGTAGAAGATCATTATAGAACTGTTCCATATGAACCATGTACTTTTGAAGTCTTCATTATAGTTATAAAATGTAGAAATTAAAATAAAAAATGTTCTATTGCACAATGGTTGAGTTTGGTCTTTGGTAGCAAATATGTTTAAGTTTCAGTAATAAAATAAAATGTCCTGTGGCAAATCTCAATTCCAGATAAGGATTTCTTCCACTGAATTGAACAAGATTGTTTCTCAGATAATAAAAAGATTAAAAGACTGGCAGCAGCAAAACACCATGACTACTTTTTCTGCCAGTGCAAACATGTTCCTCAGATTTTGCCTGTTAACATGCAAGTTATTTCTGGCAAATTTCACATGCACTGAATGAAGGAGATGCAACTTCAGGCAGGTCCTCTGATCTCCACAGCTGATAAAATCATTATTTTTCCATACTTACTATGCAGTTCTATTGTGCAGTACGTTAAAAATAATGGACGTAAACCTCTCTTTTTTGATGCAAGGGTGGGGGCATATCTCAAATACGTGGAGGACATACAAAAATCTGACAGAGATGCACACAGAATTTTGTACCTGGTCAAAAGACGCTTTGTTGATTTTCTATGTGAAAATAATGTTGCATCTTCTACGGAGACACAGACATTACTGCACCTTTTAGGGCACAATTATTGTGTATTTTCTGGCTGAATTTAACATATTAAAATAAAACATAAAATGTAGCCTGTGCAATATGGGAACATTTTATGTTTTATGTCGCTTTTTCCAATGTGTTAAACAGACACTTTTGATTGTGTCCTCAGCAGAGGATGTACTTATTTTCACTTCCAATCAACAAATCATGCCATACTAAACATTAAATTTGTTATATACGCCACATACACCTTCCTTGTTATAAGAAAACGTTGTCAAAAACTGGCCTTCATAACACTAGCAACCATTAAAAATAATATTTCTGAGTACATCAAAATGCTAAACCAACAAATATAAACCAATCCATATAATTCCCACTTGGAGAGTTTATCACACTAATTAGTAACGAATTAACAGAACCAAAAGAGCATTTCTACACCAGAAACAGATGAAGTCCTGAGCAAAGGCACATATAGATCCAGCAGAATACATACTTGTTGAAAAGGTTGAGACCTATGCGGTAGTAGCGTTTGCGGATGATGTCATTGCTGAAGGCTGGCGAGTCCCAGCTGTTGCGCGTCTCTTTGTGGTACGTCTGCTTGCTGAGTGTCTGCTCCCTCACGCTGTCCCGGGACGACGACTCAGAGCTGCAGTTGATGGTGTCAGTTGAGTTCGAAGTGCTATTGATGCTGTCATTATCCCCATCTGAAAAGTCTGATTCCGACTTACTCTGTCGGTTCCCATTAATGGCTAGGTGGCTCTCAAGCTGCCGATGCCTATGCCGGATTGGCTCCTCATCCCGAGAGAGGGACGGGCCTCTAGGAGGTAGACCATGCGCTATGTGTTTGGGGCTGGCCTGTGGTCCGGCCACGGTCCGCTCATAAACGTTCTGTCTCTTTACTGAGTCGATCTCGGAGCGGTCACTCATGTCTGCGGAGCTGTCACTGGGTGGTTCGATGGTAAGCAGCGGCAGATGGTCCATACGAAGTCTCGGTTCCTGACACTCCAATGAAGGCGTGCTCCGGCAGCTGGTGTCAGTGTCCACTTTGTCCTCCTTGTTGTCCATGGACCAGTATTCCTGCGAAGAGTTGACAGACTGGGCACGCTGGTCAGACTCGGTGCTGGATGCTGGGTCTGCAGAGTGGTGTGTAAGGTGGATAGGGGGAGAAAGGTCCTCCTCGTCGATGAAGAGTGTCACATCGCTGTAAGAAGCCATCATCTCATCAAGCTTGCGTCGGTCAGCTCCATGAGCAGGTTTCACCTTGTAGGGCAACTTCCCTTGCATGTCCTGAACCTGCTCTGGCTGTTCCTCCTCTTCATGCAAACTCCGACAATTTAGGGCATCATCAATAGATTCTGCTAGTGATTTAACCTGCCTAGAGAAAGCATCTTCAAGCTCCGTAATAGCATCACTGAGGTCGTTCTGAGCTGAAGGTGCAGCCACGCGCACGGGGACTATGTCCCCACTCTGAGTTTGCACCATGGTTCCCATTTGACTGCCCTCATCGGTCAGGGACACCTGCTTGCCCTCGAAAAATGAGCTGTGGACTTTCTCAGGTCCCTCAAAGGAAAACTGCATCCTCATGTTGGACAGAACGATGCGCCGCGACATGCGGTTCTCTGACATGGAACTCCTGAGACGCTCAAAGTTCTTGTTCATTTGGTACTGGCGGAAGGCCGTCTGAATGGTGCGAGCGGCATGACGGCTGATGAAACGCCCACCATATTTCCTCTCTAGCATCTCCACCTGAGAGACCCAACAAGAAATTAGCAACGTGGCGTCAGAAAGTAGACTATATATTTACACATATGATATATTTACACAGCCCATTTGGGCTGATGCCACACAGGAAAGGCTTTCCTAAAGAGCCATTTAATAGAAGATCCTGACCCCAGTCCTGCTGAACCCACTCTATGCATCTCTTTTGATTTGTCTGATCCAGCACATTTGATTAAATAATAAATGAGCTTCTTGTGAACTTGGCCAAATGTATAGAGTTGGAATAACACAAATGTGCAGAGAATGGGGTTGTGAGGGTGCGCATCATGAGGATACCTCTTCTGTAGGTATCCATCGGCATTATTCCAAATGACCGGTTTGGCAGCTTTTTATATTTGTTTTAGAGATTACACAATGTAACATTTTCCTCTCTGGTACTGATACTGAAACCTGAGCAATGCCTGATGCTGTTTTTTTTTAAAATACAAACCTATTTATTTGAAAAGACTATTTCCACCTAAACCTGTGTTATGTGTATATATTTTGCATATATTTCTTAGTACATAACATCTGTCTTTATTTACACTCAAAGTCTAATAAGCCATTTTAATCAGCACAGTTATATGCCAGTAAATGGCACTAATCTGTTTTCTCATCATCTGTTCCTGTACCTGCTTGTCCTGTAGATCAGTGGAGAGCTCATAGCTCTCAGAGAGTGACCGCGAGCGCTTGATGGCCTCCTCCTCAGCTTGCTTGCGAAGAATGGACTGCGAGTGTTGGAGTTTAGGCCTCCGCGGGCGCTGAGGGCCAGGCTGGGCAGTCTGGCCGAACCCCGAGCCGTCAAACGTGTCGGGGCTGATGGAGGAACTGTGGGTCAGGGGGCCATAGCCTGTCCCACGGTCCAGAGAAGGGGTCGGCTCACTGCTCTGCACTTCCCCCTCCACACTGTAAAACACAGACAGACCAGCAAATTAATTAAATAATGATGAGAAATAAGGCAAAAAACCCACAGAAACTAAACACCCTCAAAAGCAAAAAAAGGTGTAACACACTGAAGTACACTGTAATCTGGGACTCTTTCCATGAAACGGGAAATAAGGTTTATGTGGCCGAACAAACGGACATATTTCCTTAATTAACCAAAAGTGCAACAGTGAGAAGAAGGGGATGGAAACTACAGGTCACAGCATTGCACCACAGAGTAAGTAAGTAGAAAATATCAATAATGGAAAATATCAGCAGAGGCAATACATCAGAATTATATTAATTCTATAAAGTCAAAACACTTCAATAAACATGAAAAATACTGATTGTCATTTAAAGAAGTTTGCAAAAACTTCAAAAACTCAAAACATGAAATGTGCCAAAGCTTTTCCACAGGCTTCAACAAGTTCAAATATTATGGTATAAAATAGTAGATTAAAATAGTAGATTAAAATCTGAGTGAAGATCTGTTTTCACTTAGAAATTACATTACATTACATTACATTAAATTACATGTGCAATTACAGCTGTTAGAATTAGGATATAACTGAACAATATGCAAAGTGGATTCATTCAGACCAGCAGTCAGAGATCCAGCAGGTACTCGAAGCAGGTACTCGAAAGACCAACGACGCAGTGTTAGGTCACCTTAAAACCCCTGAGCTTCTGGCAACAGCACCTTCCTGACTACGCTGATATAAAGCTCAACTCACTCATTCTTCTTCTCCACAACCCGTCTTCCAAGGAAAGGGCTCCTATTCCCAATGAACTCCCAACTTTTCCTCCAAATCTTATCGACCATCATGAAGAGTAAAAACAAAAAGAAGCTCAAAGTGCAACACAGACAAAGTCTGCTCTGTTGAAAGCGGACCGAGGACCAATCATTTACCCAGAACACCACATCATGTGCATGCTGTTGCTCAGAACCACGGGTTTGTGGTTACAGAAATCAACAGTCGTGTTTGGATAAAAAGACCACGAAAGAACACATTTCCTAACAAGTTGTGACAGCATGTTCGAGGCTGTCGTATGCCGGACTGGTGAACGGCTGGCAGGAGCAGAACAGGTCTGAACAGCAGCTCCGTCCGTGCTTGTGTAAACAAGGAACTTTCACTTTGTACAGGAGGCACTTTCACCTCACATGTACTAGGTCATTCTGACGCAGTGGGCGAGTCTTGTTGAGCGATTGGTGGGGAGATTGGGGGTATTCAACAAAATCTAACTTAAGACGGCTTCCAGAGGATCAAGCAGGTGATTCGTATACTGTAGTTGGAACACTTTTATCTAGGCACTTTGCAGCCGGATGTAGTAAAACATTTGTCCCCATTTCTTTTGGGGCAGCTAGTGGTCTAGTGGTTGGGGAAGTGCCCCTGCAATCAAAAGGCTGTGGGTTGAAATCCTAAGATTGTTAGTGGCAACACTGAGGTCCCCATACACTGCTCCCCGGGTGCCCCTCGTTGGTGGCAGTCCACTTCTTCACTTGGTGAACGGGTTAAATGCAGAGAAAGAATTTCACACTGTTCACACTGTGTGTTGTGGTGTGACTATCACTTTTTTAATGTTATCTTCTCAGTATGCCAAAGACAGGACAGTTCAACAGGCATAACTGTATTTTTGCACCAACAAGGTGACCCAAAGCAAAATCTAAAGAAATGAGGGGTGGCTCAAGACTTTTGCACAATACTGTAATTATATACCATTAATTTGACAATGTGAAAATATATGACATTGTTATCATTATTGCCTAAAGTAAGTGACCTGAATGATGAGTGTTTTTGGAATATGGCCAACTTTACATGCGCAGAAGTCTGGGCGCCTGTAATTAAATGACAGTTTTGAATTAAAATTAGTACATATCCGCTATAGAATACACACTGAAATGTGACATTTTTTGCAAATGTACATTTATTTAACGAGAAAAACTTTGTAATTTATTGGAAAAGAATGTACAAATCGGAATCCAGTAAATGCAGTGCGTGCCCCACTGTGTTACTCTGACACATCATAACATAATATACATTAACATTATTTACTTTGAATCCCAGAGAAGGATATTCAGATACATTGCAATCAGATTTAATAAATGTAATGGGCCTTTACCCATTGCAAACACACACTATACCAAGTGACCTTGGTTCTAGTGACCTTGGTATTGTGCTCTAAATCAAACAGACACTAAGCCAAAAGCCTATATACCACATATTTGCACCATACACTGACAACTGCTGCCGTTGTTGTGGCGGTGGTGGAATGGGCTACTTGTGACATGCTGAAATTCACACTTCTTGCATAATGGCTCATGGACTGAATCTCCTCCACCATCTGTTACAGCAAACTGTGACGCGTTACTCCCTCCCACCTCTACGGCAATTCCACCTAGCAGGCTGTTTGAAATGGTAGACATCCATATAGGCCATGTACAACCATAACACTCACAAGGGCAGTGAAAAAGTGAAGGAAAGAGAGGAAGAGTTATGCAGGACTGATGCTCATATGACCTTCACCTAGAGTGGGGAGAAAAGGAACGAAACTTGTATTTTTTTTTTACTATTCAAATGATAATGATATGACAATTATGTACAATTCTTGCTGCTACTTCTACTACTGCTATACTACTACTACTACTACTACTGACATGCTACTACTGCTACTACTACTACCACCGCTATACTACTACTACTACTACTGCTGCTATACTACAACTACTGCTACTACTACTACCGCTATACTACTACTACTACTATTACTGACATACTACTACTACTGCTACTACTATACTACTACTGCTACTACTATACTACTACTGCTACTACTATACTACTACTGCTACTACTATTGCTATACTTATACTACTGCTACGGCTACTGCTACTACTACTGTTATGCTACTACTACTGCTACTGCCACTGCTATTGCACTACAACTACTGCTATACGACTGCTACTACTACTGACATGCTACTACTGCTACTGCTATACTACTACTACTGCTACTACTACTGCTATACTACAACTACTGCTGCTACTACTACTACTGCTATACTACTACCACTACTATTACTGACATACTGCTACTACTATACTACTACTACTGCTACTACTACTACTATTGCTATACTTATACTACTACTACTACTACTACTACTACTACTACTACTACTACTACTACTACTGCTGCTGCTGCTACTGCCACTGCTGTTGCACTACAACTACTGCTACGCTACTACTGCTACGGCCACTGCTATTGTACTACTTCTACTACTACTTCTGCTATGCTACTATTGCTACCACTACTACTGCTATACTACTACTACTACTATTACTACTACTACTACTACTGCAACTACCACTATACTGCTACTGCAATACTACTACTGGGACTGGGGCTGCTTCAGAAAAATACACATTGAAAAGAAGGGTTTGTTGGTGCAATGCGGTAGAAGAATCGTGTTTGGTTCCCAAAAGAACCTTTCGATAAATGGTTAGAATTTCAGACAATCCTTCTTTTGCGTTTTCTCCTCACCGCCCTTCAGTACTGTTTTCACTAGCAGGCCTCTGGACTGAACAACCCGGCACACTTTGGTCTGTCAAGAAGAATTTAACTCAAGAATTTGATTTAACTGCTGCAGTTAGCTTATCTTCTCTCAAGGTTTCTTCTTTATACTATCTTAAGGTGCTCTCCTGCCATCATTGCCTTCAGCCGGCTCATAAAGAGCCCAAAACAACATTTCTATAAAGCTGCTTTGGGTTGACCCAAACAAATGAAACTGACATGCATGACTGTGGCTTTGGGCTTCTAAACATATTATATAGGTTAGTTGCATTTGGCCGGAGTGAACTAGTTCTCCACTGTGGTTTTTGTATCAAAAAAATGCTCCAGTTCATAAACCAATTTGAGCAACACAGTCATAAGCACTTTACAACAAATGGTTCAGAAAGGACCCGCATTCCTGTAGTTGGGCCACCCATCAAACTATTCTCAGCCACCAGTGGGAGTCAGACAGCCATCCACTTACAAGTACTAATAAATATAAACAAAGCTAGGTTTAAAAAAAGAATATTTTGTTTAGTTGTAAATGAACAATATTAGCACTTCGCTGTAGTCGTTGTCAGCAAGTATGAAGTAATAAGCTTTTTGCAATATTGTGGTTTTGCCCCATTTCTTTTGACAAACTATCAGCTCCACAAAGTTACCATGGTCCCTCTAATGCATTCAGAAACTCCAAACCTTTCATTAGGATTTGAAATAGATGATCGATTAGATCAGACAAGCACCTACATCTCCCCAGCCACCCTGCACTGCCACTTTTCATTTTCCTGCCATCCGGCAGGAGACTCAGGACAATACACACACGCACGACACTGTTCAGGAACAGTTTTTACCTCAGACTGTTCAACGCTCAGTAACTGTGGTCCTCTCTGTTGCACAATACATCTGTTCCTCATACTGTAATACTGTAGCACACGACACTTTACACTTACACTGCACTGACACTTACACGGCACTATCACTTTATGGTACTTTATAAAACTTAAGACTACTGCTGCTGCACTGTGTTGTCTTTCATGTCTTTCATGTCCTTTATGTCTTTATGTTCTATCTGTGAAGAGGGTGTTCAAGCAAGAATTTCATTGTGCTCTGTACACTGTACTCTGTACATATGACAATAAACTTCAACTTCAACTTCTTAGGGAAGTTTTCTGGCTGGACTTTTGATGCTATTGTCTAGTTGAAACAACCTTTCATGGCCAACAAGGCTAACTGTCCAATAATCTCTCACGGTACATCGTTCCATTGCTGTTTCCAACATTATAACATTGTCCACAGAGAAACAGGCCCATGCCATGTGGCTCCCACCTTCGCACTTCAATGTGAGTGATCATATGCACAAACGTGAACGGAATTTTTGCAATGTTCCAAAATTGTTAGAATTCATGTAAATGTATTAAAATTTTAGACACACATCTCTGACATGCAATTTTAGATATGCCCCTTGTTTCTTGCAAGTCGAATAAGCACACATATGCCTCACCTTCTCGCAAGTCAAATGAAAACACACATGTAAAGTGAGGTAAGGCCCAATCCGACACACTTCCCTAAAACTATAGAAGTCTAGAGTTACTGATTTCCATTTGGTATTTTTTTCATTTTACTTCAAAAGCCCTAGTATTGTTATTTCCTTCCTAAATAAAACCCCCCAAAGACTCTTTAGTGTTGAGAATATTACATATTTTGTTTATACATATTTTATTCAAATATATCCGTACAGGTTCCAGGTCAGACCTATTCTGTTTGTCCTAGTGTTAAAAAAACAATGACAAAAATATGAAAAAATTACTTTAATCAAAACAAGATGCAGCTGCAACTTTGTCAGGTCTGGGAACAGTGACTGTGGGCAGTCTCTGGAGACCGCCAGGGCTTTGTATATATTTCCTGAGCACACTGGGCACTAGTTAAGTTAATTATTTGTTTCAGCTGCTGGTGTGCTCAGGAGAGAGGTTTTGTATTTAAGTTCTTTAGGGACTGACAGTAGTCCACCGTCATCCAGAGTGGAGGTGTTTGTATGTTCCTCTGTCTACTTTTGACTGTGTTTGACTTTTGTTTCTGGCCCACATGTCTGTGTTTGTTTTGGTTTGCAAAATAAAGATTGGAACATGGAAGTCTGCTTTTGAGCCTGCCACCATTCATGAGACATGGGAGGGGAGCATGACAACATTTTTAAAAATGGATCTCTTTAGTGTAAATATAAACTTAAATGTACGTTTTCAGTGTTTGTATATATACACAGCAGCTTACACATATTTCTTTAAGGGCCCATATAATGGAAAATCATGTTTTTTCTCAGATTTTTGAAAAGTATAAAAAATGTGCCATGTAGTAGACCAGAGTAGCATTTGAAGTCCAAAGTCCTGTACGGGTCTAGACTGGTGACTGAAGGAATTGAGACTATGAAGACACTTGTCCCATGGTCACTGGAAAAGAATCATGTCATAATATGATGTGGTTTTTCAGTAGAGGCATGTGGGTATCTTTGGCCTAACAGCGCAAGAACAGCGGAAGAAAAATGGGCAAAAATGAGTGCAATTACTTATGCATGATTAATCTGAAAGCAAAGGGCAAAGAAAGTAATCTAGATAGAACAGATTTTGCAGATCAGTTGAGAGGGTTGACAGGTAAGGGTGAAAGGGTTGTCTGAGTGTGTGTGTGTGTGAGTGTGTGTGTGTGTGGCTGTGTGTTAGCAAAAGAGAAACCAAGAGACTCCCACAGGCAGTCTCACCTTCGCACTACGGCAAAGTCAGAAAAAGAAATTCCTTAAAGAGCAGCTGTTTGGGTGCACATGAGAGAGCATCAGTGCCATGTGTAACATCACTGCCACACACAGATTTAAAAAACGACCACCCGAAAAACCCCACACACATCTTCTAACCAATTGAACCTTCCACCAGCTGCAACATTTTAATGTATGGCTGCATACACATTCCAAAATCCTACCCTCTCTGAACGCGAATAAATCATGGGTGACCGCCAAAAATGCAAGGCAAGCATTTACAATACGAACCATTTCAATGGGATCTCTTTTGAAATGTCTCCCACCACACACGTAAAAATTCTTTCCAGATTGACTAGCTTAGCCAGTTCGACAGTGTCTAGCAATTTCAAAGACTTTTATCCATTAGGAATAAAAGGATCCCTTTGGTCATGGAAGAGACATTACAAAACTGAACAGCAAATAAGAACCAATCCACATCTCTAAAGTGAATAACAGAAAAGGGTTTTAGTAAAATATCAGGGTCTCAACAGCTCTAAGTGACTGTTGTCTCAGGTTGTCACCTCCAATAAGCAAGTCTGGTAATGCTTAACTCACTCAGTCCTACTCCTGCTCAGAATGTTATAAATTCAACGGCAAAGCAAAGAATGATTAACATGATAGGAATGTTGGGGGACCATATGCAAGCAGTGGCTCCTAAAGGGAGGAGGGGGTGTTGTGTTTCATCTCCCCGGTGAGACTGGCTGGAGGTTGCGTGCTTGTTTCCTGACAGGCTGGCAGGAGGATGTGGAGGTATGTTCAGCTGCCAGTGATTTACATAGGAGGCCAGACCGTACTGACCATGTCCATACAGCTGAGCGCTTGACCCATTTCCCCCCCTGAAAGTCACCCCTACGCTTCCTTCCAAATGCCCTTCAAACTTCTACACAAACTCTCCTCACCCTTTCCTCATAGCCTTTCCCTGAAACTTCCCTCACCCTTTTTTCCAAACATGCCTCAATCTTTTCCCTCAAGTTCCCCTCAACTTCCCTCAACATTCCACAAAAATGTCTCTCAACCTTCTCCCCAAACGTCGCACATCTTTCTCACAAAATTTCCTCAAGCTCCTTCCCCATAAAACTAAAAAAATAAAACCCAAATGTTCACCCCCAAACATCCCTCAATCTTTATGTCAAATTAGTCTCATTCTTACCCCCATATTTCCCTCAACGTTCTCCCCTTAAACCTTCCCCCAACCTTCCCGCTGAAACTTCCCTCAAACATCCCTTAAGTGTTCCTTTGGGCTCCAGACAAACAGCACTGGAGGTTAATGTATTCCATCACGAGTTGGGGAAAAATTCCAACATTCCCAGTCCAGTGAGTAAGCAGGGATAGATGGCAGGAGGCAAGGAAAGGGGGGTGGGTGGGTGGAGGGCAGGAAAAGGTCCGCTGGAGTTCTGGGAATCCAACCTGTTAATGAAGAGCAGGCCTGAGCATTGTATGTGTGTGTATGTGTGTGTGTCTGCATGTGACTGTAGTTCCCCACACACTGTGCTATCACCCTACAGTATGACAGCATCCTCAACTGGTTCACCACATGTTTCTGAAGAACACAGCAAAACAGATGTCTTTCCCCTGCTCTACAGACAATATGGAGATGTTGTATTTACTACTACTACAAAGGGAGGCAGTCTATGAAAAGGACCCCCTGGCCAATACTTTTTTTTTCCAGGACTACTCTTAGAGAAGCATTTGGAGTGACACTGGAGCGAAATTTCTTGGTCTGAATATAAGAAAGGCACTTCCTTTGATGACAAATTTTAAAGGTAAATCCAATATTGAAGGTGGATATTGTCAGGCAGGCACCTCAAAGTTTCTTTGCTAGCCACACAAGTTCAACTTTTCAATCTTTCTCACAGTCCTCCCATTTTATTTTCAGCTTATTGCCACTAATTGCATCTAACCTCTCTTTGCAAAGTTAATCACCTTTTTCAGGAGAAATGGTGAAGAAAGACCCTTTTAGCCTTTTAGCTTTCACTTTCACTATTTTCCACAACAGGGCCCATTGCAATCTACAGGCATTTTTTTGTCTTTGTTCTTATTTCTTCCATGAGTAGCATGACTAAGATGAGAACAGAAACTCTAATGCAAGATAGCAGCATGGGTGTACTTTACCTTTATATGAATACGAGCTGTCAGGATCATTAGGGATTCCAAATAGTCTTATGGTGTATTCGCATAATGGATTAGGAACTGCTGCATGAGAATGAATGAAATCACAACAGTAGAACAACACTGTGGGTTCTGACACAATTGTGAGGCTTGGAGACCATGCTGTGCTATTGAACATTACATGGGCAAATAAATAACATATTAATCGCCCCTTTAAGACACATGATTAAGCCATTTGCTGGTGTTCCAATCCAACCGTAATGCAAATAGTGCATTGCTGCTTTCAGTGACGAGCCAAGACCAGCTTGGGACAGACAGCATGGTGTAATGTAGCTGGCAAGAAGCTGGAGGAACTGGCAAGGCAAATGGCAATGGGCAGGGGAGAATGCCAGACATTATGCAATCAGCAACAGCCCCATCAAAAGGTATCATTTCCAATAAGTGCAGTTCATATCAGCATATCACAGTCAAAAACGACAGTGCTGGACGTTAAAGCTAGTTCTTGTGGGAGAGGTAGTGTTAAGGAAGCCGAAGAGATCCCCTTATGCAAGCTGTTTCCTGATCTGTTCTGGCACTGTTGAAATGTGACACTGTTGAGTCCAATATATCACAGACTAAAAAACACCTTCTGTCTGGAGGGCATCCACAGTAATGTTACTGGTGCAGTTGCCTGAAAGCTGCACAGTTTGTTATATGTACCCTAGGTTTCCTGACTATTTAATGATTTGGATCAAAATGTGTATGAAACTGCACAAACTCTGCAAAAGTCTGCTTATGTTGATAAAGAGGATCTAAGAAAGATTGTACGTTCTTCACAACATCAAGGCTGATGAATTGCTGAAACATATGTAATATTTAACAGGCTGGGCACAGACCTTTCAAAACTACACCCGATTCTGGAGAGTGGTCACTTAGATGCCTTCATGAATAAACCACAAACTCTCTTTTCAGAAATCTTTCTTTGAGTGAAGTCTGGCTCGAGGCAGCCATGCATAGCCCACCTGAACCTCTTTTAGGAACAACGCTCTGTTAACAAAGTGTCACACGCTTCTCGCTCGTTAATAATTCAGTCATTCCTTGTGCACAAGTGTGGATAGCTCGGTCCCTGGCTTTGACTGGGCGCGTGTTAGACACGTGCTGTCAAACGGCCAATGGGATGGTGCTGACCTGCTATTCCTAACTGTCCTTTCTGGTGTGGGTGGGGCAATGCTAAAATATGGAAACTGGCTCATTTGCATGTTCCCATTGCTAATATAAAGTTACTAAGTCATCCTTGTTGAGAGTGGACATGACATTTGGACAGTGCTGCATAAACACAGCATGACTTTGTGTTTATGAAATAGAGATTTGCCAGACTGTCCATCTAACTGTCTGTCTGTGTATTTATCTATCCAACTACATACAGAGCTGCTGTGGAACATGAGGGTTAGTGAGGCTCAATGATGTCACTTAATGTTAGCTGCCCTCAGAGACCACCATACCATCTAATAATCTAATACAGTATATAAATAAGATTTATTCAAAAGCAACTACCAGCAGGTACCCCTCCAAACGTACTATCTCTCTACTTGTCCTAAACACACACACACACACACACACACACACACACACACACACACACACACACACACACACACACACACACACA
>JBBPDE010000134.1:25237983-25253366 GCA_037974605.1 Nannopetersius ansorgii
GTAATTAAATATCATATCGCAGTTGTATAACTGTAATAACAGTCTTCATGTCATTATTATGACAAGCCTGGATTGTTTCAGCCTCTGGAACGCTATGCTAGCAGTCAGGACTTTTTAATTTAATCACCAATGGCTAATGTATTTGCATGATGCACACAAGGTATTATGGTGAAAAAACACTGGAAGATGATACTATATTTATATAACATGACAAATACTATATTAAATTGAAACGAAACATAAAATGAAAATAAAATGAAACATGACCGTTTAGGCACCACAACACACCAGAAGCCCACTGCTCAAGAGCTGAGGGTGGGCCTTTATCATTATTCAGCACCATCCTTCTCTCTACTCCATCACCTCCCCCCAATCCCTTCATCCTCCCATCCCTTCCTTCCTCTTGGCAAGACGTTCTGGAGCCATCAGCACCTTCACTCATTCTCTCGTTCTAACCGCTTCACCTACATTCTGCAAACAAGACGGTTTTATTGTCAATTATTTTGCCAGAACACCAGCAGAACAAGATGTGCTGTTGCCAGTACTGAGCTCCTACTGTGCATGGCGAGAGAATTCATCAATCTTTGTGGCACGTGACAGCTGTGAAAAAAAAAACAAAAAAAACTCTACCATCTACAGCTTAGACCCACAAACAGAAACTTCTCATTGTCTTTGCCAGGAGAAATGAGCCAGACTAGCGTATTAAAATAAACCTTCACCTTGACATCAGGACATACAGTAAGCAGGCTAACATGACAAGTATGGACATTAGCTCAAAAGCTAGAGTCAACATAATTCATGCACATTTGGAAAATGCTAGCTTTCATTGTTTTATCAGTAAAATCAACATATTTTTGGCCACTTGTGTCAAATGTGTTACATCAGCTCCACGGTGATGTTCAGAGTCCATTTGATGTCATGACTCATTTCAATACAACTCAAATTAAGCGTGTGGGCTGAAGTTCAGAGAGGTTTTACAGTGGCTGAAAAAACTAAACCCAGCCAGATGACTCATAATCACAACCTCTAACCAACAGGCCATGTGGCTGTGGAGTAGTTAAAGAATCCAATTTGGTAAGTGTGAGCCTATTCTAGGCATTCATAGAAAGCAAAATTACTATAACAATAACTGACTGAATGTAATGGTCAGGTGTGTTAGAATTCAGAGCTGTAGTCTGTATTTGTCAAAGGGGGAAGGGTCAAATGGGTTTACAGACAGGACTTTAGATCTGATTTGTTGACGGGAGAGGGGTTTGCTCGCCTCAGCCGAGTGCTGTCACTTCTCCATAAAAGCTCAGAATGACAGTTTATTTTAATTAGATAAAGCTATTGTTAAGATCCAGGGCTTTTCACAAAGCATTCAGATGACCAGGTCTGATAGTTGTCACGCTTGATGTTTTTATACTATGCGGGTATTGCAGGGTCCTTTCTGCAGGTCATTACTTTAATTTCTCCTCTCAAAAGCGTTCAAACTAGAAAAAAAAACAGTTGAAAAAGATCCAGTCAGGATTTTTGTTTATCCAGGACATAAATTTCAGACCAGGGATGGGAGCTCTGAGCTTTCGGAGAGAGGAAACGATAAATTCCATTTATAGTGCTCCCGAATTCCCCAAAAAAGGACTGTGTATATATTGCCATTAGCTTGAAAAGTGAAAGTGACAATCTGGTCATACGTGAACACACCACAGCACGAAATTCTTCCTCTGCATTTAATCCATTCACCAAGAGAAGCAGGGGGCAGCCAGGAACATGATGCTCGGGGAGCAGTGTGTGGGGACGGTACCTTGCTCAGGGTACCTCAGTGGTCCCTAGCGGTCTTCGGAATCAAATCTGGACTTTCTGATCACAGGGCGAATTCCCTAACCACTAGGCTACCAGCTAGTTATGTGTTAACACATAACTATTATCCTATAGGTGTGCCAGCAGATTTTTTATGGCCTTTGGCATGTATAAATCAAACTGAAGGCCTGGATCTACTAGTCACAGCTCACCACTGTGCCTGTTAGCAAATGAGATGCAAAGCAAAATTATCTGATGTAATGTATCCGAATCCAGTGGTGTGAGAATTATGAATAATCTTGAGGAAATGTTCAAGGAGAATTACATTCATTTAGCCCTGAATAGAGAATTGAATGGATTGTCAGAAGGACAATCACAGGCTCTGAGGAAAGAAATCGCCTGTCTGGATTATCTGACACAAAACTGATGAAGCTGAATAGGACAACTTTGTTAACAGAGCAACTGCACTCATAAACATCTTCAAGCTCCATTTCCCAAGGTTTGGTCTAAAGTGGATGCAGCCCACACTTTCATTGTTCTTTAAGGGTCTCTTATTTATTGTCCTGGAAACCTCTTGTTGGTAAAACCCATCAGGAGCATCTCATCAGAATGAAATAGCCAGAGGAGGAGAAGGAGGAGGTGGAGGGCTTATGCTGTGCACACACTCAGATAACTGCTTTTATCTGATGATCCTTATAAATTCTAGGGGTCAAGATTTTAATAGGCTTATACAACAGTTTATTCAAACCACTTTTGGCAAAAGACTATTTGACTTTTTTGCTTTCAAATATCCAAGTCATTTTGAAAGTGCCTTGGTCAAAGTCACTGACAGGAATACTAGTCTTACATTCTTAACCTTAAAACTCAGAGCATGTTAGTAAAAAAAAAAGATGTTTATTCTCCTATATGCTTGCTGTGCTTTCTCTCAGCATGCTGCCGCTTGGCCGCTCTCCACAATCCACACCCACTTGTGGGCAGAACATATCCAGAAAGTTGTCCCAGGCTCAAAGATCTGATATTTTTCATGTATTTCTAAAAAAGTCCTAAAATGAACGATATTTAAACATTTTGTTCTTTAAGGACATATGTGTGAGATGCCATTTTAACCCCCCCCTGTAACAGTTATTATTTCATGTTTTTTAAATGAAAATATCTTTTGTTCTATGTGACATAGAAACACCAAACAAAGTTCAGCATGACATCTGACACCTTGAGCATCAACACGAACCAGGGAAAGGAGTTGTTTTGCTGCATGATGGCAATTTACCATTTGTTGGGGCACGGATCTGTGCTGCTCATGTTTAAGCATTAAACATGTGGTTCAGAGCTCCAAGTTTGGAAAATTCCAAAGAATTTCTAGTCACTCTAATAGCTGCCATTTTTATAAACATCAGTAACTCTGAGACTGGACACAAAGGGGTATTTCAGGTGTATGTCAGGTCTTCATAATAATGAAGACGGAAATGTATATCACGCTCGAGTCTGGAGCTCCAGCTAAAACAGCAGAGTGCTCTTTTGTCTGGGTGGGATTCTGAGCTTGTGCAGGCCACGTCCACCACACGTCTCTTCAGTCTGCTTAAAGGTGAAAGACCTTACTGAGGCTCTGTGTGCTTATTCATCAGACACTGGAATTTAAGAAACATGTTCAAGAAACTCAGTTCATGTCCCAGATCTGTTTCAACACAGGTCCTTTAAAAGGCCCATTTCATAAAAGTCAAAGGTATTTTGGAATTAAAGAGTATGATGCAGCACACCATCAGCCTACACCAGAGGCCTTAAGCTGCAATCATGTCCGTTCTTAATTCATTCAGCGTTTATGTGATGTCGATGCCAATGTGTTTACATTCAGTTTTTCAGCTAACCCCATTTAGTCATAACACGGTTCATTTATATATTTAAATGGTGCAGTACTAAATACAACCCGTTGAAATCGACAGGATAAAGAGAGGTTGGGAAACGATCGAGTTAAAATGAATTAGAACTGTTTTTAGTACAAAAGGCAATGCCCTTTAGTACATGCTGTCTAATCAGCACCTTGATATGCCAAACCTGTGAGGTGGGATGGATTATCTCGGCAAAGGAGAAGTGCTTACTAACACAGATTTAGACAGATTTGTGAACAATATTTGAGAGGAATGGGTCTTTTGTGTATGTAGAAATGCAGCTCATTTCTTTTTGTTCAGTGTAATTTATACCTCAGAATGTGTGTATATAGTGTAGTATATTTCATATGGAGTATATCCAGCTTGTACTGGATTGATAAAGACTTTATAGATTATTATTTTAAAGATTTTTGATTCAGATTCTAATTCTAAGAACCGAAAACCCCTACATTTCTGCCGGTCGGTTGCGTTACAGCATCTTCAGTGCTTGAGATTTTGAAAGAGTTCACTGAGAATAAGCGCATTCAATACTTTTGTTGTACAAGACGACATTCACCTCTTCAATTTCCAGAACCAATCGTTGTTAAGCAGCCTACAGGAGACGGTCATTATACAACCAAAAGCTGGAAAATCAATACACGTATGAAGAGTATCGACCAGAAGATGTTGTGTGAATAAAAGCCATCAATCATGCTGGTCAGTCAAACCGCATAGCTCAGTTTTCTGTTAGACATCATGATCAAGCAAAGATCTTCTGTCTGGTCCTTTAGCTGTTCATCTGTTTGACACATTCGATCTCACAGAACCATCAGAATCAGAATCAGAACAACTTAATTTATCCCCTAGAAAATAGCTTATATAGAGTATTATGTGAAAGGCATCTGTGAAAATAATATTTTAATACAATTAAGATGAGCAGTGAGTGTTGATTTCACATTAATAATACTACATATACGAAATAAAATTAAAATGAATAAATACAAATTACATTACACAGTAAATCTGTTTCTTTGTGGAAGTCCAGTATTACTTGTAGTTTCCATCAGAAACCTGGTTTGATTCAATCAGTTCTATATCAAATTAAATAGGAGCTGCTGATGGAATTTCACAAATCCAAACAATGACTGGAGGAATCGAGGAGAAATCTGGAACTGAAACTGTGTTCTTCTCACCAGTTCACACAATATCAACTACTTTTTTAAAAACAGAACAAATCTTGATACTTTTTGCTGCTTCTGGAACCAACTGATGTAAAATATAATAATCATATAATAATAATAATATGCTGAGCGTTTTTGAAGAAACAGTGGTAGCTGACTGACACTGATCATTATATCTATGTGTCTATGTGTGCGTCTATCTGACTTTGCACTGAAAATATTGAAACAGTTACTTGATTGGTGCCTGCAGTTGAATAAAAAACGCATGCAAGTCTATTGCAAATCTAATATTACTCATAATCTATTACTCATAATTCAAAAAGTTGATGTGACTGAAAAAGAACTGAAAGCAGGTTCAGAAAAGTGTGTTGTGGTTTCTGATGATTACAATTTTTTTGTGTGTAATCAAATGTATTGTGCAACAGTCACTGTGAAAGGTTTACATTGTGTTCGCACTACATTGTTGCATCACATTCCTGTTATACTGTTGTGGTGCCTATTTATTATATTGTCTGTATTGTTTCTGTTGCAACTTGTACTCTAAACTTAAACATTTCAAAATGTTGCTATATGTTACTCTGTGGACTGTGGAGAATCGTCTCATCACATTATGCATGTGTTCACAGCTGCTGAAAACAAAGTAACCTTGAACCTTTAACGCTGAAGATATTTAAAAGTGTTTTGAAGAGAACAGGACCTCACAACACACCACTACACACACCAAGCAGGTGGGCTAATTTCCAGAAGAAAAGCATTTTTCCAACCCAGAGACAGCAATGAGCTTTCCCTTCAAAGCACATCAGCCCACATTTATTCTCTTTTCCCCACAAGCTTTTTCCAATGTCCACACACACACTGCGTCTTACACACAGACACACACACGCGCTCGCGGCTGCGTACTGATGCGCCTCAGTGCCCAGCCTCCATCATTACACTGCTGCATTATGAACAGCACCTTTGATGTGGAGGACATCTGCAGCGCCTGCTGCAGCACATGGCCTGTGCCACTGCGCCCCCTAGTGTGAAAAACAAAATAACAGCAACCACAGCTAGGACACACTGTTCAGAAGAGGCAGCTACACACACACGCACGCCACAAAAAGATCAAATGGTCAAAACGATCAAGCTGAAATCTCTGTGCTGATTCTGAATTTGCAAAATCAAATAAAACCACTAAACAAACAAGACATGATAAAAAATAGAACTTTTATTTGCATTTTGTTACATTTCAAGACAGCATGCCAGTGACGTCAGGCAAGGACATATACTAACATTCAAATGTTTGGAACCACCTCTCAATCATGGATTATATTTGGTTGTTTTTTTTCACCAAATCTGATCATCTCTCTCTCTCTCTCTCTCTCTCTCTCTATATATATATATATATATATACATATGTAATACTATTCAAACTGTAAGTTAAAAGGAAATCCATATCTACATTGTCAGCCACACCTCATTCCACAAACAATTTTATATTTTCTGCCCGTCAAACTATTTTATCTTTGAAATACTGAGTAGATTAAAGAAATGAGAACATGTGTTTTATTGTAAAAGGCTATGAAGTGCCAAAAGATACATGGAGCTTAGATAAAGGAGTTCCAATCACTCAGCATTCAGCACCAACAGTATACTGATCATCACCTGATCATCTGGAATCATCTGCACCTGTTTCTTCACTGGTTCAGGACTTATGTTCTGTTCTTTGTTCTGCTTGAATAATTAATATGTAGGTCGCTGTGTGTTTTAACAAACAAAAACATTCCTCTGAACCTGATCAGTCGTTGAAAGTCCAGAAATGTAAATTCCATTTCAACCTAAAAAAAGTTTCTTTAGGAAGCCAGCAACATTCATCTTTCTGAACAGGATCAGCACATTAGCACCATTTTTGAAAGGTTTTATATTGAGCACATAGGTTCCAAACTTCTGAATCATGTTTTATGGGTAAATACAAGCGAGAAGATACAATAGCTACAGTACCCGTAATTGTACTCCTCCAAACATGCAGCTTTTTACTCCAAAATGAAGTTTATTAATCACTCACTCTTTTTTTCACATTCTCTTACTGTGCAGCCTCAGTTGCACTCACTAGAATATTGCATGAAGAGCACATCCACTCCTCAGAGAAGTAACAGGTAAACAGTGGGAGGGAAGAAACACAAAGACGTTTATCCTAGCATAGACAGTTATTGATACTGGACATCTGTGCCCCAGCCAAAAACGCACTCTTTCATAGCAGCTGTTGAACAAATGTTACAGAAGGTTGGAATAGGAAGACTTTTGATTTAATAAAACCTCATATTTAAAGCTGTGGCCCTTAAATATAATATATATATCCAGCATATTATTATGCTAAGTGTTTATATGTTTACAAAATACATGCTGGATACATCTTTTGAAGTTAGTGACACTGTAAACCAGTGGTCTTCAAACTGGTCCTCTGGGTGCCCCATTTTTCAGTGTGATATTCTACATATATACATACGAAGGAGTGTGAAAGAGTATTATGAAAGAACGTGTTTGTGGACATCTGTGTGATAAGGTTGGAATAAGAAGACTTTCATTTTAATGAGACCTCCTACATTTAGAGTAGTGGTCTTTATACCAGTCATTTAGGCACCACAGGGCCATGTTTTTGCTCCATCTAAACTCACCATGCACATGGGTGGAATGAAACCGTGGAATGATCGGGGGTCCCTGAGGACCAATCTAAAGACCATATTTGCGTTATTAACTTCAAACAATGTTTGTTAATGTGTGTGTGTGTGTGTGTGTGTGTGTGTGTGTGTGTGTGTGTGAAAGGACGCACTAATAGGACAGAAGAGTTCATTGTTGTGCTTTTGACCTAACAAGAGCATGGTGACAAATTCAGCATTGTCCTTTCCAGACTGCCTTTTTATTAGCTACAATGCTACGGCTTGTGTTTAAATAGCTTATTGCATACTGCACTAGTATATACTGTACAATGCATGGTGCACAGGTACACACTGCATAGTGCACCATTACGCACTATTTACTGTACCACTGTATACTGTATACACTACATACACCAGTCTATACTACATACTGCAGTCTTCACCAATATATACTATATGCTGTACCAGTATTTACTGTATACTTTATACATTACCAGTATATACTAAACATGTCATGCTACACCAGTATACTACATACTGCATAAATGTGTATATACTGCATAATGCTCCATGGAGACTGTATAAAGCATACTTCCCCAGTACATACTGTATGCTGTACCAGTATTTACTGAATACTTTATACTGTACCAGTTTATACTATATACTTCATAGCAGTATATACTGCATAGTGCAACGGCATATACTACATAATGCATTCTGTGCCAGTATTTACTATACTATAATTTATGCATATATAATATATAATGTATAATGCTAAACAGGCATCAGCAGCTATATCCTCTTAAAATGACCACATACCCTTTTTTGGGATGCTGTATATCATGAAGATAGCTCGGCACGCAGACAGGAATATTTGGCCTGAGAGGTACATCATCTGGGTAACTTTGGCATAAAGGAAAAATTCATGTTGGTCACATACTGTGTACTGCTTCCCATTTCTGAGCACAATCAGTCTGTGAAGTAAAGTGAAGTAATGTAGAAGACTATTTTGAACAGCCTTATTATAATATTCTTCACACATACGTGTACATGGGCACTCTAGGTGTGCATTTTAGTGGAAAGTGTACACAGAATCCAGCCAAAGGATTTATGATCCAGACATGAAAAACATTTTAATTCAAGGTGTAAAAAAGTTTGTAGTCAAGGCCGTTAGAGTAGCATTTCAAACTAGTAAAGCAAAACCAAATGACATTTCCAAATTCATCAGAATGGGTGTCCTGTAAAATGTGTTCAATAGTAGCTATGAAAGAATGCATTTGTGAGCAGAGGACAGACAGTTCATTTCCAAGATGATCCATATATAGAGACTACTCATGCAGACAAGAGGTGAGAAGTTCCACAAGAGACAAGAGGATTTGGAGAAGGGGAAAGGGTGGAGGAGTCCTAGGCTGGGCTGGAAGCTCTGCTCTCCACTCTGGCCTGCAGGACGCTATCTCGAAGGACTGCTGCTTCCAGAGGGGGGGCAACAGAACTGGTGAAGACCATTATCTTCCCTAGCAGAAAAGGCAGATCGACAGAGAACATGCACTTCACCAGATCCGGTGTGGGTTGTGTATTTCTATCCCATATATAACATAAGCACTATGAAATAAATACAACACCAGGATAGGAAAGGACATTCCAGTTTCATGACATAATGGACAGGTATGAGAAAGATGCATGATTTGAAATTGTGAATTTCTCAGATTTGCTTCCACTGTAATTGTACTCCATCAAGGTTCATTCACTGAGGACAATACTTGAGACCATTCAACAACCTTATGGAAATCAAATACTGTATATACTGTAAACTGCACCAAAATATCATGTGTACTACATACTGTTCCAGTTAACCCTGTACACTTCACCAGTATGTACTGCGTTTTTTACATTGTATCAGAATGTATCAGTACTATATACTGTATCCTTTACATTCTACAAGCATATATGGTATACTTCTTATTGCACCAATACATGCAATATGTTGCATACAGTACCAGTATATAATATATACCTGTATAATAGCTATATAACTATGCCTAATCCTAGAACCGACAATTTGAACACCTTATGGGTGTCAAGCGTGTTCCAATGGGTGTCAAGAGTGCTTCTACAGAGGCCATTTTAACACACAGGAATCTTCTCTTGCCCTTCTTCAGGAGCAGATCTGGCTAAAAGAGAACTTCTATCCATCACACCGTAGCCAAAGGGAACGACACGTTAATGAAACAGGGCCGATTAGTATTCAGTGAGCCTTCAGAGATGAACGAGTGAACGCTTTAATCACCACTCCATTAGGATTTGACTGTGTGATCAAACAGAAAGAGTGAAGACTCATCTGTCTCTGTGCAGCAATTCAGGGGACCAAGCACCTGAAATGCCTAAGCTTCAGGCCTGGGGGATCCTGACATTTAAGGCATAAATGATCAAAGGATCAAGACTTTGGGCCTTTGAACTGCCTCAGTTTATGTGTCTGAGGCACAAGTAAGACTGGGAACCAAACTAAACTAAATTTAGATCATTGCTATGGTACCAAACAAGGCGTCATTATAGAAAGGAGCTTTAAATAAGGCATGTGATTTTCTGCCAATACGATTTTCTATTTATGGTGTTTTAAATGAATATTCTTGCAATAAAAACAAGTGAATAAAATGAACGTATAATTAATCAGCACTTCTCTTGCTCTAAGATAAATGAAAAACAAGCACTTTCACTGTTGGGAGCACATTTCATTTAATGCACTGGAATTACAGAAAACCCATTTAATCAAAACTTTAAATGGAAACTCGTAATGGGAAGGCAAATATGGAAAACCAATTTCATAAGCCAGTATGCTTACATTCACAGTACCAATAGAGTGCCGAGTCCATGCGTCATGCTGTGGTCAGAAAAAAAATGAATGGAACAGTTAAAATGGTCAGAAATGGCCTGTGTCATGTCCTGTTGTAGTCAGAATTGTCCCAAACCCAATATGTTCTCTCTTGTATAAGAAATTATTAAGTCATCCTGTGAATTATCAGGTCATTTATTTGCCGAAATATGGATAGTGCAATATACGTGCTACAAGCAAGCTAATACTTGTCTCCGGACCAAGAGGTCATGGGTTCGAATCCTACCTTCAACAAAACCACCACTGGGTCCCTGAGCAAAACCCTTAACCCTAAGTTGCTCCGGGTAGAGTGCCCCCTGTTGATAGGGAATGGAAGTCGCTTTGGATAAAAGCATCTGATAAATGCCATACATGTAAAATGTAATACTTTCGTGTATTGAAACAGGGCTACTCAACATGCCATATTCATTACTGCAATATTGGTCTCTGCAAAACTGTAGTTGAAATACACAAATAAGCCTCTGACCAATCTCAGTGATTACTGTATATTCTGATGAATTGAGGTGTTTGTGTAATCCAACAAAAGTCAAATTATTTTGACCAGTCTTTAACCATTAAAGACCATGTATCATTGAGGGGTTTTTACGGGGCCCATATTCTATATTTTCCTTCTATTTAATTTTTTTGTGCACCAAAAAAAAGTATTTACAATGAAACATAATTGATTCTTACATGACCATTTTCCATTCTCTATTTATTTTTTAAGAATTAAGCAGGTTGTTTCTACATTTTATATATTTCCGTATTTTAATATACTGAAAAGGCACCACAATAGCAAATTGCAGAGAAAGAAGTAAGTGTTTATATAGCAAAACATTTAGAACGTTTAGATTTTTTTAACAATCACTGACTGATTTTTCTTTCCAAAAACACCTACAGAGCTAAAGAAAGACAAAAACCTTAATATGACACAACACACTTCTAATGTAAATCAAATGGTTTCTATTTTTTAATGATATGAACCATAAATTGATCATTATGATGAGGCAGTTAGGTTGACACATGCACACCTGGAAACTCAGCAGCTCTGATCTGCACACTTGGAAGCTGTGATCTGCAGAAAGGTTTAATGGGAGATGTTCTGGATGAACTGTTAAAGCATAGTGGCGGCATCACTGATCGATGTGGACTCAATGGGTGACTTTTATGAACCACGAAACTGGAACAGAAACAGAAAATAACGGCGTATTTGTAGGGCGTCATTTCTAACCATGCATATTCTGATAATAACTGAGAAAGAGGCTATTTTTATCATAATGAATAATTAGTTATTTCTACAATCCTTTTTATCCTAAAAAAAATATATATATTTTTTATATATATATATAAAAAATATATATATATATATATATAGAAAAGATTCCCAGTAGTCCAGGGGATAAAGGGGATTTCATCCAAAAATGCTAAAATGGTTAGCCAGTTAGCCAGCGTGCTGTGATGATAAGTAGTGGCAGTTGGCATGCAGTTAAACTGCCACTCCAGTTAGCCATGTTAGCATTACCTATCCCTTTAGGAAGAGTCTAAGAGAGAACTGACTGGGGATGCTTGCACGCAGTGGGACGTTCACGGGATTCAGACTAGAGGGCCTCTTACCTGCACTCTTTGAGAGGGGCAGGCACAGCTAGCTGCTTATTGTACAACGGAGCAGGGCAGCAATACTGGTGCAAAGTATCTACAGACCTATGACACAAGGAGAAACATACAGTCAGAAACAGGGCGCACGGCTGCTCATGGACCTAAACAAGCCTGTCTAGAGATGGAAGAAATGTAGAATCGAGTCTCTCAGCATCAGTTACTATGTCCAGTGTCATGCTGAGGGAAGCAAATATGAGAATGGCATTCTGGGGTCACTGATGAGACGGGCAAAGGGTCATGAGACGGAGGCTATTGATGAAACCTGACGATGACAAAAGAATAATTTGCTTCTGGCAGGAGGAAGGTCAAATTAACTAGGAATTGGAAGGACAAAGAGAGCTCAGCCTCCAAATAACATCACTGGGAATTATGACTTAAAAGCGGTCCAAGAAGTCATGAGGCATGAACTGCGGACTGTGTAGAGAAGTGAGAATTTGAATGCGTCAGGAGGCTGAGTTTTATTTCTCCCTGAGCTCATAGTTGTCTTGTGTTTCACAGATCCTGTTAAGCAACAACTCTGCACCAGTGTGCTGCGGGCCTGCTCGCTGCTAGCACCCCCCACACAGCCCCCACGACACTCGAAACACATTCCCATGAACATTTCACTTCCCAATATGCGTCTTCACCTTTAACTGTGAAACTGTAGCAGAAGTGGCTTTTCTGGGGCCTTCGGCACATTCTGAATTGCCTGAATGACAGCCAGCAATGTGTCGTTATAATTTAACATGTGCTCATTATATGCTGTAAAGGCTTTGTGATGGTCCAGCCTCTGCTCGCTTTGTTCCATATCATGGAAAATGCAGATGAGTGTATAGAGAGAGCGGATGAGGCCTTTAACCCGAGACTCATGGTCGCAGTCACCTTGAGAGAGTCATATGATATTCCAGCCCCAAAGCGTTCTGGCCTCTGCTAAGGGCTCCAGCTCCTCTCTGCTACTGTTTTTAGACACGAAGCAGCGCATACGCTCAGCAGAAAACAGATGGCCATTTTTCATTATTATACAACAAGAGGTGTAAGGCAAAAAAATAAAAAAGCAAGAGAAAAAGGGTCTTCTTTAAAATCCTCTGAATATAGAAGCAGTTCGAATGTGGGTGTAATGTAATGTAATGTAATGTAATGTAATGTAATCTGGATGTGATGCAAGCTGGGAACCACAGGATTCAGACCATGATGACGATACAGGTATACAGGAGGGGGAATAGCTGTTTGGCTGTGTGCCATAAGATTTATATCCTATAGACTAAAACCAGGCTAATTGCACCTACAGGCTAATTTCACATGCACAAACAGAGATGGCACTGGAGAGAGATTATTAGCATTTGGCAAATGCTGCTAAATTCATGCGAAAGTGTTTGGTTATGAGGCACATGATGAGGGAAGCATCAGCGGATGATTTCAGGGTGTTGCGTCTTCCAGCCATGTGTCAGCTCAGATTTCACTTGTGCAAAAATCCTTGTACTGTCAACAAGAAGCAAATGCAGGCCGCCGGTTCAGGCCATTGTGTAACAATGCAGACGACTCGCTCAGCTGGAGGGATGTGAGTCAGACCTGAAGTTAGTAAGACTTTCTAATCTAATCAACTAAAATCAGCTGAAGAGGCACAAACTGCAAGATGAGCAAGGTAATGAACTCCAGAATAACAGGCACACACCGGTTTCAGTGAAGACCAAACACACATATACTTGTTTCTATATAGTTTCAAGACACAAGGTCTCCTTTGTGTATCAAGGAAGTGTTATGTATGTCCCATATATATTATATGTTCCAATGTTATATATTCTTTTTGTGCTTCATGTATGTAAGGACCTACAAATGTTGTACATGTATTATATATTTATATGTATGTGTGTGTGTGTGTGTGTGTGTGTGTGTGTGTGTGTGTGTGTGTGTGTGTGTGTGTGTGTGTAGGACCTTCATGTATTATTCAATTGTAAGGAACAGCACTTTGCACACTTCACCATGAAAGTATAAACAATCATTTGCAGTATGTATTATATATATACTATTATGTAATGATTGTGAAATCAGTTAAAATCAAACTTGAGTCATACCGATATGATTTTGACATCATAAAACCCACTGTACATATAAAATCTTTCTCTCTCACTTTTATGTGTGTATGTATATGTATAAAGAAAAAGATAGAGCAATAAATTGTCATGTGCAAAAGTTTGCACACTTTATCCTTAATTACCTGTAGTTCCAGAAACACACACACACACACACACACACACACACACACACACACACACACACACAGTAGTCCAAGCTCCTCACATCTCATACAGTTAAAGCTCTGCTCAGCAAACCCAGTGTAACAGTAACACAAACAAGATTCAATTTATTTGTCATGACTGATGTGGTTCTGTTCTGTATAGCTGAGGCGTATACACTCCCACCAACGCCCCCTACACACACACACACACACACACACACACACACACACACACTACCTAGACATTGTTGCCTTTCATTATCACTGGAAGCAGCTGCCGCTCACGTGACAACCTCCCTGCAGAATAGTCCTGTTTATAAACACATAACTGGGGCTCCTGCTGCATCTCAGATACACACATACAGACAAACACACATACATACATACATATACACACACATACATACACACATACATACATATATATGTAGACACACACACACACACTTACATACATAGATACACACACGTGCACACACCCACACCGCACACACACAGATAAAAGCCACGACAGAAAGACGTGACTCAGCATGTCAATCTGGCAGAGAACGCGTTCCACACCCACGAGTGTTCCGTTCCACCTTAAACAGACGTCGGAATCTGCTGCAGTGTTTAAGGTGGTACGGAACACTCGGTAAAGTAAGATGCACTTTAGCTGTGCAGCTGCTGCCAAAAGAGAACATGAGAACTGCAACTACTCACATTTTGGAGAGTCTGAACGCCATGGCAGGTCTGGGTGTAGGTCTGCTGCACGTGCTGAGTGTGTGTGTGTGTGTGTGTGTGTAGTCTGTAGTGAAGGACTAGGAGCTGCACGCTGGCTCTCAGGTTGGCTGCTTCATTCAGACTCGTCACAAAAGAACAACACCGTGTCAGCAGGCTGTGATGTAACACGCGCATCACACACTGGCGCGCGGCACCAACCAAACACACACGCGCGCGAGGGGTGGGGGTGGAGATGGAGGGGGCTTTTCCATTTGAAGGATGCACAAAAACTTCAAAAAATTTTGTTTTATTTTGTCAAAAGCAAGCCACATGAGGGAATTTATCTCAATGCACGCACCAGCATGATGTGGCTTTCTTCATAAAGTCATTTCCACGTGGACAATATTGTATTACATTTACATTTACGGCATTTATCAGACGCTTTTATCCAAAGCGACTTCCATTCCCTACCTACAGGGGGCA